>VZQC01007141.1:456754-543559 GCA_009823505.1 Rhizomys pruinosus | reverse complement strand
TTTTTGGTCTTTTCAAGACAGGGTCTCCCTGTAGCCCCAGCTGTCCTGGAACTCACTCTGTAGACCAGGCTGGCCTTGAACTCACAAAGATCCACCTGCCTCTGCCTCCCAAGTGCTAGGATTAAAGGTGTGCGCCACCACGCCCGGCTAATAATACAACATTTTTCAATTGAACTTAGAGTCACTTCCCTTTCCATGCCTCCAACCCCAACTGAGTCCCTGCATTCTACCATACATGCCTTGCATCTTTTTCTGAGACTTTCCAGAGTTTTTTCCAGTTTGTTGTTCTATCTAACTTGTATTGCTTCAATATATGTACCCATATAACCTGAATTGGAGGATATTTATTTATTTAGTTAGTTAGTTAGTTTTTGCTAAAAGATGTCATGTTTAGCTTAAGGAAGTGCTCAGAGGTTCCTCCTTGGCAAGCCCAAACATCCGTCATTCCTGCCTTTGTGTTTCACACTGGGGAATTTCCCTCCCATGGTCCCACAAATGAAGTCCATTAAGCAAGCACCCTGTCTTGATTCCCCTGCACTGGCCTCCATGATACAGCCCGGGGAGCCCAACAATGGCAATCTATACTCTGACAAGGCTGAAATCCCCTTAGCTGCTTAGTCTACAAGCTGGGTATCTCAGTAGTCCCCATCTGGCATTGAAGGTTTGGAGGATTCTTGAAGAGACATGAGTCTTCAGTCCATATTGGAGGGTTAAAAAGCTGTGTCTCCTGGCTTTCAAGAGTGGCAAAAGCAGTGGCAGCCACAGAGTTAATGCACTTGCCAGTAAGAATTGAAGACAGGCCAAACAGCAGTGCTCTCTCTTTTTCCTGTTTGTCTTTTTACTAAGATCTCAAGTTTTACATATGAAGTACAATTTTCCCTGTCTTACTCATTATTTACTTCTGTTTTACTTACCTTTTTGATGCTCAAAGCTACACAGCCCAGATTAACCAAGGTTTTTGTTTTCTTGAGGTCAGTTGAGTATCTGGTTCTCAGGGGTCTCTCAGGGTTTCTCTCTCTCTCTCTCTCTCTCTCTCTCTCTCTCTCTCTCTGTGTGTGTGTGTGTGTGCGTGTGTGTTGGGGATGAGGGTATGAGCCCCTCGCTCCTTTCAGTTTTACATTTACTAGTTCCATCCACTCCAGGACAGAATCAGGTCTTGCTAGACCAGGCTTCCTTTTCAGAAACATGAGCAGACTTTCCTCTTTATAGACTGGACACTGGTTGAAGTCCCATTAATGGATCTCCAAGACTTCCCTGAACAGGAAGACTGGTGACCCACATTTGCAGGACATTTCAAGAGATGCCCCCTGCATAGTACCCTTTGCTCCATCTATTGAGTGGGTCATTTTTTTTCTTTCTTCTTTGTTTTTTGAGTAGTTTATGTATTCTGGAAATCAATGCTTTGTCAGATGTTTCTGCTGTGAAGGTTTCCTCCCACTCTGTGGGGTTTCTCTTCACTTCCTTGATTGTTTCTTTTGAGGTACAGAAGCTTTGAGTTTAATGAGGTCCTTAATTAAAAAATTAAGGTCAATTGTCGACCTTAATTCTTGCACAACTGCTATCTGATTTAGGAAGTCTTTTCCTAGGCCTATGTCTTGTAGTGTGCTGCAAAATTTTTCTTCTATCACCTTGAGAGTTTGAGGTTTCACACAAAGGTCTTTAATCCATGGGGAGTTGACTTTTGTACAGGGCGAGAGGTAGGGGTTTAATTTCATTCTTCTACAAGTGGTGATCTGGTTTTGCCAACACCACTTGCTGAAGATGCTGTCTTTTCTCCATTGTGTCTTCTTGGCCCCCTTGTCAAATATGAGATGGCTGAAATTGTATGTGCTCAAGTTTGGATCTTCGGTTTTGTTCCATTTGTCAACAGGTCTGTTTTTGTGCCAGTACCAGGCTGTTTTTATGACTATAGACCTGTAGTATAGTTTGAAGTCTGGTATAGAGATCCCCCCTGTGTTGCTCTTTTCACTCAGGGTTGTTTTGACTATTCGGGGTCTTTTGTTTTTCCAATTGAATTTAAGGACCTTTTTCTGAAGGGTTGGTTTTCCATACATGTATTCTTTCATCTTGTTTATGTCATGGAATATTTTTCTCTCTCGTTCAACTATAATCGACATTTTTGCTGGATATAGTAACCTGGGTTGCCTTCTATTGTCCTTTAACACTGGGAATGCTTTGCTCCACGTTCTTCTTGCTTTCATAGTTTGCCTTGAGAAGTCAGTTGTAATTCTGATAGGATTCCCCTTATAGGTCATTTGTTGTTTTTCTCTTGTGGCTTTAAGGATTTTGTTTTTGTTTTGGGTGTGTAGCATTTTAACTATGATGTGGCATGGAGAGTTTCTTTACTGATCTTGTCTGTTTGGAGTTCTATGTGCTTCTTGTATTTGTATTGGTTTGTCTTTTTTTAGTTTGGGGAAATTTTCATCTATTATTCTGTTGAAGATCTGATCAAAACCATTCTCTTGGGAGTCTTCTCCTTCCTCTGTTCCTATGATGTGGAGGTTTGATCTTTTCATAGTGTCCCACAGTTCCTGGTTGTTCCACTTTTGTGTATTTTTAAATTTTTCATAAGCTTTACTTGAGGTTTTTAGTTGTTCTGTGTTATCTTCCAGGTCTGATATTGTTTGTTCTCCTTCCTCCATTCTGCTTCTGAGGCTTTTTCCATTCCTTTCCTCTTGATTGGATGAGTGTTTGACTTCCTTTTTCATTTTCCCTTCTGATTTCTTTGGTATTTCCACTTCCTTTTGGAGCTTCTCATTCCCTTCCTGTAGCTCTTTGCTTCGCTGGTTGGTTTCCTTATCTTTTTCAGCCTGGGATCTTTTCAGTGTTTCCACTTCCTTCTTGAGTACTTTGTTCTCTTTTCTTAATTCTTTGATTTTCTCTTTCTAATCTTGCATTTCTTCAAGTATGTTCATGATTATAGTTCTGATATCTGTGTCCTGGGCCATCCCCAGGGGGATCCCACTGTAGAAATCTTTCACAGGGTTGGTAGAGCTTGATGTGGGATTATCCAGCACCTTTCCCATACTGTCTCTTCTTAGTGTTCCTGCCATATGGGCTTCTTCTTGCCTGTATTCCAATGTGAGTCCCAAATGCCTCTTCACTGTGTTGAAGGCTTGCTTTTCTTGCCTCCTTCAGATGCCTTCTTAATCCCAGTTGGCGAGGTGGGGGTGTCTCTTTAGCCCATGCCCTGTTACCTGTGCTTACGGTGGTCTTGGGAGATCTCCAATCTCAAGACTCACACAACCCCACATTTTATACCAGCTGGGAGAATAACTCTGCCCCCACAGCCACAAAAGCCAAAGACAACTAGATTATCTAGATTAAGTCAAACAACAATCTGCCTTGCTGAAGCACCCAGCTCCTACCTACCTACCTGTGCTTCAGGTGGCCTTGGGAGAACTCATATCTCAAAACTCACACAACCTCACCTTTTATACCAGCTGGGAAGATAACTCCACCCCCACAGCCACAAAAGCCAAAGACAACTAGATTAACTAGACTAAGTCAAACAACAATCTGCCTTGATGAAGCACCCAGCTCCTACCTACCTACCTGTGCTTCAGGTGGTCTCAGGAGATCTCCCAGGTAGTCTTGAGAGATCTCCCACTGATTTTCATATGTTGAACCACCCCTACATCTCTGGTATGAATCCAACTTGATCATGGTGGATGATCTTTTTGATGCAAAAAATATTTGCAAATATTTTGTTGAGAATTTTTGCATCTGAGTTCATTGATGATATGGGTCTGTGATTCTCTTCTTTGGTTGCATCTTTTCCTGGTTTGGGTATTAGAGTGATGCTGTTGTCATAGAAAGAATGTGGGAGATTTCTCTCTGCTTGTATCCTTCTGGCTGGAGGGATAGCGTGGCCCTTAAAGGCTAAGGCTAACAATGAAAACATTAAGAAAAGGTCCTGAATTTCTTAACTATTTTACATTTTAAATTGTCTCAGGTTTTTCATTCAACTGTGAATATTTTCATGATCTTCATTGAGTATTTTTGTCTTTTTGAGACAGAGTCTCCTTGGCATGGAACTTGCTACATAGACTAGGCAATAGGTTGCCTTGATCTCAAAGAGATGTGCCTGCCTCCAGATTTCTGAGAATAAAGACATATGCCACCACACATGGCTCTAGTCTTTTATCCATATCCTCTTTCAAATCCCTGAACATATTTATAATTGCTACTTTGAAATCATTTCCTTGTGCATGTGGTAGGTTGCCATTCTCAGCAAACATTATGATGGGGATGCTCATTTATTTGTTGCAGCCATATTATCTTGGTTATTCATGCTATTTGTTTTTTTTTTTTTCAGAGAGACCTGGGCAAATGGATTTGTGTCATTAGTGGTGTATATTGGAATAGGAAATTAATCTCATCCTGTTGAGTGGTTATGAAAACTTTTAAAATACAAAAAAGTGGAACAACCAGGAAATATGGGACACTATGAAAAGATCTGCATCATAGGAATAGAGGAAGGAGAATCCAAAGAGAATAGTATTGATCATATCTTCAAAAGAATAATAGATGAAAATTTCCCCAAACTAAATAAAGACTACCCCATACAAATACAAGAAGCACATAGAACTCCAAGTACAGAAGATCAGAAAAGAAACTCCACATGCCATATCATAGTTAAAATGCTAGATGCCAAAAACAAAGACAAAATTCCAAGCAAATGACACCAAAAAGAAAGTAGGTGTTGCTATTTTAATATCAGACAACATAGACTTCAATGTAAAAGAAATCAAAAGAGACAAAGAGGGCCAATACATCTTTATCAAAGGAACAATTGACCACGAAGATTTCACAATCATGAATATATATGCATCAAACTCTGGTGCACCAAACTATAAAGACAATTCTTCAGGACCTCAAGGCACAGATTAACCCCAGCAAACTAACAGCTGGGAACTTCAATACCCCACTATGCCCTTTGGACAGATCAACAGGACAAAGAATAAACAAAGAGACATCTGAATTGAATGATATGATACACTAAATGGACCTCACAGACATCTACCAAATATTCCACCCAAACACCAGAGAATACACTTTCTACTCAGCACCTCATGGAACATTCTCCAAAATAGACCACATGCTGAGACATGGAAAAAAACCTCAACAAATACAAAAAGATTGAAATAATTTCATGCATTCTATCAGAGCACAGTGCAATAAAGCTCAATATCAACACCAAGATAAGCCCTACAACCTACAAGAACACAAGGAGACTAAACAACACTCTCTTGAATAATGAATGGATCATGAAAGAAATAAAGAAGAAAATAAAAGCATTCCTGGAACTGAATGATAATGATAATCCAACACAACAAAACCTATGAGACACTTTAAAAGCAGTCCTAAGAGAGAAGTTTATAGCCCTGAGAGCCTACTTAAGAAAACAAACAAACAACAAAAAACCAGAAAGAGCACAAGTGAATGATCTAACACTGCAGCTAAAAACACGAGAGACAACAACGAATGAGCCCTAAATGCAGCAGAAAGGAAGAAATAACAAAAATCAGAGCAGAAATCAATGGAATAGAAACAAAGAAAACCATACACAAAAATCAATGACTCCAAAATTTGGTTCTTTGAAAGAATAAACAAGATAGATAGAACTCTAGCCCAATTAACCAAAAGAAAGAAGGAACAACTCCAAATCAATAGAATCCATGATGAAAGGGGAAATATCACAACAGACAATGAAAAGATCCAGAAAAATCACATGGGAATACTTCAAAAACCTATACTCTACTAAGTTAGAAAACCTAGAAGAAATTGATGAATATCTAAAATCCTGGGAATCACCAAAGCTCAACTAAGAAGAAGAGATCTACAGCTTCAACAGACCCATAATATATGAAGAAATTGAATATATAATAAGAAACCTCCCAACTAAAAAAAAGCCCAGGCCCAGATGATTTCACAGGAAAATTCTATAAAACATTTCAAAAAGACCTACAACCATTATTACTCAAATTGTTTAGAAGGATACAAATAGAGGTAATTCTCCCAAATTCCTTCTATGAAGCCAGCATCACTCTAATACCAAGACCAGGCAAAGATACAAGCAAAAGGGAGAACTATAGACCCATGTCGTTAATGAACACAGATGCAAAAATTCTAAACAAAATACTTGGTAATTACATACAGACCCACATCAAGAAGATTATCCATCATGACCAAGTTGAATTCTTACCAGAAATGCAGGGATGGTTCAATGTACGAAAATCGATAAATATCATCAAACATATAAATGTATTGAAAGACAAAAACCACATGATCATCTCAAGTGACGAGGAAAACGCCTCTGACAAATATCCAGCAGAGCTGGTCTGGAAAAAAAAAAAAAAAAAAAAACAGGATATTCCAGGTCCTGGAAGAGCTAAGACATGAATTGCAGGGAAGTGGAGGAAAAGGAGACTTCTGAAGGCGAGCTCTGGGAAGCTCCCAATCTGGAGGTACAAGGGTGCTAACAAAGCAAAGATATCTGGCCAGGGTTTTCTTTTCACTCAAGTAAAATAGTTCTAAAGCTTCCATTTGAATAAATTCTTAAATTTTTTTATGAATAAGACGAAATTTCTAAGAGGAACTCTGATTGCTTCCCCTATATCATCTTGTGACCATAAAAGGAGATCCAAAAATTTGGAGGTTGCAACTCAAGTTATTAGACCAATATAGCAAACCAAATCATAACTGAAGGAAAACCAAGAATGATCCCAGCAAAGAAATGAAATGGAGTGTCCTATCTGCTTTCTATTGCTGTGATGAAACACTGACCAAAACCAACTTCTAGAGGAAAGGGTTTATTTTAAATTATTATATAGGCCTTCATTGTGAGAAACCAGGGCAGGAATACAAACAGAAGAAGAGACCATGGAGGAAGAACTGAAGCAGAGACCGATGGATGAAGAAAAATGAGAACATGCTAGATGAGTATGAGACATGAAACAGGAGTTAGTAACGAGCTCCTTGAATACTACTGGAGGAGAACAGCAGAGACATGGAGGGAGAACAGAGAGACCATGGGGGAGGACAGCAAACACCATGGAGGAAGAAAGCAGGAGACATGGAGGGAAGAGCAGCAGAGACCATGGGGGGAGGACAGCAAACATCCATGGAGGAAGAAAGCAGAGACCATGGAGGAAGAACAGCAGAGACCATGGGGGGAGGACAGCAAACACCATGGAGGAAGAAAGCAGAGACCATGGAGGAAGAACAGCAGAGACCATGGGGGGAGGACAGCAAACACCATGGAGGAAGAAAGCAGAGACCATGGAGGAAAACAGCAGAGACCATGGGGGGAGGACAGCAAACACCATGGAGGAAGAAAGCAGAGACCATGGAGGAAGAACAGCAGAGACCATGGGGGGAGGACAGCAAACACCATGGAGGAAGAAAGCAGAGACCATGGAGGAAGAACAGCAGAGACCATGGGGGGAGGACAGCAAACACCATGGAGGAAGAAAGCAGAGACCATGGAGGAAGAACAGCAGAGACCATGGAGGGAGGACAGCAAACACCATGGAGGAAGAAAGCAGAGACCATGGAGGAAGAACAGCAGAGACCATGGAGGGAGGACAGCAAACACCATGGAGGAAGAAAGCAGAGACCATGGAGGAAGACAGCAGAGACATGGAGGGAGGACAGCAAACACCATGGAGGAAGAAAGCAGAGACCATGGGGGGAGGACAGCAAACACCATGGAGGAAGACTGCTTACTGGCCTGTGCCACTGGACTGTGCTCAGCTTCCTTTCTCATACAACCAATGGCCACCTGCCCAGAGGTGGAACCACCCACATTGAACAGGAAACCCCCATGTAACTGAACAAAGAAGAAAATGCTTCACAGACACGCTCACAGGCCAATCCCATAGAGGAAATGCCCCCAATTGAGGTCCCCTCTTCCCAAATGTGTCAAGTTGACAACTGGAACTAAGAGACTAAATCAATACAGACACACACACACACACACACACACACACACACACACACACACACACAAAAAAACAAAACAAAAAAAACCCTAAAATACCAATGAAGTATAGCCAGATTTTTTTTCTCTTTTTTATGATTTTATTTTAAGAGAATTTCATACACATTACATTTGCATTAGTTCTATTCCTTCCAGTCTCTCCCCAACTCCTCCTCTCACATCCCCCTACTACCTATCAATTACTCAACTCCTTGTCCTCTTCTCTGATTTTTATACATAAATACATACACTTAACATATACATATGTTATATTTAAGTGTATGTATTTATAAATATATAAATATATACTACATATATACATATATTGTATAGTTACTCATATATATATATATATATATATATACTACTGAATTCATTTAACGGTACTCATGTTTACTTGTGTTTGTGGTTGCCCACTTGAGATTTAATAACTGTAAGGACCTACCCTGAATAAAACTGATTCTTCTCTTTCTTTTTTTTTTTTTTTTTTATTAATTTTTAATTGATGCTTTGTGCATTTCATACATTTTTTTCAATTCAGTTCAGGCTATTTCCCCTTCCTCCCCCCCCCCATCCCAGATCATGCATTCCGCATAACTGTCTGCATCTTTCTCTCAGTTTTTTTTTTCATTTTAGCTATAAGTGATAATCCATGAGTACAAGCATCCTTCATGCAAAACCTATCTGCAGGCTGTTGTGCCCAACCACCTACAGCCCCACCATCCAGTGGGGGGGTGGACAGGTTGTTTGTTCAATCCAAGTTGATCAAATGAGTGTCCAGACTACATGCTGTAGTTTACCATTCACCCAATCGCAGCCTTACATTCTACCACGGCCCCCTCTTCCGCTAGGTTGGTTCCTAGGCTTAGAAAAGGGCACAGGTGGATGAGAGGTAAAACAGCTCCACTCTCTCTGGAGCTGTTGACTTGGACTCTGGTCAATTCTGGCTGTTTCCTTTCATGGGCTGACAGTCTGTCCAGGAATAACCTTTCATCCTACTATGAGAACAAGCAATTAGATATATAGGTATTTAAAGCAGCACCAATAGTTATGGTAGGTTACTTTAGCATAGACACATGTTTGTTATGTTAATCCATGAATTACAATTTTCCCCCTGTTAAATTATCAGGGTCTTACTGTGGCTTTAACACTCTAACCTGTAGAGGATGTAAGCTTGTGGCATCAGCCATGGGTTATTTCTCCAAGGGAGAGCCAATAGCCAATTAGATTTGGGATATTACAGGCCACATGGCTGCCTCTGCTGCACAGTATTTCCAGGCAGGTGAAGGTGTAGCTGGTGCTGACGGTGGAGTCTTGCTTGATCAGGGAGACCATATTTGCTTTATTGGTTTAGTGGCCTTTGGTAACATCTCTGGCATTCCAGAGGCCATGTACACTTGCATGTGTGGTCTCAATACATCTCCCATGTTAACGTCAGGTCTTCGGCAGCAGGTCTTATTGCTCTCCTCCTGTAGGTATCCAATTAGAGGCAGGAGCCTTACCTTTTGTGGGCCTTGGATCCCTGGCCAACATCCACCTGGTAGAACATCCATTGCTGATGTCAGAGCTCCTCTGTATTAATATATTTTGCCTGAGTGCATAGCCCTAGGACTTTAGTATTATATTTGTTCTGAACAGAGAGTAATCCCTTCCACATTCCCATGTCTAGTAGTCAATTAAAGAAAGCAGTTTTACCGGTTTTATAAGAGATTACCTCTCAATAGTTGTCTCCAATTTACAGTTGGGGAGCGACCTCATCATTGATTCTTCCTCTTTCAGCATGCATTGATTGCCTATAACTCTTCATCTTCAGGTGATAAGAAGTGAAATTTCTTTTTTTTTTTTTTTTTTTTTTTTTTTTGTCTTTTCGAGACAGGGTCTCCCTGTAGCCCCAGCTTTCCTGGAATTCACTCTGTAGACCAGGCTGGCCTTGAACTCACAAAGATCCACCTGCCTCTGCCTCCCAAGTGCTAGGATTAAAGGTGTGTGCCACCACACCCGGCATGAAATTTCTTAATAGATTAACCAAGAAAAAGAAGAGAAGATCTTGGGGCTGGAAGGATGACTCAGCAGTTAAGAGCACTGGCTGCTCTTGCAGAGGATATGGGTTTGATTCCCAACACCCTCATGTCAGCTAAAAACCATCCATAGCTCCAGTTCCAGAGGTCCAAGACCATGTTCCGAGCCCTGAACAACATGGGTGCACCTACCTAAATGCAGACAATAAACTCATACACATAAAATGTGCTGGATTAACTTTAGTTAGACACAACTGGATTAAGGGAATCTCAACCTCAACTCAAGAATTTCCTCCATTGGATTGACCTGCAGCCATGTCTGGAGGATTTTCTTGACTGTTGAGTGATGTGGAGAGGGCTGAGCCCCCAAAGAGTATGCCACCTCTGGGATGGTGGTCCATTGTTGTAGGAAGCTTCTCTTGCTACAAGCAGGTACAACACAGTCCTGCTAAGGGAAGGGGAGCAGTGACCACCTGTTCCCACTACTAAGGACCCCTCAACACAGAGGTCAGTTGACCACTTTCATAACCCAACCTGAGAGGTATTTCCATCCCAGCTCCTTAGCCTGGGAATGTGGACTGCTTCCCATCTGGTCATGCTATCCCACCTGCCCAAAACCTGCTGGCCTCTGGGCAGGAATTTCAGGCCGCTGATTGACCGACCCTCAGCCTACACTCACTCACAATCCAGTCCTGATTAGTCTCTGTCCAATCCTATGCTAGTTTACCAGGTTAGCAATCTGATTGATCCCATCTAACCCACTAGCCACCGACACTGGAAATCCTGCCCTGCTTTGGCCTGTATACACGTAAAATAATGGATCCAGGAATTCTGGGTGATGATGGTAATGGAGAATTCAATTTATTGCATACTGTGAGTCACTTTTATAAGCAAAATGACGTCATCTCTCAGAGCCAATCACAAACCCCAGTCTCACACCCCTGTATGCTGCTGCCCCACCTAGACTCATGTGCCTAGGCCATGAGTTGCTCCCTCTTGGGGCAGAGTAAGAAGAACCTCATGACTTCCATGTTGTTCCCTTAGGAATGCTAGCTGAGAACTAGCCCCTAATTCACCTGTATCTTCACAAACTTTGTTGTATAAGAAAGCAAGATGAGCATAGGCCAGAAGAGCAAGCCAGTAAGCAGCATTTCTCCATACTTTGTACTCCAGGTTCCCGCCTTGAGTTCCTGCCTTGAATTCCTGCCTTGGCTTCCCTTGATGATGGACTGTTCTCTAGGTCAAAAAAACCCTGTTCTCCCCAAGTCGGTTCTGGTAGATGTTTTTATCACAGCACTAGGGAAGCAAACTGAGGCAAAAATTGGTATAAGAAGTAGGGTATTGATGTAATAGATCTGACCCAGTTGTTTCTGGAAGGATTTTGGAAGCTTTGGAACTTTGGACTAGAAAAACCATTGAGTGCTTAGGATTTAATAAGCTGTTGCTGTGCAGCTTGGACCAGTTATGGTGAAAGAGGTATAGACAAATCAGGCCTGGATTGTAAAGCTTCAAAGGGAAGTAAAGATTATCAGAGCTGTTTGTATATTTTGAATTGAGAATCTGTGGTTTCTGGTCAGCTGGGGCTGAAGAATCAGCTGTGATTAAGAAGAGATAAGAACCACTAAAATGAAACCTTCACTTTACTGAAACAACTGATCCTGGTAGCTGAGGCTGAAAGTCAGCTGTGTACCTCAAGAGACCAGCATCATGGAAGTAAAACTTTCTGGGAAATATTTTCACAGGGTCAGCACATAAAAGCTATGGTCCAGAACGGGCCCAAAGCTCCATTTCAAGCTGGAAGCAAGACTTGGTATTGTGTAAGAGTCTCCTACACGGTACTGCCTAAAAGGCATGGAAGGGTCATGGAGAGCAATGGAGGCTTGGGACCTTGAGTGGTCAGGAAAGGCCATTGATGAAAGTGCTGCCTCAGTTGCAGTGAAGACCCTCAGGATTGAAGGGGTCATGGGGAGACTCTGATGCTTTGTACTCTGAGATGCCAGAAGAGCCCACTGGTAAAGGTTCAGCCTCAGTTTTAGTGGAGACCCAGATTTATGTAGATGACAGGACCATAGGATAACCACCAAGGGCAGCAGCAGGTATGGAATAGAGCTGATCTGTGCCTGTGAGACAAGCTGTGTGTGCTGTGGATGGCAGAACCAGAGAAGTAGAGCTGCCAAAATTTGTTTGAACCCAGCAGATCATGAGTGAATCCCAGATATCCAGCCTTGAGCTACTGTGCTAGACTGAGATTTTGATTAGGTGTCCCTAATACTTCCTCTTTGAAATAAGACCATAATTGCTTTGGACTTTATAGGAGCCCACAGTTAAGGGACTGTTAAGAAAGACTTTGAGGCCAGGTGTGGTGGCTCACACTTTTAATCCCAACACTCTGGAGGTAGAGGCAGGAGGATCTCTATGAGTTCCAGGCCTGCTGGTTCTACAGGGAAACCCTGTCTCAAAAACAGAAAAACAAAAACAAACAACAGGTTTTGAACATTTAGAACATTTGAATTTTCTAAAGACTGTGGGACTTTGAAGGTTATACTGTCTCATTTTGTGATATTAATGCTAATATATCTTGGGGACAAGAAATAGAAAAGTTATGATTTAATAACAGTGTGTTTGTATGTCAAGTTGACAAGGGGTCAATTGTGCTGGATAGCTTTAGCTGTCAACTTGATGCCCTTGGGTAGAGGGAATGTCAATTGAAGAGCTTCCTCCACTGGACTGGCCTGTGACCATGTCTGTGGTGCATTCTCTTGATTGTTGAGTGATGTGGGAGGGCCCAGCCCACTATTGGTGTTACCACATCTGGGCAGGTAGTCCTGTGTTGTGTAAGAAAGCAGGCTGAACACAGGCCAGATGAGCAAAGCAGTAAGCGGCATTCTTCCATGGTCTGTGCTCCACGTTCTTGCCCTGAGTTCCTGCCTTGGTTTCCCTGATGATGGACTGTGCTCTAAGCCAAATAAACCCTTCCCTCCTCAGGTTGTTTTGGTCAGTGATTTAATAACAGCAACTGAAAAGCAAATTCAGACATAAAGTAAAAATAATAAATAAATAATTGCTTTCTTTTTTTTGGGGGGGGAAGGGTTTATTTGGCTCACATCTCCTGGGTCACAGTTCATCGCTGAGGGAGCCCACCATAGGAACTCAGGGCAGGAACCTGGAGACTGGAACTGAAGAACAGGCCATGGAGGAATGCTGCTTACTGGCTTGCTCCCCTGGCCCATGCCCAGCCTGCTTTCTTATACTATACATAACAACCTGCCTGGGGTGGCATCATCCACAATGGGCTGGGCCCTCCCACATAACTTACCAATGAAGACAACCTCCACAGACATGGCCACAGGCCAGTGCAATGGACCCAATTCCCCAATTGAGGCTCCCTCAACCAGGTGTGTCAAGTTGACACTAAAGCTGTCCAGCACAATTGACCCCTTGCCAACTTGACACACAAAAACACATTACTATTAAACCACCACCTTTTCATTTCTTTCCCCAAAGTATGATGTTAACATTAATCACAACATAAGACTCTGTACAACCTTAAAAACCCCACAGTTCTTTTAAAATCTAAACACTTAAAAGTTCACAGTTTGTCAAAAGTCTCTTAATTGTGGGCTGCTGTAAAATCCAAAACAAGTGCTGTCTTATTTCAAAGGGAAGAATCAGGCAAACCTAAGCAAAATCTAAGTCCAGCAAAGTATCTTAAAGCTGGACATCTGGGATTCACTCACTATCTTCTGGGCTCCAAAGGGTTTCAGCAGCTCCCCTTCTCTGATTCTGCTGTCCGTGGCACACACAGCTCATCTCGCAGGCCCAGGATAACTCCATTCCACACCTGCTGCTGCTCTTGGTGGTCATCCCATGGTCCTGGCATCTCCAAAAAGCTGGGGTCTCCACTGAAACTGAGGCAGCACCTTCACCAGTGGTCTCTTCTGACCTCTCTTGGTACAAATCCTCAGCTTCTCTCCATGACCCCTGCAATCCTGGGGTCTTCACTGCAACTGAGGGTGCACTTTCACCAATGGCTTTTCCTGGCCTCTCGCAGTTCCAAGCCTAGGCTGCTCTCTGTTATCCCTTCACATTTCAACACCAGAACCATGCAGGAGACTCTTACACATTACTAAGTCCTGCTTCTGGTTTGAGGTGGAGGGTTAGGCACCATCTGAACCACAACTTCTGTGTACTGACCCTGAGGAAAGTCTTCCCAGGAGATTTCACCACAGTGATGCTGGTCTCTTGTTACTTACAGCTGATTCTGCAGCCCCAGCTGATCAGAACCCACAGTTTCTTAATTCAAAAATATGATGCAAACAGCCCTGATGGTCTCTGCTTCCCCTTGAAACTTACAAACTAAGCCTCCATTGCCTACAACTCTTTCAGCATAACTGTTCCAAGTTCCACAGCAACAAACTTAGGCATTCGATGATTTTTCTAGCCCAAAGATCCAAAAGCTTCCATAATCCTCCCCCAAAACACCAAGGTCAGGTCTGTCTCAGCAATAGTCCACCCTCTGGTACCAATTTCTGTTCTAGTTTCCTTTGAATTGCTGTGACAAAACATGCTGACCACTACCAACTTGGAGATGAAAGGGTTTATACAGCTCACATCCCCTGGGTCACAGTTCATCACTGAGGGAGCCCACTACAAGGACTCAGGGCAGGAGGCAGGAGCTGAAGAACAGGCCATGGAAGATTGCGGCTTACTGGCTTGCTCCCAATAATTGCTTTCATAAAAAGAAATCCAAAAAATCTGTAATGAAATAGGAGACATTATAGCTAATAGCACAGAAATAAATGAACATTGGGCACAATTATGCATAATCATTATATACAACCCCTAAACCAGAAAACCAAGAAGTAATGAGCCAACTGATATATATATATATATATATATATATATCCACATCCTGAAAATCTCATCAGTAACACATGACAAGAGGACAATACTCATATTTTAAAACTTTGGTTCACAAACTACATATCCAAGACTTTTTTTCCTGGAAGCACTCTCTCCATACACCATGTACATCATACCTGAGTGGTTTGCTTGCTCTTTCTCGAGATATTTATTCAAACATTAACTTACTAGTTATATGTACTACAGATATCCTTCTTCAAACTGCCAGAATTCTGTTCTACTTAAAGTATTAATTCACTCTCTTTTATGTTTTCTTTTTCTCCAGAACTCTTCTCATTTGGCATTGTACTTACAAGTTTCTCTACTTTTATTTTGGTTTTTCCCTATGATAGCAGGCTGTGGATGGGTGTGCCTTTGTTCCCAGCACTTGGGAGGTAGAGGCAGGCAGATCTCTGAATTCTAGGCCAGCTTCATTCCAAGTCAGCCAGGGCTACATTGTGAGACCCTGTCTTAATATGCTTCATACAGAAAGTATTTTTTTATTTTATTTATTCTTTATGTGTATGAATGTACTGTTTGCATGCAGGTCTGTGCACCCGTGTCATGCACAGGTCAGAGGAGGGAGCTGCTGGATTCCCCTGGAACTGGAGTTAAAGATGGCTCTCAGCCGCCATGTGGGTGCTGGACATCGAACCCAGGTCCTCTACAAGAGCAGTCGGCATGCCCAACCACTAGGCCATCTCTCCAGCCCCAGAAAGTATTTTTTGAGACATAATCTCTTTGTAGCTTCCATTAGCCTGGAACTCATTATGTACACAACACTGGCCTAAATCTCATAGAGTGCTAGGATTAAAGGTATACAACAACATGACCAACTCAAGAAAGGTTTTTATAATGTTACAGTTCCTATTATATCTCAAGAATAAAAGACCTTTAGTAGTTAATAGTAGACCTATAATAAATAATTAAAGCAATGTATTTTATTGCATGGCTGTAACTTTTGCAATTTGCAACATGTAATTCTATGTATTACAAATTCTCATATATTGGGTAAAGTTATTTTTTTTATTATTTTTTGTATGTGTATGAATGTATTGTCTGCATGTAGGTTTGTGCACCCATGTCGTGCAATGTCGTGGAGGTCAGAAGAGGGTCTTGGATTCCCCTGGAACTGGAGTTCTCCTGGAATTGGAGTTACAAACGGTTCTTAGCCGCCATGTGGGTGCTGGGGATCGAACCCAGGTCCTCTGCAAGAGCAGTCAGTGCTCTTAACCGCTAGGCTATCTCTCCAGTCCCAAGGGAAAGTTATTATGCAAATTTCAGGACCCAACTTACCCATCTTTTCCTCTTTGCAAAATAAACTTCCCTTCTTAACACAATGTGTTATTCTCTAATTGTTTAATCTTTGTTTCATGTATATACCTCATTGTAATCATGAACATTAATTACACAAACAGCTTTCCTGGGACTATACCTTTTCATCTTTGTATTTCCAGCAAATCAGCACTGGAGGTTAGGAACTGTTTATTGAATTTGCTTAGTGAACTGAACTCATTATCTTTCCTCCCAAATCAGCTTGCACTGGAAGATTTCTTTCAATCAAATTAATAAGAAACTTGAACGCCTCTCTTTCCCACCCCAAGCCTGTTTTGTAGCTGTCTTGCTGATATTTTCTCTATGTCAAGTTTTCAGAGATAGATATGTCAGTTTGGTGCACACTTTCCAAGTTGTATATAAAAATGATAACTGAACTTTAGTTAAATTACACTTGACAGTGAAGGCTTTCTTTAGAAAATGTACTATATAAATTATTGGAGCTTGTCAACACCTGACTGTTGCTATGTTTGCTGATTAACTCACATTTGTGTCATCCATTTTTAACAGTGTTTGAGAACACTTTTTCAATGCTTATTATACCTTCTGTCGTCCTAGCTGTCTATATAAATACCCATATAACAACCTTGAAGTAGTTTGAAAAGAAATAGCCTCTACTGCAAAACAGTATCTTCACATGTGACCTAGTTCTAGCCAATAAGATGTGGGTGGAAATGTGCGGCTACGCATCTCATGAAAGACAAATCCTATGCCTTTGTTTGTCTCTTCATCTTTCTTACACATTAGATACAGGAATATTGAGAAAAGAGGCATTAAGGTCAGGATATCAGTGTGGCTGACTAGCTCCCTCAATGGACAACCATTAAAAACAGAGTCACCTCTATGTTTGGAATACTACACAAGAGAGAAATAGATTTCAGTATTGATTGAACCACTGTATCAACATTTATTGTTATTCCTAAATCAACTTGGCCTCTATAGTAACTAATGAACATGAAGATGTATTTAAAAACTCTTACTCATTCCCTACTATGTTAGTACAAGGACTAAAAACATTCACAGGGCTCGCAGGCTCTGTAGGGTACAGTTATTGCCAACCTCTCCAGCCCAACTTTAGCCACTTTGTTATGCATCTTGCTCAAGCCTTAGCAATCCATTAGTCTCTCCATGGACCTTTCTATATTTATGAAAGGTTTTACTTTCTACACATATGTTTTTCCTTGGCATTCCTAGGTTGAGGTCAGATTCCTTTGTATATATTTTAGCAGTATGCAATGCCTATTCTTCAGAGCTCTTATTTCTATTATTGTGCATTTATTTGTATAATCATCCAAAAATTACACTCCATTAAGCTCATAAACCAAGACCATGCTTACTTTAGCTATCCATTCTAACACTAGACTTGGCATAGGGCCAGGCTTCAAGTAAGTTAAACAAATGAACAAAACTGTATTAATAAGACCCTTTTACATATGACCCTTTCTACTGTTAATTTACATGGTCTGCTCGTCCCTCCAAACTCCTGCTGTCCACTATTTGGTACCTGAGCTACAATATTTTCTTTTTAAAAATACAGTATGTCAGTAATAGATATAGAACTAGATTTTGACATGCCATAATGGGTAATAACATAGGAAGCTTGAAACTACCTTTTCAAAGTCAATATGCAAAGCTAATGTTTTAAAACCAAATTGGAAAGTCACTGAACAATACCACCCTAGTCGCTATGTATCCATTGCAAAATAATTCCATGAAAATTATGAGCTAGGAATGGTGAGAAGGAAGAAGATAGGTGACACTTTTGTTCTCCTCATCCCTGGGAGTAAACCAGGGATGAGGTAACTGACTGGAAGGACACTAGGTTTAGCGTAAAAAAAAAAGAAAAAAAAAGAAAAGGAAAGAAAAGAGACTTTGGAAAGAAAGAGAATAAAGTGTTCTTTTCAAAAGGCTGTCCTAAGCAGGGAGTTCCAAGGGCATTGTTAATATAACTATATAGAGTGGAGACCAAATTTAAGAGAGCAGAGAGCCACAGAAAGTACATAATGTACTTCATAACAGATAATTTGAAAGGGAGAGAGAGACAGAGACAGAGAGAGGCAGAGACAGTTGGTGTGAAGTATAAAAGTTGTTCTCCTGGTGTTCCAGCAGAGGGAGCTGGAGAGGCCAATGGGGCAAAACATCCCAAGGATTCAAAAACACAGTAAACACTAGACTCATCATTGAGCTGATTGATGCTCCAACCCAAAAGAAAACTTGGGTTCTTCATGTCATGTATATGAAAATTCTCCTTAGAATTGACATCCATCGAGCAGTAGCAAGAAGCCATTTTTAAAAGACTCCTGCTGAATCAGCAGCTAGGGAATTCTAGGGACACCATCTTGCCCTCCATCCCTCTCAGACAACCCAGGATAAAGTCAATATGATAAAGTCTGAGGCTTGATGAGCAGAATTCCTCCAGTGAGAAGACGAGTGGGGCAGGGGGCCATGTGTTGGGTGGAGTAAGGGTGGCGGTTTGAACCATGGAGCATTCTACAATGTGAAAATCTGATGTAAGCCACACACTGGCAGCAGACAGTGATCAATCCAGAGAGCCCAAACTGGCCAAAGTGCAGAGGATAAGAGACTGCAGATTCCTGATCCCTGAATAAGACACCAATATCAACACTCTTCCACCCAAAGCTTAGGGATCACCGTGGGAGAGGGATGGGAAGACTGTAAGAGCCAGAGGGAGTGGATAACCAAGAAATGGAACTCTCTAGCCAGCTGGGAAGTCACTCATATGAACTCCATTAAGGGTGAGCGTGCCCAAGACCCAGGTAATCTCGAACCAGACAAAAATCCCAGCACTGAAATGGTAAAGTGGGTAAGAAACCCAACTTTAGCTGAGGAACTACTGGAACCCAAAATCTTCTGGGAGAGGAAGAATTAGTTTTCTTTAAGAACGTGACATTAGCTAAGTTAACAGGGGATGGTGGCACAATGAAAGGCATTTGGGAATACAAATTTGAGTTGATACACCTTGATATATGATATCATATATGATAGAGTACATGAAATTAACTGGCAGGCATCAAGAGGGGTGCAGATAGGAGAAGGGTTATGAATATGATCAAAATACATTGTATGAAATTCACAAGCTGTCATCATATTATTATTTTTTTTTTTTTTTTGGTCTTTTTGAGACAGGGTCTCCCTTTTGTCCCAGCTGGCCTGGAGTTCAGTCTGTAGACCAGGCTGGCCTTAAACCCCCAGAGATCCACCTGCCTCTGCCTCCCAAGTGCTAAGATTAAAGAAGTGCGCCACCGGGCTGGAGAGATAGCCTAGCGGTTAGGAGCGCCGACGGTCTTGCAGAGGACCCGGGTTCGATCCCCAGCACCCACATGGTGGCCGAGAGCCGTCTGAAACTCCAATTCCAGGAGAACTCCAGTTCCAGGGGAATCCGACACCCTCTTCTGACCTCCGCGGCATTGCACGACACGGGTGCACAGACTTGCATGCAGACAGTACATTCATACACACACAGAAATAAATAAAATTAATAAAAATTAAAAAAAAAATCTTAAAAAAAAAAAGTGCGCCACCATGCTCGGTTTGTCATCATATTATTTTGCTAATCTAATTTCGTTGCTATTAGATCAAGGTTATCTATTCTCCAAAATAGGGATTGGATGCTCATGGTGTGACCACAAGATAAAACCATACTACAAGATCTTTCATTCTTTCCTATGATTAAGTTTATTCTTAGGTATTTTCTTTATTTATTTTTAAGATACTCTGAATGGGATTGTTTTTCTGATTTCTTTTTCAGTCAGAGAAAATATTCAAACTCCTTGTGTGGAGGAAAGCTACTGATTTCTGATTTTTGTTTATAGATTTTATGTCTGTTACTTTGTTGAAAGTTTTTATCAGGTGTAAGAATTTTTACATGAACTCTTAGAGCATTTAACCATAGGATGATGTCATTACAAATAGGTATAATTCTTCTTCCTTCCTTATTTGTATTACTTTTCTTTTCTCTTTTCTTACTGCTCTAGTTAAGCCCTCAAGCATTATATTGGTGAAGAATAGAAAAAGTGGACACCTTGGTCTCCTTCCTGGTTTTGTGGAAAAACAGAACATTTTTCCCTGTAATGTTGCCTATAGATTAGTCACTTGTGTAGCCTTTATTATGTTGAGGTTTATGTTTTCTATTCCTAGTTTCTTCAGGGATTTTATCATAAGGGGATGTTAGATAAATGCATTTTCTGCATCTCTTGAGATGATCATGTAGTTTCTGTCATTGAGTTTATTTTTAAATGTCTTACTTTTTGATCTGTATATGTTGAAGTATTCTTTTATGTCTAGACTAAATCAGATTGGTCATGGCAAATGATCCTTTTATGTGCCACTGAATTTCATTTGTAACTATTTCATTGATAATACTGGTTCATTAAGTAGATATATAAGTATATATGTGGGGCTGGAGAAATGGCCTAGCGGTTAAGAGCACCGACCGCTCTTACAGAGGACCCGGGTTCGATCCCCAGCACCCACATGGCAGCCGAGAGCCGTCTGAAACTCCAATTCCAGGAGAACTCCAGTTCCAGGGGAATCCGACACCCTCTTCTGACCTCCACGGCATTGTACGACACAGGTGCACAAACTTGCATGCAGACAGTACATTCATACACATACGGAAGTAAATAAAAGTAATAAAAAAAATTTAATAAGTATATATGTATATGTGTGTGTGTTTTAAATTTAGTGGTTCATTAAGTTAGTCTTATGTGGAGTCTTTATTTTGGTCCATTACTTTCTTCTGTTATTGGTGCTATACCTGGAATGAATATATTCATGTTATATTCATAACATGTTATGCTCATGATATGTTCATGCTCCCCTGGGAAAAATTAATGTAACAGAACTCTACAGTGAAAAATTTAAAACACAGAACACAGAAATCAGAGAAAATACTAAAGGATGGAAAGACATCCCATGCTCATGGATTGGCAGAAGTAATATCATGAAAATGATTATATACCAAATGTAATCTTGTAGATTCAATGAAATCTCTATCAAAATTCCAGTGATATTCCTCATGAGAATGGAAAAATATCCCTAACATTCACATGGAAGTACAAAAGACCTTAAGAAGTCAAGGCAATCCTGAACAAAAGAATAGCTAGAAGTTTCATACCAAATTTTAAATCACAATAGAGCCATACTAACAAAAATGTGTAATACTAGCACTGGAACAGATAAGGAAGACTAAAGAAATGAAACACTCTTGATTCATAGTGCTGTGGGACCCAGAGAAGAATGAGGTTAGTCTGAGTTCCACAGAAACATAGACACTGAGTAACATAATTAATCATCTCTCCTTGAGATAAAAGCCACATGAACTGAGTGAGGCAATATATGGGTAATCAGTCCCTGCAAGACTGGCTTATATGCCATTATTGAAGCTTGGTCATCAGTGGCTGAAGGCCTCATGAATATCAGAGTCTGAGAGACCACAGAGTGGGTGCAGGCATTACTGAGCACACTGTTGTGAGAGCTGCAGCATTTGCTTACTAGTTTACCAGGTCTGAGTAGACTGTTCAGTAGAGTTTAAAAGTATTTAAGGGGCTAGAGAGACGGTCCAGTGGTTAAGAGCACCAGTTGCCCTTGCAGAAGACCTGGGCTTGATGTCCAGCACCCACATAGTACCTAAGAATTGTCCTAAGTCCAGTTCCAGGGGAATCTAACACCTCCTTTTAGCTCCACCGACATTTCAGGACATGGGTGCACTCACACACATGGAGGCAATAGACTCATATTCATATAAAATAAAAATAACAAATAATTTTTAGAAAAAAATTTAATTCACGAGAAATCCACATGAGTATGGGGCTTTAACTTCTTTGTTGAGTCACTTGATGATCTCTGACAGATAAGAGAGGCTCTAGCTAATCTGAATTATTTATACCAGCTTGTAAACTGGTTTCATAAAGTGCTATAGCAATCTGAAAAGAAAGTCAAAGAGACCTGTGCAGGTCACTCAGAATCAAATGTGGCAGGATCTTTGTGGAGCCAAATTCAGTGCCTTAAGTATCAACAGCAGTTCACTGAAGTGGGAAAAAGAAGTGAATAATAGAGGGTTACGAGGGAAAAGGATGAACTTTCCTCAGGAGTAGATAATTATCCTCCCAGAGTGTGCTCTGTCCATTTCTCATGTGTGAGTGACACCATCACCAGTGGACAATTATCCTCCCAGAGTGTGCTGTGTCCATTTCTCAGGTGTGAGTGACACCATCACTGAGCCTAAGGTACTTTCACCAGCCTGGTGGGTCCAATAGAAGTTACCAGCCAGCTGCAGCACCAGCCAAGTGCATGTCAGACCTGGAAAACTTGGCAAGTGAAAATGCTAACCAACTCTTCCACCTAAGGCCTAGTCTGCACAAGCCAGTGCTGAGCCCTTTGGGGCGGAGTGCTGTGAAATGGCCTCATAGCACTTCCCCAAGATGGAGAAATGGAATGGCTCGTGGAGAATAACTGTAGTTACAAATCGCTAGATGACACTGCTTTCTGTCCATTCTGTGACACACATTTCACTTTGGAAGACATAATTGATAGGAGTAATGAGAAATTTTCCTTTCCTCAGCTTCTGGTACCCAAGACAAATTGGTGCTTACTATGAATGGACGGTGGTAGCACTTCAGAGATTGTATACAGCTGGTCTGCCCAAAGATTTCATTATAAAATGTTTTACAGAACTTGTAAAACATCTGGAGGAACATGGAAAGCAGCAGCTGAAGATTCCCAGTGAAGTTTTCCTTGGAAAGGGGTAGAAAGCAGTTCCTCAGGGGCCATAAGGTGATTGGCTTAAATTCCCTAAGATAAGAAAGACCTACTACATTATTTGTTGTCTGCAGAAGTCTCTAAGGCCACCCACACAATATATAGCGTAAATAACTGCAGTTTGCTGCATGCTACTAGACCAGAAAGACCCTACTATTGAAGACACTGATTGAATGCTTCGGTTGCAGCTCATGGAAAAATCAAAGTTAAACTTAACTGGGATCTCCTTCATTAACAGTTGACTTTCGTAATGCCGGAAGGTGCTATGGTGGTTACTGGGATAGACTGGCTACCAAAAATCCTCTGGGACCAGTATGCCTCGCTACCCCTATGGGAGGCAAGATACGCCCACTGGTGCAATGGTGACACAACTGTAGGTGCAGCTAAGTGGCACATTATTGGATTTAAGGTTCACTCTGAGGAGGGACTCATGCCTATCACTGTAAGCCAGGATCCTTTGCAGGAGAGGTCTTGGGGCCCAGTTAGAAAGATTTTGTATTTTGTATGTTTTGTTTAATGGTGTGGTGTTCTTGTCAAATTCACTTCTAAACATTTGTTTATTACCAGAGGCTACAACTGTTGACATGGAGGGAAACTCTTTTTTTTTTTTTCAGTGGGTGGTGGTTACTGCAGACTGATAACTGCTAAATTTTTGAGAGTGACTGCACATTGCTCCAATACTCAGCTGTAAATTGAAGAATATAATGAAATGTTGGAGTCTCAAGAAAAAAGAGGAGCTGAAAGATTCTAAGAGCCAGAAGAAGGGTGAAATGTTGTGCTGCTATTTCTTCTAAATTTAAGCATCTTTCCTGTGAGGAGGGGGAAGGCTCATAAAACTCAAGAACCCTTTCAAGCTCAGAAAAGTCAAATATTGACAAGGCCCCTGCCTTTGGGTGTATAAGCAGCAAACTACTGCTGAGGAGAAGAGGCCCTTCCTTGGAACTGCCTGCAAGTTCTGCAGGGAACACCAAAGATGTTATTAGCATAAGTCTTCCACCAGGCTGCTGCATCTGGCTTTCAGGGATGGAGCTGCCTCTGAATAACCCATGCCCTTACCCATGCTCCTTCCAGTAACCTAAATAAACTCTTCATTTCAACACACTGGACCCAAATGCAATAGCTTCTTGAGTCTGTATAGGTACCCTATCTAGAATGACTAGATGTTTGTACATGCCTCCCTTTGAAAAGTCACACACTAGGAGGTGAATTTCATCAAAATAAACTATATAGTGGAATTAAAATGTCTTTCTGAAGCCCATCGCTATGTACAATGAATATACATGAATAAGAAAATATGAAATAGTAACTTCTTGTGCATGTAGAAGATTCTTTTCAGTCTCCTAATATTATGATTTCATTAGATTTAAACAGCAAGTCGGTTATTAGTTGCCCAGTTAATATTTTACAAATCCATTTTGTTTTAGAAATGAATTTGAGAAATAAGGCCAAGTTCCAACTGAGTTAGCATTGTTGTCTTCTGGAAACCTAGTGATTGTTATATACGACATACTTAGACTTCTTTTGAGCTTATTACCTATTACTCCCCTGTCAAAAATAACTGAAACAACACATGCATAGCTAAGCATGACTATTGATAAGACACCAAAATAATCTAGCTAAATATAATAATTTAAAATATATGATTATTCAGATTAACATGTTTAAAATAAAATTGTGGCATGTGTGAAAGTCCACCAATGTGGAGTATACTTAATGTCTGGTATAACACAAAATAAACATTATGAATTAGTTTTGCAATGGTGAGCTTGTTACAAAATTGTTTAGAAGTTCTTGGGTTTTATATTATTATTTTTTTACTTTATATTCCAAAATTGAATAAAATTTTTCTATAAGACCACATCAGAACATCTTTATGTCTAGAATAAGAAAGGACTTACTTTAAAAAAATTAACCAAAGGCACAAATGACAAAGACATTAAATTCCACTAGTCTTTAAAAATAAACTGTAAAGGGGCTGTAGAGATGGCCTAGCAGTTAAGAGCACCAACTGCTCTTGCAGAGGACCCGGGTTCGATCCCCAGCACCCATATGGTGGCTGAGAACTGTCCTTAACTCCAGTTCCAGGGGAATCTGACACCCTCTTCTGACCTCCACAGCATTGCACGACATGGGTGCACAAACCTACATGCAGACAGTATATTCATACACATACAAAAATAAACAAAATTAAAAAATAAATAAAATAAACAGTAAAGAGAGAAGGGTGACAGTTGAGAACATCTGTGACACAAAGGATTTATTTTCACACAAAGAGAAAAATGGTATAAACGGGTAAAATGGGAGTAGCAATTTCACTCTGAGAAAACATAGCAGTGTATCAGCATATGAAAAGTTGCACAATTTAATTATTGCTAAGATATTACACATGCAAGCTCTAGTAACATGTACATCTGCTTACATTCATTTGGCAAAATTAAGAGATATGAGGATCCCAGCATTGACAACATGTGAAGCAAAAAACAAATTTATTGCTCATGAGTTTGGCAATGATCAGGAATGCCTCCAATGACACAAATGCATGTACCTCATAACCAAATAATCTCTCTTTGATGTATGTGCTTTGAAGGGAACTGTGAACAACTGAAATAAATTCTTTTCTTTATCACTAGAGACAGAGATTTTTGATCTCTGTTTAAGTCTTTTGCAAAAATTAACACAAAGGTTATATAAAAATGCATAAAAGATCTGTGATAAATGAGTCTAACTGATGTGGGATTTTTTTTTTTCTGGTTTGAGCTTACATGGGACTTGTGTATGCTGTTACCATGCCGTTAGTTCATATGAGTAAATGACCAGTTGTCTTGAAAACTCTTTCCTCACGGTCATCAGCATCTCAGTCTTTCCGCCCTCTTTCCTGTAATGATCCTGAGTCTTGGGAGGCAGAAGTTTGCTATAGGTGTCCTATTCAGGGACAAGCACTCTGCAGCCTCTTGTTCTCTTCACATTGTCCACTTGCAGACAGGTGTTTATGTTAATCACCACCTGTTACATAGGGAAGCTTCTCTGCTGTGAGATGTGCTAATCTATCAGTGTGACAATGCTATTAAGAGTGTTTAATGTTTATAAAACTAGTATTGGGTTCTCCCCAATGCCCTGTGACCTTTCTAGCCTCGGGTTCCTGAAACTGATATCAATGCCAGGTATGGATCCATCATAGGAACTGACCTTAAATGCAATTGAATAGTGGTTGGTTATTTGCATAATTTTAGTGCCACTATTGGACCATTGGGCTTATATTGTCAGTCCAGTTGTTATTGTAGTTCCAAGGATTCAAAACTGATGGTTATTCTCTCCTTCTAGTAGTATGGCTAACACCTTCCAGAACTGTGCATGTTAGCCAGTAGCTATGAGGCCCTGAATTCAGTAGCAGCTTGATTTATCCTTCTTTATTCTATAGCTCATGTATGTAGTGTCTTTAGCAAAACAATCTTACCATCCAGTTCTGTTGGATAACTAATTTCAAGGGCAATTGTCAGTATTGGCTGAGGGTCTATAGGATTCCTAATCAACAATTTCTAGACAGAGAATCCATTCCTGGCCTTGAGGTATTATTAATTTTCCATTAGCCTATTATGTTTAGAAAGGGTAGTATCTTCCCATTATAGGATATTTCCTTTTAATCTCTTTTTATGTTGTATATGTATTTACTTTAAGAATCTACTCTAGTGGTAGATCTCAATAAGACTTTTTCTAAAGGCATTCAGTGTTACTTATCCCTTCCCATGCTTCCTCCTCTGCTCTGCCTTCCCACTCCACACCCATTTAATACTTCCAACTCTAATGTTTCCCTTTCTCTCTTCATATCACTGCATTATACTCCCTTCCCAGGAAGTCCCCCCAGCCATTTATTAATTTCTGAATTTTCAAATTGAAACAAGCATATCTAACATTTCAAGATAGTATTCAGCTGTGAGAGAAAACAAGAGTTTTTGTCTTTCTGGGTCTGAGTTGCTACACTCAGGATGATTGTTTCATGTTCCAGCCACTTACCTGTGAATTTCATAATTATAATTTTAAAGAACTGAATAATATTCCATTATGTATATGTATCATACTTTCATTATCCATTCATCAACTGATAGGCACCAATGATGTTTCCAATATCTGGCTATTATGAAAAGGACAGCAGTGACCATGGGTGAACAGGTATTTTCATAGTAGGGTATACACTCCTTTGGGTACATGACCAAGAATGGTATGACTGGGTCCTATGGCAGATCAACTTCTAGCTTGTTGAGGAATCTCCACACAAATTTCTGTACTGGCTATGCCAGTTTGCACTTCCGCCAGCAGTAGATAAACGTTTCCCCTTCTCCACATCCTTGCCAGTGTTTTTCATTTTTTTCTTTTTTCAGATTTCTGACATTCTGAGTGATGTAAAATAAAATCTCAAAGTGGTTTCAGTCTACATTTCCCCAAGGACTAAAGATGTTGGACATTTTTTAAGTATTTCACAGCCATTTGTGTTTCATCTTTAGAGGACTCCCTGTTCAGTTGTTTGCCCCATCTTTTAAATGGGTGTTTCTTTCTTCGATATTTAATTTTTTATATCCTAGATACTAAACTTTGATGTCCTTTGATGTATGAAATTCTTTTAATTTCATGGGGTCATATTTGTCAATTCCTGGACTGAATGTTTGCACTACAGGAATCCTGTTTGGAAAGTCAAGTCTTCTTTCTAAAAGTTTCAGCAGCAGGTGCTATGTGAAACCTGAAGGTTTTCATTTGTCTGCCTGTGAATGCAAACTCAAGATTACTGATGTTATTGAAGCTGAATGAATATTATAATAGTCTATAAAAACTCATATCCACTAATGCGCAGATATAAAAAGGAAAGCGTCTATCTATATTAATAACAAAATGAAGCAATGCTGAGTAACTTATTGTTTGAGAATGAAACTTTGGTGATGTCTTGGTTGGATTCATAGGAAGCACGTAATAAGAACATATTCAGAAAATTTATTGGAAAATGATTTCAAAAACAAACCTGTAAGGGAAATGAGGAGAGTGTGAGTGAAGAGAAGAAGTTAAATAGTAGTGAGGTAGGAAAAACAAGTAAAGTGTATTGTATTGTTTTGTTATTTTAGTTATTATTATTATTGTTATTATTAATTTTTGATCTTTCTGAGACAAGGTCTCCCTGTAACTTCAGCTGTCCTGGAACTCACTATGTAGACCAGGCTGGCCTTGAACTCACAGAGATCCACCTGCCTTTGCCTCCCCAGTGCACCACACCCAGTTCCATAGTTATTATTTTTTATTTTATTTATTAGTTTTATTTTACATGTATAAGTGTATTGCCTGTATGTGTGTAAGTGCACTTCTGTTTTGCAATGTCTGCAGAGGGTTGTAGATCTCCTGTGCAGTTTTTAGCCACCATGTGGGTGCTGGGAAGGGAACATGGTCCTCTGCAAGAGCAGTCAGTGCTATTAACCTCCCATAGAGCTGAGTCATCTCTCCAGACATTATTAGTTTTTTGAGGCAGAGTCTCATAAGGCTCAGGCTGGTCTCAAACTCAATATGAAGAAAGCCTGGCATTGATCTCCTGATCTCCCTACCTTCGCCTCCTGTGTGCTGGGATTTAGGTGTGTATTGTTGATCTCCTGATCTACCTACCTTCACATCCTATGTGCTGGGATTTTAGGTGTGTATAATTATACCCAGGCCAAGCACCAGTAAGTTTTACAGAGACTTATGGAAATGATAGCCATGCTGAATGGACATGAACAGAAAGAGGTAGGATAATATGCTGAATCCACAGTGAACTTTTCAGACATTGGATGCAGGCTTTTCTCATAGAGTCCTGTTGAGGTTGAGCCACCACGAGGCCACTAGGAGTATTCAGTGGACAACTTCCCCAGGCCCAGGGTAACTCTCAGGAAAGTCATATAGCTATGAGCTATCAGCAGCTGACATTTTCTACAGTGGATGTATAGGTGATCCACTCCTGAAGAGACAGCTAATAGAAAAGTGTTCACTTAAATATAGGTTTCCTCTGGTTGACTTAGACTCACTAGCTTTGCGTAGCAATTTCATCCTCCTCTGGGAACACTAGCTCTAGGATTACATTGATTCTTGCACAGGGAAACTTAAGAATTAGCAGGATGAAATATATATATATATATATCTACAAAAAAGTGCCGCCACCATGCTCCGGTATGTCCATCATATTTATTTTGCTAATCTAATTTCGTTGCTATTAGATCAAGGTTATCTATTCTCCAAAATAGGGATTGGATGCTCATGGTGTGACCACAAGATAAAACCATACTACAAGATCTTTCATTCTTTCCTATGATTAAGTTTCTTCTTAGGTAGTTTTCTTTAGTTTATTTTAGATACTCTGAATGGGATTGTTTTTCTGATTTCTTTTTCAGTACAGAGAAATAGTCAAACTCCTTGGGTGGAGGCAAAAGCTACTGATTTCTGATTTTTTGGGTTAATAGATTTTAGTCCTGTTACGTTACTAACTTTGTTGAAAGTTTTTATCAGGTGTAAGAATTTTTACATGAACTCTTAGAGCATTTAACCATAGGATGATGTCATTACAAATAGGTATAATTCTTCTTCCTCGTCCGTATTTGTATTACTTTCTTTCTCTTTTCTTACTGCTCTAGTTAAGCCCTCAAGCATTATATTGGTGAAGAATAGAAAAAGTGGACACCTTGGTCTCCTTCCTGGTTTTGTGGAAAAACAGAACATTTTTCCCTGTAATGTTGCCTATAGATTAGTCACTTGTGTAGCCTTTATTATGTTTAGATAATCTCATTTTATTCCTAGTTTCTTCAGGGATTTTATCATAAGGGGATGTTAGATAAATGCATTTTCTGCATCTCTTAGATGATCATGTAGTTTCTGTCCATGAGTTTATTGTTAAATGTCTTACTTTTTGATCTGTATATGTTGAAGTATTCTTTTATGTCTAGACTAAATCAGATTGGTCATGGCAAATGATCCTTTTATGTGCCACTGAATTTCATTTGTAACTATTTCATTGATAATACTGGTTCATTAAGTAGATATATAAGTATATATGTGGCTGGAGAAATGGCCTAGCGTTAAGAGCACGACTCGATCTTACAGAGGACCCGGGTTCGATCCCCAGCACCCACATGGCAGCCGAGAGCCGAATCTGAACTCCAATTCCAGAGAACTCCCAGTTCCACCAGGGGAAATCCGACCCCCTCTCTGACCTCCACGCATATGTAACGACAACAGGTGCACAAACGTGCATTCAGACAGTAAAGTCATGCACATACGGAAGTAAATAAAAGTTATAAAAAAAATTTAATAAGTATAGATGTATATGTGTGTGTGTTTTTTTTTTTTTTTGTCATCTTTCTTTACCACATTTTGTCATTCACTAGGGCCTCTATGTTAACTTTCTGTTTCTCTGTTAGGGTGCTAGACCTGGAATGAATATATTCATGTTATATTCATAACATGTTATGCTCATGATATGTTCATGCTCCCCTGGGAAAAATTAATGTAACAGAACTCTACGTGAAAATGTTTTTAAAACACAGACCAGCAGAAATCAGAGAAAATAGCTAAAGGAATGGAAAGACATCCCATGCTCATTGAGTGGCAGAAGTAATATAATGAAAATGATTATATAACCAAATGTAAATCTATGTATATTCAATGAAATCTCTATCAAAATTCCAGTGATATTCCTCATGAGAATGGAAAAATATCCCTAACATTCACATGGAAGTACAAAAGACGCTTAAGAAGTCAAGGCAATCCTGAACAAAAGAATAGCTAGAAGTTTCATACCAAATTTTAAATCACAATAGAGCCATACTAACAAAAATGTGTAATACTAGCACTGGAACAGATAAGGAAGACTAAAGAAATGAAACACTCTTGATTCATAGTGCTGTGGGACCCAGAGAAGAATGAGGTTAGTCTGAGTTCCACAGAAACATAGACACTGAGTAACATAATTAATCATCTCTCCTTGAGATAAAAGCCACATGAACTGAGTGAGGCAATATATGGGTAATCAGTCCCTGCAAGACTGGCTTATATGCCATTATTGAAGCTTGGTCATCAGTGGCTGAAGGCCTCATGAATATCAGAGTCTGAGAGACCACAGAGTGGGTGCAGGCATTACTGAGCACACTGTTGTGAGAGCTGCAGCATTTGCTTACTAGTTTACCAGGTCTGAGTAGACTGTTCAGAGAAATAGAGTTTTTAAAAAAGTATTTAAGGGCATGAGAGACGGTCCCAGTGGTTAAGTGTACCAGTTGCACTTGCAGAAGACAGGGGCTTGATGTCCAGCACCCACATAAGTACCTAAGAATGTCCCTAAATCCAGTTCCCAGGGGATCTAACACCTCCTTTTTGCTCCACCGACATTCATTCATGGACATTGCAGTCACACACATGGAGGCAATAGACTCATATTCAGATAAATAAAAATTAACAAATAACTTTAGAAAAAATTTAATTCATTCACGGCGAGAAATCCACATGAGTATGGGGCTTTAACTTCTTTGTTGAGTCACTTGATGATCTCTGACAGATAAGAGAGGCTCTAGCTAATCTGAATTATTTATACCAGCTTGTAAACTGGTTTCATAAAGTGCTATAGCAATCTGAAAAGAAAGTCAAAGAGACCTGTGCAGGTCACTCAGAATCAAATGTGGCAGGATCTTTGTGGAGCCAAATTCAGTGCCTTAAGTATCAACAGCAGTTCACTGAAGTGGGAAAAAGAAGTGAATAATAGAGGGTTACGAGGGAAAAGGATGAACTTTCCTCAGGAGTAGATAATTATCCTCCCAGAGTGTGCTCTGTCCATTTCTCATGTGTGAGTGACACCATCACCAGTGGACAATTATCCTCCCAGAGTGTGCTGTGTCCATTTCTCAGGTGTGAGTGACACCATCACTGAGCCTAAGGTACTTTCACCAGCCTGGTGGGTCCAATAGAAGTTACCAGCCAGCTGCAGCACCAGCCAAGTGCATGTCAGACCTGGAAAACTTGGCAAGTGAAAATGCTAACCAACTCTTCCACCTAAGGCCTAGTCTGCACAAGCCAGTGCTGAGCCCTTTGGGGCGGAGTGCTGTGAAATGGCCTCATAGCACTTCCCCAAGATGGAGAAATGGAATGGCTCGTGGAGAATAACTGTAGTTACAAATCGCTAGATGACACTGCTTTCTGTCCATTCTGTGACACACATTTCACTTTGGAAGACATAATTGATAGGAGTAATGAGAAATTTTCCTTTCCTCAGCTTCTGGTACCCAAGACAAATTGGTGCTTACTATGAATGGACGGTGGTAGCACTTCAGAGATTGTATACAGCTGGTCTGCCCAAAGATTTCATTATAAAATGTTTTACAGAACTTGTAAAACATCTGGAGGAACATGGAAAGCAGCAGCTGAAGATTCCCAGTGAAGTTTTCCTTGGAAAGGGGTAGAAAGCAGTTCCTCAGGGGCCATAAGGTGATTGGCTTAAATTCCCTAAGATAAGAAAGACCTACTACATTATTTGTTGTCTGCAGAAGTCTCTAAGGCCACCCACACAATATATAGCGTAAATAACTGCAGTTTGCTGCATGCTACTAGACCAGAAAGACCCTACTATTGAAGACACTGATTGAATGCTTCGGTTGCAGCTCATGGAAAAATCAAAGTTAAACTTAACTGGGATCTCCTTCATTAACAGTTGACTTTCGTAATGCCGGAAGGTGCTATGGTGGTTACTGGGATAGACTGGCTACCAAAAATCCTCTGGGACCAGTATGCCTCGCTACCCCTATGGGAGGCAAGATACGCCCACTGGTACAAGGGTGAACACAACTGTAGTGCAGCTAAGGTGGCACATTATTTTGGATGTAAGGTTTCACTCGGAGAGAGGGCTTCATGCCTGATCACGGTAAGAGCCAGGATCCTTTGCAGGAGAGGTCTTGGGGCCCAGTTAGAAAGATTTTGTATTTTGTATGTTTTGTTTAATGGTGTGGTGTTCTTGTCAAATTCACTTCTAAACATTTGTTTATTACCAGAGGCTACAACTGTTGACATGGAGGGAAACTCTTTTTTTTTTTCAGTGGTGGTGGGGTTACTGCAGACTGATAACTGCTAAATTTTTGAGAGTGACTGCACATTGCTCCAATACTCAGCTGTAAATTGAAAATTATAAATGTTGGAGTACTCAAGAAAAAGAGGGGATGGAAGATTCTAAGAGCCAGAAGAAGGGTGAAATGTTGTGCTGCTATTTCTTCTAAATTTAAGCAGCTTGTCCTGTGAGGAGGGGAAGGCTCAAAAAAAAAAAATAAAACTCAAAACCCTTTCAAAGCTCAAGAAAGTAAATATGACAAAGGCACCTGCCTTTGGGTGTATAACAGCAAACTAAATCTGGGAGAAAGAGGCCCTTCCTTGGAACTGCCTGCAAGTTCTGCAGGGAACACCAAAGATGTTATTAGCATAAGTCTTCCACCAGGCTGCTGCATCTGGCTTTCAGGGATGGAGCTGCCTCTGAATAACCCATGCCCTTACCCATGCTCCTTCCAGTAACCTAAATAAACTCTTCATTTCAACACACTGGGACCCAAGATGGCATATAGCTTCTTGAGTCTGTATAGGTACCCTATCTAGAATGACTAGATGTTTGTACATGCCTCCCTTTGAAAAGTCACACACTAGGAGGTGAATTTCATCAAAATAAACTATATAGTGGAATTAAAATGTCTTTCTGAAGCCCAGCTCTATGTAAAAATGAATATACATGAAAATATAAGAATGGAAATATGCAATAGTAACTTTCTTGTGCATGTAGAGGATTCGTGTTCATCTCCCTACTATTATGATTTCATTAGATTTAAACAGCAAGTCGGTTATTAGTTGCCCAGTTAATATTTTACAAATCCATTTTGTTTTAGAAATGAATTTGAGAAATAAGGCCAAGTTCCAACTGAGTTAGCATTGTTGTCTTCTGGAAACCTAGTGATTGTTATATACGACATACTTAGACTTCTTTTGAGCTTATTACCTATTACTCCCCTGTCAAAAATAACTGAAACAACACATGCATAGCTAAGCATGACTATTGATAAGACACCAAAATAATCTAGCTAAATATAATAATTTAAAATATATGATTATTCAGATTAACATGTTTAAAATAAATGGGGCATGGGTGAAATCCACCAAGGTGGATTATACTTAATTCCTGTAGAACACAATAAACATTATGAATAGTTTTGCAAATGTTGAGCCATGTTTACAAAATTGTTTAGAAGTTCTTAGGAGATATATATATATATTATATAGATATATATATAAATATAATATAATGTGCCGAATTGAATAAAATTTTTCTATAAGACCACATCAGAACATCTTTATGGCCCTAGAATAAGAAAGGACATTTACTATTAAAAACAAAATTAACCAAAGGCACAAATGACAAAGACATTAAATTCCACTAGTCTTTAAAAATAAACTGTAAAGGGCTGTAGAGATGGGCCTAGCAGTTAAAGCACCAACTGCGCCTGCAGAGGACCCGGGTTCGATCCCCAGCACCCATATGGGAGGCTTTGAGAATGTCCTGAATCCAGTTCCAGGGGAATCTGACACCCCTCTCCCTGACCTCCACAGCATTGCAGCACACGACATGGGGCACAAAACCTACATGCAGACAGTATATTCATACACATACAAAAATAAACAAATTAAAAAATAAATAAAAATAACAGTAAGAGAAAGGGTGGGGGACAGTGTGAGAACATCTGTGACACAAAGGATTTATTTTCACACAAAGAGAAAAATGGTATAAACGGGTAAAATGGGAGTAGCAATTTCACTCTGAGAAAACATAGCAGTGTATCAGCATATGAAAAGTTGCACAATTTAATTATTGCTAAGATATTACACATGCAAGCTCTAGTAACATGTACATCTGCTTACATTCATTTGGCAAAATTAAGAGATATGAGGATCCCAGCATTGACAACATGTGAAGCAAAAAACAAATTTATTGCTCATGAGTTTGGCAATGATCAGGAATGCCTCCAATGACACAAATGCATGTAACTCATAACCAATAATCTCTCTTTGATTGTATGTGCCTATTTGAAGGGAACTGGGAACAAATGAATAAATTCTTTTCTTTTATGCTCAGAAGATTCTTTTTATTTTCAAATACTTGTTTTAATTAAAAAATAAAAAAAAAAAAAAAGGTTTAATTAAAAAAAAAATGCATAAAGATCTGTTGATAAATGAGTCTAAAACTGATGTGGGATTGTTTTTTTGTTCTGGTTTGAGCTTTACATGGGACTTGTGGTATGCCTGTTTACCGATGCCGTAGTGTCATAGGAGTAAATGACCAGTGTTGTCTTGAAACTCTTTCCCTCAACGGTCATCAGCATGCTCGTCTTTTCCGCCCTCTTTCCTGTATGATCCGAGTCTTTGGGAGGCCAAAGTTTGCTATAGGTTGTACTATCAGGGACAAGCACATCACTGCAAGCCCTATTTTTCTCTTCACATTTGTCCACTTGCAGACAGGTGTTTATGTTAATCACCACCTGTTACATAGGAGCTTCCCCCCCCACCTCTGCTTGGGAGATGTGTGCTAGAGCGATCAGTGTGACAATGCTATTAAGAGTGTTTAATGTTTATAAAACTAGTATTGGGTTCTCCCCAATGCCCTGTGACCTTTCTAGCCTCGGGTTCCTGAAACTGATATCAATGCCAGGTATGGATCCATCATAGGAACTGACCTTAAATGCAATTGAATAGTGGTTGGTTATTTGCATAATTTTAGTGCCACTATTGGACCATTGGGCTTATATTGTCAGTCCAGTTGTTATTGTAGTTCCAAGGATTCAAAACTGATGGTTATTCTCTCCTTCTAGTAGTATGGCTAACACCTTCCAGAACTGTGCATGTTAGCCAGTAGCTATGAGGCCCTGAATTCAGTAGCAGCTTGATTTATCCTTCTTTATTCTATAGCTCAGGAGTAAGTGTCTTTGCACAAAACAATCTTACCATCCAGTTCTGTTGGATAACTAATTTCAAGGGCAATTGTCAGTATTGGCTGAGGGTCTATAGGATTCCTAATCAACAATTTCTAGACAGAGAATCCATTCCTGGCCTTGAGGTATTATTAATTTTCCATTAGCCTATTATGTTTAGAAAGGGTAGTATCTTCCCATTATAGGATATTTCCTTTTAATCTCTTCTTGTTATGTTGTATATGTGGCATTGCACGACACGGGTGCACACACTTGCATGCAGACAGTACATTCATACACATACAGAAATAAATAAAATTAAAAAAAAATTTAAAAAAAAAAAAAAAAGAAAAGTGTGTTTAACTTAAGAGTGTGGGTTTAGGGGCTAAAGAGAGGGATCAATGCTCAAGAGCACTAGCTGCTCCTACAGAGGTGCCAGGTTTGATTCCCAGCACCTACATGGGGGACTAAAAAAAGTCTGTAACTCCAGTTCCAGGAGATCTGATGCCCTCTTCTGACCTCTGTGGGTATTGCACAACATGATTGCACTTACACACATGCAGGAAATACACCATACGCATAAAATAAAATAATAAATAAAATACATTTTTAAAAAGAGTACGTATGTGTAGAGGCTAGGAAGATATTAAAAGGCCATTGGTGGTGGTGCTGATGGGAGAGACCGTTCTTAGAGAAGAAAGGATAATAGAACAAAGGTGATATAAAAGTGGGGGGAGAAATTGAGGATGGAGAGGATTATGTGTGGAGAGTGTTAGGAAGTAGGGCAGAGGATGACAGGGAAGGGATAACCAGACTAAGGCTATGTGAAAAGGTATATGGAATAATCTTACTAAAATAGTTTTTTAAAAGTTTGAATGGAGATAGCCTGCCAGAGGGATAAAACTCCTTCCAGAAACTATTGGTTATTAAACAAGAATTCTAGTGCCAGATGTTGGATACCTCTCTACAAGTTGTTCATCGGGGACACCCTAGGGACAGGCCCCTAACCGTACATAGACTGCTGCCATTGCTCTTGGTTGCACACTAGAACTTGATGGTAAGACCCTATTACTGAAAGTGTCACATACTTTCACCTTAAGCATGGAGAAATCAAGCTGGAGCCCAGCTGAAATCTTTCTTCCTGTTAATTAGCTTCACAATGGTGCTATCTAGGTGTGAACCCAGTGCACAAAAATAATAGCTGTCCTGACCAGATCTATCCACTGGTACAGTAGTGGCATGACTATTATGGGGGTAATTAATGACTTCTGCTTTGCGTCAAGGCCTCCTTATAGGAGGGAACTCCTGGCTGGTACTTGTAAACCTGTTTACAAAAGCTAGTTGGTCAGATTGTAGATTTAGGGGGAAATCTACTACTTATCATTTTGCTAATTAGACATGTGGTCAAATTGCTTAATTGTTATATATTTATTTATTTATTATTTATTTATTTTTGCATGTGTCCATAAGGGGGGCATGCCATGTGTGTTGGTCAGAGGACAAATTTAGGGAATCTATGATCTTGGGGTCCAAGTAAAAAAAATATAATAAGAGGGAACAGTAAAACACACATAATTTGCAAGAACAAGAAAGCACTGGGAGCTAAATTTGAAGCAGGGAATGGGAAGGGGTGTTAGTGGGAGAAAGGAGGGGTGAGAGCTCAGTTAGAGACAACCAAGAATACATTAGAAAACTTATAAAATGCCACTAATTTTTTTTTTTATCTTTTTGAGACAGGGTGTCCCTGTAGCCCCAGCTGTCCTGGAACTCACTTTGTAGACCAGGCTGTCCTTAAACTCATAGAGATTTGCCTGCCTCTGCATCCTGAGTGCTGGGATTAAAGTCATGTGCCACCAAACCCAGCAAATTACACTAATTTTTTTTTTCCAGGAGATAGACTCAGTTTTATTCATGCCAGCAATGTGTTTATATACTAAAGACTACTGTTAAAGACTACTGTGCTCTGGGCAAGGAAGTGGGGGGCAGGAGGAAGGGAAGGGTGAGCCATCTTGGCTCCTGGGGGTGGGGGTGGCTGCAGAGCTCCTGTTTATGCAGCCAGTAAACTAGAGGTGTAACATTTTGCTCAATACCTTAAGGGAAGGGGCCCTGGAACTTTGTAGACACAGGCAAAGCAGGAAATACTGCCTTATCCCCACCTCATGGAGATAAAACTCAGGAAGCCCCAGGACAGAGTCTGCAGTTCCTTACCTCAAGCCAGACAGTTTCATTCCTACATGCCATGATGGAACATCATGTTTATTTTATTTCAGCTTGATGTTCCCTGGAACATCGAGCTGAAATAAACTCTTCTTTTTATAAGTTCCCTTGGTTGTGGTGTTCTATCACAGCAACAGAAAAGTGCCTAACACAGCTTCCATCAGGGGTTTTGTGGGTGGGTGTATTTTGAAACAGGGTCTTGAGTAGCACAAGATGGCCTTGACCTAGACACTGGCTTCGTGCTCTTGATCCTCCTGCCTCCACCTCCCCAAAATTACAATTAATTGGGTGTGCACCAGCACATCTGCCTGAAATGTGACTCTCAGTTATATGTGCCTCCTGTAGGAGGCAAAATGAGCGTCATTCATCCTAAACCTGAGAAGAAAGTGCTTTGAAGTACACCATCCTCCTCTTTCCTCACCACAGGAGAGCTTTGTTCTGCACTGGTCTCAGTTCTAAGCTTGAAATATACTTAAAAAGTGAATGTGGCCTGAGGACACCTGGAGGACCCTCCACATGCCCATTTCTGCATCCACTATCCTGTCCAAAGGCCCAGGTGCACCTGGAGACACTGAAGATCTGTGAAGAATTCAAGCACCTAAGGAAGAGCCTAAAGGAGGAAGAGAGTTTCCTCCTGGGCAGGCTACTCTGGCTGAAAGGAGACAAGCTGAAGGAATAGTGTGGTACTGTGACTACAGCTCAGCTGAACTCCTTCAGGAGGCTGACTAGGTCACTTAGGACCAAGCAGCAAATGCCACCCAGGGAACTACTGAGGAGAGTCCCCTGGGAGAAGATGTGCAAATGGATACCCATCCATGCCAATGTTAGGACACATTCTGGATGATAGTGCAGAAGACCTGAGATTATAAGGGTCTGACCTCTAGCTCAAGGGCCTGCCCTTTTAAGATCTTTCACTCCAGGAGCACAGATCCCACAGCCTGAAGGAATCAGACCACACCTTCTGAATCTCTTTCTCTGGTACTGAGAGTTTAGAAGCTATGCTGTGGTGTGGCCTAACAGCTCCTTATTTATGATACTTGGCTCCTCTGTGCTATTTTTCTTTTTTTTTTTTTCTTGTATTATTATTATTATTTTTTTCTTAGTAGATATATATATATATAGTATATAATATATATATATATATAGAAATCGTAGAACACGTGTCCCCCTACCCTATCCCCCCACCTGACGAGCTCATGCATTCTGCCAAACATGCCTTTTCATCTCTTTCTCAGTCCTTTCTCAATATTCTCTTCATGTGGAAGTTGGACTGTTTTGAGCAGAAGTTCAACCATTTCCAGTCAGTTCTTTATGCATCATTTCTGGTTTTTTTGTTGTTTCCAATATGCATACGCCCAACTAACTTGGAATAAAGCTCTAGGGGCTGTGCACAAGAAATACTTACAACTAGTAATTGGCACTAGCATCCACAATATGAGGATACCATCAGCGTTGTTTTTCTGGGACTGTATTACTTTTTCACTCAGTATGATATCTTCTAGCTCCACCATTTTCCTGCAAAGCTTCATGAGGTTTTCTTTTCCGTTACTGCGGCTAGAACTCCATTGTGTAGAGGTAACACATTTTCATTATCCAATCATCAGTTGAGGGGCTTTTGGGTGGGTTCCAGCTCCTTGTTATTGTGGAGAGAGTCTGTAATAAACATGACGTGCATGTATCTCTGCGGTGGGATAAGTCTTGTGGGTACATGCCCAGGAGTGGTATGGCTGGGTCGGGTGGCAAGTTCATTCCAAGTCTTCCAAGGGTTCTCCACACTGCTTTCCATAGTGGCTGTATGAGTTTACATTCCCACCAGCAGTAGATGAGTGTTGCCCTTTCCCCACAACCTCTCCAGCACTTGTTATCATTTGTTTTCTTGATCCTAGCCAGACTTATTGGAGTAAGATGATATCTTAAAGTGGTTTTGATTTGCATTTCCTTAATGAATTCCACTAATTTTTAAGTTAATTAAAAATGTCGTTTATTAGAAAAACTGAAGGGAGGCATATGAAAGTAGCAGGGTACAGGCTGGGAAGAATGAGGGTTCTGGAGGAGTAAATTTTTTAATTTATTATTTTTAATGTGTAGTGTACTGTCTGCACGTAGGTTGGTGCATCCATGTCATGCAATGCCTAGGAGGTCAGAAGAGGGTGTCAGATTCCCCTGGAACTGGAGTTAAAGATGGTTCTTAGCTGCCATGTGGGTGTTGGGAATTGAACCCAGGTCCTCTGCAAGAGCAGTCGGTGCTCTTAACTGCTGAGCCATCTCTCCAGCACAGGACCATGAACTTTTGTACTCACAGTTGCAAGTTCTTTGATGTTAATTGGGGTTCCATTGCCTGATAACATATTGCGTGGGTTATGCCAGTGAGTCAAATGTCCTATAGACCCTTCTAGAAGGAGGAATCACATTATAAGAAAGCACAGAATATATGGTGCTTTGATTAAAAAAAAAAAATCATTGCTTCTCCCAAAGTGGAAAAGTTTCATTGGAATTAACTTACCGTCATGGGTCAAACTGATTTCTTTGGGGAATGACTCAAACAGGACCTGCTATTGAAATTTGTTCTTGTTATAAGTTAGATATTCATCACTGCATGCTGAATCAACCAGGCTCAGCTGGTGAGAGCACCAAGTACTTGTACTAAGCTTATCATCTATACCTACTGTCATCTGCCTTAATTTGAGTTCTTGTGTCAGCAGAAGGTAATACTAATGACAGAGGATGATTAATTTCAGAAAGCAGGTAATTTTGTCTGCATGCTTGTTTATTTATTACAGTTTTGTGTGCTTAATTGTGTACTTTGACATTTTGGCTCTATATAACCCCCATGTGCCAGTTCTTCTTTACAATGGATGGCTACTGGTCTTTATGCCTTGGCAGATCTACAGAATCCCACTGCATGATGCACCATTCTGGCTGCATGGGAATTCCCTGATGCAGACAGCATGGTATTGTGTTACATCCAATGGATGGGTCTCTGTTCTGATTGATGTGGCCCTAAATCCAACATGATAATTTTCCACATCACAGTTATACCTAATGATAATGCCTTATGAGTAGTAAGTGAAGATAAAGGGGACAAGAAGGGCCATCCTATTCTGAGAGGGATGGTGTTTGTTGACACACCTGGATTGAGGGAGCCTCAATTGAGGAATTTCCTCCATTGGACTGGCCTGTGGCAATGTCTGTAGGACATTTTCTTGATTGTTGAGTGAGGTGGGAAGGCCCCGCCCATTGTGGGTGGTGCCACCCCTGGGTAGGTGGTCCTGTGTTGTGTAAGAAAGCAGGAGGAGCATGAGCCAGGGAAGAAAGCCAGCAAGCAGCTTTGCTCTTTGGCCTGTGCTTCAGCTTTTGCATCCAGGTTCCTGCCCTAAGTTCATGCCTTGGACTCCTTCAGTGCTTAACTGTGACCCAGGTTATGTAAGCTAAATAAACCTTTTCCTTCCCAAATTGGTATTGGTCACAGTGTTTTGTCACAGCAGTTGAAAGCAAAATAGAACCAAAAGTGGCACCAGAGAGTGGGCTATTGCTATGACAGAACTGACCTTGGTGTTTGGGGAGGATTGTGGAAATATTTGAAACACTGAGCTGGAAAAGTCTTTGAATGCTTAGAGTTTTTTTGCTAAGGAGCTTAGAAGAGTTACAGTGAAGGACTTGTAGATGATGGAGGCCTGGCTTGTGAAGTTACAGTGAAGGACTTGTAGACGATGGAGGCCTGGCTTGTGAAGTTATAGTGAAGGACTTGTAGATGATGGAGGCCTGGATTGTGAAGTTACAGTGAAGGACTTGTAGATGATGGAGGCCTGGCTTGTGAAGTTACAGTGAAGGACTTGTAGATGACGGAGGCCTGGATTGTGAAGCCTCAAAGGGAAAGGGAAAGCATGAAGGGGTCACAGGGAGCAGCTAGGGCACTGTGAGAGGCCAGAAAAGGACATTGGTGAAGGTGCAGCCTCAGCTGCAGTGAAGATCCCAGGATAGCAGCGGTCCTGGAGAGAATCTGAGGATTTGCACGCTGAGAGGCCAGAAAAGCCCATTGGTAAAGGTTCAGCCACAGTTTCAGTGGAGCCCCCAGGTTTTCATGATGCAGAACCATGGGAAGAGCAGCAGGGGCACAGCAGGTGTGGAATGGAGCCAGCCTGGGCCCGTGAGATGAGCTACGTGTGCTGTGGATGGCAGAGTCAGAGGAGTGGAGCTGATGAAACTCTTTGGAAGCCAGAAGATCATGCATGAACCCCAAATGTCCAGCCTTGAGTTACTTTGCTAGACTTAGGTCTTGCTTAGGTGTGCCTGATTCTTCCCTTTCAAATAGAAAGTACTGGTTTGGGATCTTATAGGAGCCCAAGGAAAAGAGATTTTTAAGAGACTGTGCACTTTTAAGTGTTTGGATTTTTAGGGCTGTGGGCTTTCAAGGTTGTACTGCCTTATGTTGTGATGTTAATGTTAATGGGGACAAAAATTGGAAAGGTTGTGGATTAACAGTGATGTGTTTTGTGTGTCAAGCTGGCAGAGGTTGAATTGTGGTTGATAGCTTTAGTGTCAACTTGACATACTGGGTTGATGGAGCCTCAGTAGAGGAATTTCCTTCATTAACTCCATGAAAACAAGTTCTTATATTTATGACACCCAATCCAAGGCATTTGGTTGTGAAAACATAAGTAATACCTCTAAGAGCACAGACACACAGACACAGACACACACACACACACACACACACACACACACATGCACACCAAGAATATTTATAATACACCCTAAATATCATATAAAATATTTCCTACTTAGGAATTCCTTCAGAACAGTGACCCTTCACTATAATTTAGAACATGAGTCATAAAACAGCACATCCAATGGTAAAGTTCTGTTTTCTTAATACCCAAGAAACCTGTCAATCATGGTGCTTCCTTTTTTGTAATTAATTGTAAGGTGGGCAGTCCTCCAAAAGGACAGACTTTGGATGTTGAAGTTTGTTTCACAAGTGTCCAATGCTTTCTCAAGCCCAAGAGCTCCTGCCTCTCTAAGACTGTGAACTGGACTGGTTCTTCTGAAGGGAAGGGAGGAGCCAGAGATCCAGCGACTCCCCCAGTTTATGTGGAGGGAGGGGCAAAGGGAAAAGCTCACGTGCCTGGAGCCTGGTGCTCACTGGGAATGTGCAGGGAACTCTGGGAAGTCTTCCAATGCCATGCTTGGCATGCACCCTGGGTCAGGAGCCCAAGAAGAACATGAAGGAGAAGAGTGGCCATAAAACTTTGTAAGTCTACCCTACCTTCACCCATGCACCCATGAACAAGCCTTGGAAACCACTGGGCCACAGGGCCAGAAACCATCTTTGTAGGGAACTCCTACGTGGAATTTCTGCTACAGTTATGGAAATTACAAGATATAACAATTTCTTCTTTGTTAGAGGGAATTTCCTACCATATTCTTTACTGTGTACTCCTAAAGACCTTGTTGGTGCGATGGACTCATTTTAAGGGTTATTCCCACACATTCTAGAAAAAATATTTAGAAAAAAAACCCAAAGATGGGCTTAATGAAGGAACGTCAAGAGAAATTGCTGATTTTCAAGATATGGGGACGTAAGCGTGCAAGATCTCAAGACGAATACAGAAATGGAGGGTTTAGGCTATGTCTCTGTACATTTTCCTTCTACTTGCTCTCTTGAACCCTGTCCTTTCCACCCCCATAGTCCTTTTGTCAGGCACTGTTATTTATTGAGCTTTAAATTATACTCGGTTTTTGGTGTGATCAACCATCCTTTCCTGCCCAAATACCTATAAAACCCTTCTATAAGGTCTTCCTATTTAATTGTAAAAGAAAAGTTCACTGGACAATTGTTTAAGATGGCAAAACTTTGTTTAAGGTGATTGCAATAAGAGTGAATCCCACACTTAAAACCAAGCATGGGGTGATTCAGGTAGCAGCAGAAGACAAGGAGGCAGCCTCTGGGGTGATAAAGCCAGCTGTATTTGCCAACTGAGGCTTAAGGAAGTCAGGTTCCTACCCCCCCCCCAATGGGACGTAGGGCTATAGTTTTTCTCTTTATATGCACTTAAAAAGTGTGTGTGCGTGGTGTGTGTGTGTGTGTGTGTGTGTGTGTGTGTGTATAGATCCCTAAGGAAGCCAGGAGAAAGCTTCAGATCTCCTGAAACTGGAGTTACAGGCAGTTGTAAGCCACCTGGGGTAGATGCTGGAAAAAAATTTAAAAAAAACAACAACTTAGATCCTCTGTGAGAGCAGGAAGAGCCTTTAACCACCGAGCCATCTCTCCATTCCTGGATACAATTTTTAAAATATTTTTATTTATTATTTTTATTTTATGTGTGTGACTATATTGCCAGTATGTGTGTAAGTGCACCTGTGTCGTGCAATGCTTTCAGAGGTCAGAAAAGGGCATTGGGTCCCCTGGAACTGGAGTTGCAGATAGTTGTTAGCTGCTATGTGGGTGCTGGGAATTGAACTCAAGTCCTCTGTAAGAACAGCCAGTGCTCTTAACCACTGAGCCATCTCTCCAGCCCCTGGATAAGGTCCCTCCTGATGAGCATATCTCAAAAGTCAATGTGAGATGGCAGTTGACATTGGATACCTTCCTCTGTTTTCTCCATCTTATTTTTTAGACAGGGTCTTTCTCTGAACTTGGACGTTCCAGCTGGACGAATTGGGTGGTAAACCTGCTGGATCCACCTATCTCCACACCCTCAAGCTTGGATTACAGGTGCACACTGTAGCAACTTGTAGGAAAAAAGGAAGTCACTTGTGTCTTCTTTTGTGCTAAATTACCTGTTTGTCTGTTTACACTGAAACCTGCCTTAGGCAGGATATGCATGTGCATTAGCAAGCCTGTGACACCTTGGGATCAAAGGCATTGACAAGTACTTTTGATGTTATGGAACAAGAGGCACAACCAGACCCTGAGATATGATGTCACTCTGGGTATAAAAACAGAATGCTGCAAATTAATAAATGAGTCCTTCTTACCATCAGAGAGGGACTGCCAGTCATTATTTTTCACATGTAATCTAGCGTCTGAGGCTTGTAGTAGTGACCAGCGGGTTGGACAGTGGTCCAACAGACCAACAACCTGGGAAGCTGGTGTGGGGCTGGAGGGAGACCTATCAGGTCGCCACCTGTGATATGTGCTGAGTGCCTGGGTGGGAATTAGACTGTAGAGAGCCAATCAAGCAACAGTCTGGAATTAGACTGTAGAGCCACCTATCAGGCAACAGTCTAACATTAGGCTATAGGGAGTCTAGCAGCCAGCAGCCTGGAGGATCTGGGAGTGCAAATAAGGCATTACCTGGTGTAGACGTTAGATGAGACAGGTAGGCAGAGGAAAGTTTATCAGGCTTTGGCCCCAAGGTTTAGGACAGCTGCTGGTGGCTATCTTGCATCTTCCTTTTTCCCTATAATCCAGTGCACGAGGTTCCTGCATCCACCTCCACGTGTGGTGGAGTGACACCACAGCACCTGGTTTTCAACATGGGTTCTAGGGAATTGAAATCACTTTACCAACTGAGCCATCTCCCCAACTCTTCTCTTTTTACCTTCTTATTCTAATATGATAATCAGTCCCACACCATCTCATGCAACAGATACTCAGTTCCTCATTTCCCATTTTGCTTTCCCTTATGCATCTGTATCTATCTGTTTCTGTGAACTGTAAGGTGGGCAGTCCTGTGAAAAGGATGGATTTGGACACTGACATTTTCTTAAGAACTCTCACCTCTGGGCATCCGTGGGAAAATGAAATCCCACTCGGCCTGTACGTGATGTCTTGCCCCCATTCACTCTGCAAGCCCCAATAAACTCTCCAGTCTCCCCGAAACTAAGAGGGGAGAGTCTGTTCCTTGATTTGCCTGGGAAGTGGGTAGTGGCAGGATGCCACGGGTGTGGGTGTCTCCTGGGGAGAATCTTTGCTACATGAACCCAGTGAGCTACAATATACAATATAAAAAATATGCCCTCAGGAACACAAAATGTTATGGAAGTAACCAAGTGCTTTCTGATTGGATTTAAAGCCTGATCTAGAAGATAGAACCTATGCCTGGTACTATTCTCTGGGCCAAACACCCATTACTGCCTAGCTCATAGGCCCTAGGTGAAAACCTTGTACCATTAATCTACTAAATGACCATAGTAACATAGTACCCCCAATTTTTATCTTTATAACCATATATTAGTACATCTCCCAACCCTCATCAAAGAAACCTATTATTTCAGTAGACAGAGATTAATAGAGAGACCCACAGCCAGTCAACATACCAGAGTGTTCAGCTCTGAATGGGACACCCATACCACGCAGGCTCCTAACAGACTCAGAGATCATTATGGATGAAGGGTCAGAAAGATTACAAGAGCTAGAGTGAGTAGTCAGCTGCAGAGAAAGTATTTTCCAGACATGACATGGCTGTTGCACACATGAACTCACAATGATTAGCACGAGATGAAGCCAGCAAAAACCCCAGCATGAAGTCCTACCCCTGTGTAAGGAGCTGACAATTGATGGCTGTTGCAGGAGAGAATGTCTGTTTTCTTCAGAGATGTACCCCTGAGAGGTTACCTATGTTCCAGAATACGGTCCTACTCTCAGGCTGCATGGACTCAGCAGGTAAGAGCACTGGCTGTCCCTGCAGAGGCCTAGGGTTCGATTCCCACGTGGTGGCTAACGATTGTCTGGAATTCTAGTTCCAGGGGATCTGAGGCCCTTTTCTGCCCTCTTCAGGCATTGCACCACATAGATGCATTTGCACACATTCAGGCAATACTCTTGTACACAGTTAAAAAAAAACTAATACATAAAATATTAAGAATATTAAAAGTAGCACATAGATTTGGAGGGAAAAGAGACAATGTGAGAAGAGAGGAGTTTTAGAGGAGAGAATTTAGTCCAAACACATGGCATGCATGTATGAACATAAAAATATTAAAAGTAAATAAAATACGTTTTTAAAACTGAGAAAAAAAAAAAAGAACTCTAGGTGTGGTGGCACATTCCTTTGATCACAGCAAAGGCAGGTGGATCTCTGTGAGATAGAGGCCAAGCCAGTCTGGTCTACATACTGAGTTCCAGGATGGCTGAGGATATAGGAGACTCTGTCTAAAAAAAAGGAAAGAAAGAAAGAGAGAAAGAAAGAAAGAAAAAAGTATTGTTAAGGGACCAAATTCAGATAGAGTTGAAATGATCTGTACCCTATAGTGTTCCATGCTTCTTAAAACTAAGAGGTCATCTGGATAAAATATCATTATCTAGTCCTTCATAGTACAGAACACATCTTCATTCTTGAGTGCAGACCTTTGCTACTATTTTGAGTCCAGATCTCTAATTAGTGGTGTTTGAGACATGTATATGTACCAACAGTCCATCAGCCTTCTGTCATTATTGTCAAATTCATGTCATCAGTGTCCAGAATTACATTTTTTAATGGGAGCCTCTGAAGATTAAAAACCCAATGTACTTTGTATTTCTTTGGAAATTCATATAAGGTTTTTCATTTAAATCACCTTTAAAAAGTGACAGACAATTCTTTCAACATGACATAGGCATCTAAAGTTTTTTTAACAGCAAAATAATTTTAATTATAATGTCATGTTATTATTACATATGATGGCTATAGTTAATGGAATCCCCTGATATAAAGAGAGCTTAAATATTTCTACATGGCTGTGAGGATGAAAATTGAAAGAAAAATCCAGCTGAAATGTGTGTTTAAGTTTATACTTTGTCTATCATGAATGTAAGCATCAATCAAAAATCATCAACTAAAATTTTGAATAGCAATAGTTATAACATCTGAGCTGATTCTTGAAAATATGGTATGTTTTTGCTAACTGTTGTAAGTCACATTGGAGTGCTGTACTTTTAAAAAATTAAAAACATAATAGTGAAATAATCAGAAATCATTTAAGATCCCAGAAGACCAGTATTTATGGCATGTACATTGATGCTGGTGGAAATAGGTACCTCAGCCTGTCTCATCTGCTTTCCCTTGGAAATTACATTTCTATCTTCCTTTGGCACTTCAAAATGTTCAAAATGTTCAATGACTTAATTTAATGAATGCAATAATAGAAATGGAATGTATTGAAAAAATGGAGTAAAGGGACTCTGCTTGCCTTTTCCAATATGATTAATATTTTATTTTTAAGAAAAGCAAAGTAAAGAAAAATCCCCAACCTAAGGTCAACAGTGCCTGTTTAAGGGAACTATCTTATTCTATTCTCTTCAATGCTCTGTCTTTTTCAGAATATTAATGGGGGAAAGAGTGACAAGAATGACTTAGACGCACATGTCAGGAGAAAGGGTCAGCTCTTGGCAGTAGGACGTTAATTCACATCCATTAATGAAATTTATCCTCTGTACTGTCTCTCTCTCTCTCTCTCTCTCTCTCTCTCTCTCTCTCTCTCTCTGTGTGTGTGTGTGTATGTGTGTGTGTGTCTCTCTCATGCACTTTCACTTATTCTTTTAAATAAAAAAGTCCTTTTTTTAGATGGGGAGAGAGCACCTCATGGACTTTTCACAGGAGCTGAGCAGGGCCACAGGGGCAGGCCAAGGTAAGAGACTGACAATCTTCAGGTGATTAAGGAGACTCAAAGGCTAGGTAGACCTACAAAATGAATAACTATGGACCCAGAACCATGCCATAAGGCTCAATAGCTTGTGATTTGCAAGTTGATAAGACAAGAAGATTAATAATGCTGCATGATAATGGCTGCTCCCTCTCAGCTGGGGAGATGGTAATGATCTGCTGTTGCAGTTGAAGCAGCTCCTGGCTGCCAGGAGGAGGGTGCAGATCTGCTCATCCCAATTGGCCCCGAGGATATAGAGATTTTGAAAAATGGGAATGCAGTTACAATTTTAATTAGATATAAAGTTTTTAATAATTTTGCTGAAATGAGGACTTCAAAGAACATATTTTGCAGCATTCAGGCCCATAACTCCTGAGTGACAGTTTTGGTTAATTTGCAAGTTTTCAGATCAAACTTTGCCCCTGGCTCCATGCTGAGGGTAAAGTAAAATGTCAATTTCTTTCCTCAGTGATCTCAAGCATCTTATTTAGGCAGGTGTGCTGAATTCTCTTATTCTGTAGATGTTAGCCGAACAAAACTACTCATTAAAATATATGCTTAGGAAAAAAATTAGCGGCATAAATAAAATCAGTGGTAATAAAGAGAATCAATCAGCAAGAAAAATGTACAGCAATATACAACATAAAATTTTAAAGAAGAATCAGGGTAATATTGTATATAAAAGGTGATTAAATGTTAGCATATGATTATGGTGTCATTGCATATTATTATCAAAGAATGTTTAATTTATACCCTGTTTAAAATTAAAGGTAGCTGTGCAAAAAGATTTTTTTTTTCTTCCAGACCATATTTTCCTGTTTCTTGCTGGATCTACATACAGATTTGTGATTGAGATTTGTGTTCCTAAATTAATTACATTAGCTATTGGAAGTACATTGGTTCTATGGCAGGCTACAAGGTAGTAATAATAGGCAATGATGATGTCAGTCAATTTAAAGGCATTCTTCGGCTTCTGCCGTCTACATTTTACTTCTCAGTAGTTTGGGAGAACAGCCTGCCAAAGATTCCTTTAGCAAGCACCACCTTGAAATGTTATTTAAAACAAAAAGTAAAATTTTAAAAAAGCAAACATAGCAAATGGATTGAAATAAATTGCATGTCATCTTATATTAAATTGATTACTGAGCCTTCTGAGGCTTCAACTTATGATCTAACACTTCATAAAAACTCATGTTTTCATATTGGTGCTGTGCTGAATTGGAGCATTTTTAAAGATTTTTTTTTCATTAAAACTTGATATTCATGAACTTTCTATAAGGTTAAGTTCAGTACTTCTCAGCAATCTACCACCAAGCAATAAGACTTGGAACCCCAAAACTATACTTACTGGATGATGGAGGAAACCCGCCAGAAGATTTACAAGCAAAAATTTGATTAGCTTCTATCGTTTGAATTGATGCCTTCAAAAATAACCTAAAATTAATAAGGGAACTTAGCTTCCCATGTGATTTTGTCCAACCCTGGGTTCACAGTAGAAACATATGGAAGCAGTGTTCAAATGTAAAGGATGAATAAGCAAACAAACAAGAAAAAAGTGCCCAAAGCACTGTTGTCTTCCGCTTTAAATCAATACAGTGCATTGTTATTCTGTCCTTTTATCAAAATTCTGCTCTCTCAGTAAGAGCATCTCAGCACAGCAGTAAAGCACCACTGGCTTTTTTACAGTGGATTTTTCTTCTGTTAAATACTCTATATACTTTTTTCTAGCAACTCAGCGCCCTCTCAAACTTGTCCCTAGGGATCCCAACTTCAAAGACATGGCCCATAGTAGTGTACAACAACGAAATCTGCAAGCTGCAGTTCTGGAAGTCAGCTCAATCCTGCCAGCAGATTAATAAGGGAACAATGATCTTAAGGGGGCTGTAATCAAATTTGGTGAAATATGGGAATGTAGATAAATACAGATCAACTAAATGCAATTATTGCTATTTTTAAATAGCAAATATGATATAAAGCAATCACACATGAATATTTACTTGTTTAAATATACACTTTATTATGAAGAACAATATACAAATATCTTTATTTTAACAAATGAAGGAAGTTGACTATGGTGGTGCCTGCCTATAGTACTAGCTATTTGACTGAACCGGAAACCTCAGGAGTTCAAAGACATCTGAGTAGCCTAAGGAAACCATATCTCAAAACAATACAAAACAGAAAACAAAAGGAAAACATAACTTTGAGGGATTTAAACAAAAACCAGTATCAATGAATGACCAGAGCCACCCATTTAAAGGATAGAAGACTTAGGGACACCCATGTGTGATAGAACAGACTATAATGAAATAAGAACAGTGAAAATAATGTACAAGCATCACTGATATTTGGTGATCAAAAATATCTCAAAAGAAAACCGTCATCTTACTGGAAATAACAGTGATATATATTAAATTTCCCAAATGGCATTATAACTTAACTTGTGTTGGATACTGTCTAAACAGATCGTATTTCCAGATTGTGAGGACAAAGAATATTTGTTTCATTCCATTCATGGATGCTTTGGAAATTATGAAGAAACAAAATAAAATAGAAAACAATTATTTAAATGGCTGTTCAGAAAACTGAAATACTTTTGCTTCATACTTCTTCATTCCTGGCCAAGTCTACGTCTGAGCTGAGAAAAATGTTAAAGCACAGAGTTTTGGGGATAATCTTGTAGAGTAAGCATAGACAGGTTGGAGAACCAGAATTTTTCTAACTCCTGCTTTATTGGTTTGTTATCATTAAAATAAAGTCTGAGTTCTCTATTGCAAATATTTTATTACATATTTATTTTCAGTTGTGATGTATTTATTTATGAAAAGGTTATGAAATTCTATTGAGAACACCAAATGAAATTATAAGTTACAATTACATGGTAAGCAGAATTCTGGTGAATTTGAGTTGTTTGTATTAAAATTCAGGTCTATATGAATTAGACATAGTTAACCATGTTGGCTTACTTGGACTCTTGCCCACTTTGTCAAAAGGTGGAATTCAAATAAGAAATTGTGTATTCATAAATTGTGTCCAAATGGAACCAAATGTGCACTCAGAGTATGATTAAAAAGGGCCTTTTGTGATGATGCATAGACACAGAAAAAAATAATACTGTATGCCTATGTGTTTTATTGGGTGAAATTCTGTAAGGTGAGTTTCATAAAACAAATTTCCAATCTGTTTGTGCAGCTGGTTTGCCCATCGTATTCAACATTTCTCTTTGCACTAGCACTTTTTTTGCCCTTTAGTTTTGGTTCAAATATTAAGATAATAGACTCCATTTCCATCTGTCTGGACATTCCTAAATCTGCATAAGAAAAATGTGATTTAAGATTAATTTCATAATTCAGTATACATTTTTCACTGTTAGTACATCCTCTAAATATTATATATTAGTAAGTTATCCGGATGGTATTATGTAGTTAGGTCAATTTAAACTTAGGATCCAGAGTCAAGTTATACACAAAAAAATTATAAGAAGTTTTTTTAAAATATAATATTTAATATCTATCCTATAAGGCTCAAATTAAGTGATTTTTATTTAGAATAATTTTATTCCTCTGAAATGAAATCAACTTTTCTTATGACTGCTCAATAATATGTAAAAAATGTTCATGTGTAACTTGATGACATCTTAAAGAAAGGGATGCTAATTTATATTCACATTTCCCACATTATCTCACACAGAGATTTCTTTAATAGCTATGCTTTTATTAAGCATACTTAAGTGAATAAATAATTTTAATCATCTGTTTAGAAATACATATTAATTCCATGAAATAATATATGGATGAACTTGAAGCAATAACATGCCAAAAAATGTAAGGTTTGATTGATGAGCTAGAATTCTGCACAGTAGATACTAATGCATGGAGCATGTGCAGTATCAATGAAAAGCTTGTTGAGCAGACTAAAAGGAGGACTCTTAGATGCCCAAGGAGGCAGCATAGTAGTTGCTTACAGGGCAATTTTTAAGCACATTTTGCTCTAACCTGCAACAATACTGAAAAACATCGGTGATTTATTTATTTACATTTCAAAAATTAGGAATTTTTGCATACACATTTGCATTTTCAGGGTCTTTCCTGCCCTGAAAAGGTGTGAGCACTGTTCATTGTGGGCTCAGGTTTCCAAAGAATGACAGATGGAATTAAGGCGCTTTTCATTGGCATGCATACTCTTCTTTGAAGCAAATTCCTCACCTAGGGAACTTTATTCAGCTGCAGGACACTTCTGACTTAATGACACACTTTCCCAGTCTGCCAAAATTATTTGTAAAATAAGATTCATCAGGAACTAACACTACCTAGTAGTGGAGGTGTGATAAAGATTGCCTTTCCCATATGACTGTCAAGAATATGTTTTTGGTTACTGTACTCGGGCAAAGGTACTTGCCACACAAGCTAAGGCTAAAACTCAGCCCCTTAAGATACAGAGAGTCTGTTGGTGAGCTTACTCCAACTAAACAACTCTTTGGAAATGGAATCAAAAGGCAGAATAGATGAGCAAAATGTGACTTACAGACTCAACATACAACCCTGAGAATAAAAAGAGACCATGAGCCATGAAATGTAAGCAGCCTCCCAAAGCTAGAAAATGTGTGACACCATATTCTATGCCAGAACCTTCAGAAGACATACAGCCTTCCCACCACCTGCCCACTGAGACATAGTTTGGATATCTGACCTTCAGATTCTGCATAATTAATGTCTTAAAGTCACTAAGCTGTGTCAATGTGATACAGTAGCAAATGGAAATAGATGCAACATCTCACATATAATTCAAGCATTCTTCAACTCAAACTTCCATTTCCATAGTTATAGTGACTTGCAGGGATGATCACATGGTAGTTCTACCTGAAACTCAGAGGACAAAGGAAAGCAAATATACAACATTGAATAGCTACATTTATTTTACATTTCAAGCCCTTCTCCTACCTTATTTTAAAAAATCTATCTTTTCTGCATATAGTAAAATGTATTGATTTATTCAGTTATGATAGGTTAAATACACAGTTAAGTTACAATCCTTCAAATAAAACTTCAATAAATATTTATTAAGGGTTTACAATATGTTTCTGTTCTTGTTACTAGGGATAAGGAGTTTGCAAATCACCTTTCTGTTATCTTAAAGTTTCTTTTCAGCTTAGGGGTACAGAAAACAAGCACATAAATGAATAAGTGAATACATTTTAAAATTATGCTATACTAATGAGTTCACACATGTAGTATACTTCATATAAGTTTATTGAATCCTGTCTCAAGATATGACACTTTTCAATGCACAGTATGTCCTTGTATGATGGTATCCATATGGAATTCCCTGAAAAACTGTTACTTTATAGTGAAATCTGAATTGTAAATCGTTTGTTTTCACTCTTTGAATATTTCTCTATGTTGTATGTATTTTTTTGGTAAATACTAATAAAATAAAAGTTATGCCAGATGTAGAGGAAAAATAAAGCTCAGAAGGAGACAGAGTTGCTTTTGAGCAGAGGTGGTAAGCTCCAAAACATCTTCAGTCTTTGCCCTTAGGTCCTTGGGCAGAGTTCCTAAAAACCTATTGAATTTCCTAAGTGATAGACATGCTTTTTGTTACTTATCACAAGTTCTTTTGTATCAGATTTGAGTTCAAGCTAATGGGATGACTTTGAGAAGAATCCTTAGATATTCTCAGGATGGGGCTGATCACCAGAAAGACCAAATGATTGCAGGATTAACACTTGTAGCCCTACCATGATTGTTAGGGTTACTTGTCAACTTGACAGAATCTATAATCAACTGGGAGATGGGCCTCTAGGTATACTTGGAGGGAATTATCTTGATTATGTTCACTGATGTGAGAAGAAAAATTTTCGTTGTGGGTGGAACATTCCCTTGGCAGGGGATCCTGGACTAGAAAGAAGGAGAGCACTAGCGTTATCACCCCTGCTATTTGACTATGGATGCGATGTGACCTGCTGCTTCAAGGTTATGTGGTCTTGACTTTCCTGCCATGATGGACTGTACCCTTGAACTATGAGTCACAGGGAAAGAAAGTAAGATAACTACTCAGGAAACTCTAGGAAGAAGAGTTATTTTAAAATACTTGAACACAGAGATTCAATGAAACATTTCAATACTTAAGAGTTATGAAATTATAGATAGAAGAGGGACAGAGAGAAAAATCATCCACACACCTATAAACATGACCATGTCTTTTTTTTTTCATTTTTTAACAATAAGTAATAATTTATGAGTACAAGCATCCTTCATGTAAAACCAATTTGCAAGCAGTTGTGCCCAAACCCACACAGCCCATGGGTACCACCATCCAGTTGGGGGGGGGGGCTTGTATGTTCAATCAAGTTGATCAGATGAGTGTCCAGACTGTATTGTTGTAGTCTCGTCTTTTTTTTTAAGCATAGTCTCGTCTTTTTTTAAGCATAGGATGTAGCCAGTGGACAATTTTGAGGAGGAAAACAAAGTGAATTTTGGCCTTCGTATTAAGAATAGACTGTAGGTTAGCAAGAAGGATAGCAAGAGAAATAGTTAAGATGTTGTAATAAACATCCCAGAAATGGTGAAAAACTGGTGTGGTAGAGTTGATATCTTAGGGATAGTGCCTACAGGAGTTTCAGTGCAGCTGTATGGAGTGTTAGTAAGGAAATGAAGAATGGTTCTCAGAATGGAGACTGGATAGCTGGGAGGTTATGCTGTTTTTAGTGAGAAAGGGACTCTCGGAATAACAGATTTGGGATGGTGTAAGGACCAACTCCACTATATAAACTGACCCCAATTGCATAGGTCTTCCTGAACTGAAGGCTTCAGTCTGAGATTGGTTAATCCCTAAGTTTGCCATTTCAAGATTTATTTGCAGCTAAAATGCAATGAATTACAACCAGCCATTGAAGGCTCATAACTTTACAGAAGGTTTCTTGCTCTTTTCAGACTTGCCTTGCTTGCTCATTTACTTGTTGGAGACAGGTTAAATCGCATGAAACATTAGTATATATATGGGAGGCATCTTTATTTTGATCTCATGTGTCTTAGATCTGTTCGATGCACTTCAAATGATTCTTCACGTCAATTGGTCCTTTTAAGAGACAACTGCTTACATTTCAAAGTTCACTGTGGTTGGCAAAGTTCTCAGCATATGCTCTTTTATGAGAACCTGTTTACCTGAATTCACTTATGTTTCCAAAATCATTTAAGTCAAACAAATATCTCAATGGGTTTTCCCTATCCCAACTATCAGAAGGTTCTTTTATATCCGCTGGCCCATCTGTACCACTTATGAGCACTCTTACAATATTTAACTGGTCTCTCAAGCCTATATGAGCCCATGGAAAACACAGACAGAGGAAGGAAATAACTGACTTAAGATCAATATTGATTTTAACTACTCTACTAGAGGAGACTTCCATGATCTGAGCTATATTCTAGTCTGTGTTTGTCTATGGGAAAAGGAACCCTTATTATTATTATTATTACCAAGGGAGGGTTTGGTAAGTTAAACATAACATTTCCCGCCCCATTCACACCATCGAATCTACATTCTTGACTCATATATGAGGCTTTATGAACTTTTCATTTAGTTCACAGTCTGTATATAAAACTTATAAGAGTGAACCTTCTTTTTCTGAAAGCTTATATATCTCCTAAACCATTTCTTGCTTATAACTAGAAAGTGAATTTTGAATTCCCAAACCAAGAACTTTCCATTTTTTCCATCATTTTTTTTTTTCTGGTAAGTGGTCCTGGGAAGCTGAAATTGGATAGTCACTGAAAAAGATAAAAGAAGACTGGCCACTATCTCTAATTGCTATTCGAGCACTCTCCTTTAAAACAGTTACTCTGCCATGAGATGACATTTTGCAGAAGTACACTTTTAAACTTCATTTCAGAAGATAATTTGTCAATATTTGGGATTTCTACCTTTCTGACTGTGTTCTCCTGGACAATTGTGTCATAAAGAAATGATTTCTATCACTTGGACTCTTCAAATCTAGACACCCAGGGAGCAGAGTATCCAATACAGCTATAAAATCCTTTGAGGATAGGGCTAAACTTACTCACTCAAAGGGAAAGATTTCATTAGAAGGACAATGAGTGGTGCTCAGCACTTTCAGATCTTTTGTGAGGTTCCATTTGACTGAGTAACTTGCTCACCATAAAAGTCCTTCTCTATGGAGCTTTTCTCCCAAACACTCTGAAAAACTCTCATCCATACTGACTTCCTTATGAAACTTCTCTAATGTCAGTTTCATTCTTGAACTGGCAGTCTGTTTCTTTTTCCTAATCAGCCCTGCTTATTCTTTTAAGCTCCTGCTTCCTTCTGACCACAGACATCTCTATAAGGCTGTCCACCACAGAATTGCTACTTCTCATTGATTAACTTTAGAATATAAAATCTCTGTTCATGTATGGCACCAGCACTCTAAAATGATGAGTACTCTGCCCTTATACATACCAAAATCTTTGCAACTTTCTTTAACTGGCTGACTCTTATTCTTCATGACTAAATCAAAGTATCATTAATTTCTGACTCAATATGGGGTATAACTATTGTGTTTCTCCTATCTGTGGTTTTCTACCCTGAAGGGGGATTATACACCTCTACCAAACAGAATTAAGGAATATGCATATACATAATTGGTGAAACTATGAGATTTGGGGGTTCAGTCCCCCCAAATTATTGATTTCTTTTTTTAACATTTTTATTGTAGTCATGTGCATCTCATATATTGTTTCTCAGTCCAATCTGGACTCATCTTGTCTTCCCTGCTCCCCGACCCACCCAAGTTCATGCACCCTGCCATCCCTGCCCTTTATCTTTTTCTGATTCTTTTCAAAGTGTTTTCAAAGCAGAGGATTATTGTCCTTGGCAGAACTTTACTGNTATATATATATATATATATATATTTCTGCTGTGTACCGATCTGGACCTTGGCTTTTTTTTATTTGGGAAATTTTTCATTACATCTTCAGTTTCCTCAAATATTATGGTTCTGTTTAAACTGTCAATCTCTTCTTGGTTAAGCTTTGTTGCGTCCCAGGATTTCAAACATTCATCCATTTCTCTTAGGTTTTCATGTTTAGTAGAGTAAAGGTTTTTGAAGTATTCTCCTATGATTGTCTGGATTTTTTAATTGTCTGTTGTGATGTTTCCCCTTTCATCACAAATTCTATTGATTTGGAGTTGCTCTTTCTTTCTTTTGGTTAACTGGGCTAGAGGTCTTCTTTACCCTTTCACAAAGAACCAACTTTTGGATTCATTGATTCTTTGTATTGTTTTCTTTGATTCTATTTCATTGATTTCTGCTCTGTTTTTTGTTATTTCTTCCTGTCTGTTGGGTTTAGAGTTTATTTGTTGTTGTCTCTCAAGTGTTTCGAGCTGCAGTGTTAGATCATTTATTTGTGCTCTTTCTGGTTTTTATTTGTTGTTTTTTTGTTTTTTGTTTGTTTGTTTGTTTAATACAGGCACCCACGGCCATAAATTTCCCTCATAAGACTGCTTTTAAAGTATCCCAAAAGTATTGTTGTGCTGTATTGTCATTCTTCTTTAGTCCCAGGAATGCTTTTATTTCTTTCTTAATTTCTTCCTTGACCCATTCATTATTCAGGTGTGTGTTGTTTAGTCTCCCTGTGTTCTTGTAGGTGGCAGGGTTTATTCTGATGTTGATATTGAGCTTTATCACACTGTGGTCTAATAGAATGCATGAAATTATTTTAATCCTTTTGTATTTGTTGAGGTTTATTCTTTGCCCCAGTCTGTGGTCGATTTTGAAGAAGATTCTGTGTAGTGCTGAGTAGAAAATATATTCTCTGGTGTTTAGGTGAAATATTCTGTAGATGTCTGTGAGGCCCATTTTGTGTATTGTATTGTTCAGTTCAGATGTCTCTCTGTTTATTCTTTGCTCAGTTGACCTATCCGAAGGGTCAGTGGGGTATTGAAGTCCCCCATTATTAGTGTGTTGGGATTAATCTGTGCCTTAAGGTCTTGCAGAGTTGTATTTATCAACTTGGGTGCACCAGAGTTTGGTGCATATATATTTATGATTGTGAAATCTTCATGGTTGATTGTTCCTTTGATATGGATGTAATGGCCCTGTTTGTCTCTTCTGATTAGTTTTACTTTGAGGTCTGTTTTTTCTGATATTAGAATGGCAACTCCTGCTTGCTTTTTAGTTCCATTTGCTTGGCATGTTTTTTCCATCCTTTCACTTTAAGTTGGTTCCTATCCTTGAGGGTAAGATGTGTTTCTTGTAGACAGCATACAGATGGATTCTGTTTTCTAATCCATTCTCGCAGTCTATGTCATTTGATTGTGGAATTTAGCCTATTAATATTTAAGATTGTTTTTGAGATGTGTGCATTTTTGCTGGATATAGTAATCTGGGTTGGCATCTATATTCTTTTAAATACTGGGAATACTTTGGTCCACATTCTTCTGGCTTTCATAGTTTGCATTGAAAAGTCTGCTATAATTCTGATGTGTTTCCCCTTATATGTAATTTGTTGTTTTTATCTCATCACTTTTAGTATTTTGTCTTTGTTTTGGGCATCTAAAGTTTTAGCTATGATATGGCTTGGGGAGTTTCTTTTCTGATCTTGTCTATTTGGTATTCTATGTGCTTCTTGTATTTGTATGAGTTTGTCTTTTTTCGGTCTGGGGAAATTTTCTTCTATTATTTTGTTGAAGATTTGGTCAATACTGTTGTCTTGGGATTCTTCTCCTTCCTCTCTATCCCTATGATGTGGAGGTTTGGTCTTTTCATAGTGTCCCACATTTCCTGATTGTTCCACTCTTGAATTTTTTAAATGTTTCATGCTCTTTTCTTGTACATTCTCGTTCTTCCACTTTATCCTGCAATGTTGACATCCTATTTTCTGATTCCTCCAATCTGTTCCTGAGGCTTTCTCCCATTCTTTCCTGTTGATTAGGTGAATGTTCAATTTCCTTTTTCATTTCATCCTGTGATTTATTTAGTATTTCTTTTTCCTTTTAGAGCTTGTCATTCTTTTCCTGTAGCTCCTTGCTTCTCTGGTCTGTTTCCTTTTTCATTTCAGGCTGGTATCTCTTCTGTGTTTCCACTTTCTTCCAGAGTTTGTCATTCTCTCCCTCGAGGTCCTTCCTGAGTTTATCATTCTTTCCCTCTAGTTCCTGAGTTTGTCATTCTCTCTCTTTTATTTGTTCTTTATATTCCTTGATTTCTTTTATTTGTTCTTTATATTCCTTGATTTCTTTGAGTATGTCTAAGATTGTTCTTCTAATATCTGTGTCCTGGGTTGTTTCTGGGGAAATCTCACTGTGTTCCTGTGTGGCTTCTGTCTGATTTAGAAAGCCTTCTCCTTTTACTGGTAGAGGACTGGTAGAGTTTGATGTGGATTTATTCTGAGTTTTTCCCGTTTTGTTTTTTCGTTGTGTTTTTGGCATGTGAGGTTATTTTATTGTTTGTATTCTGATGTGAATCTCAACTTTTCCTTCGTTGCTTTGTAGGCTTGCTTTAGTTGTTTCCTTCAGGTGCTTCCTTTGCCTTCTCCTTGTTTATGGAGCGCTAGCTGGTCTGAGTTTCATATTTTTACTTTGGGTTATATATTGGCATTTCTAGCTAACTCTTCCCTTTCTGTTCTTAAGGTTTTCTGGTGACTGGATAGGTACTAACCAGGTCGGTTCCCCACTGAGTGTTATGCTCACTCAGTTCCTCTTGGTTGGCTGTGAAACCTAGTGTGTGGGGACTCTCCCATGAGCTGACTTCCCCTCCTTGAATCACTGCTGGTGTCCAAATTCTTGATTTCTAACAAATAGCACATTCAAGGGGTTTATAAGACCACCCACCACAGGTCTGATTATTTATTAAAATGACTAAGAAGTCACTAAATGCCATTGTACTCATAATTGTGGTTTATTACAAAGTAAAAAGCAATTAAAAATCAGCCAAAGGAAAGCTAGAAATGTAGAAACACAGCTAGTGCATAAGACCCTAGATTCACTTCCCCAGCATCACAAAACTAAACTTAAACAGTGAAGGAATAAAAAACCAATCAGCCAAAGGAAGATAATCATGGGACAGAGTCCAGCAGGGTTCCAAGTATAATATTTCTCCTATCCTCAGTATCTGTCACTCTTCACTGTCTATATATGTATTAGGAAGATTGCTAACAAAGGAAGCACATTGCTGTTCAGAGACTATAAAGGCTTGATTGCACTGATATGATGACTGATTGGAGATCCAAATGGTTGAACTCAGTCTCCAAGTCAGATAATGTCATGCAATCCAAGCCCCACTTTATTTATTTTACTTTTTTGATTTTTTTTATGTGTATGAGTATTATGCCTGCATGTGTTTACGTGTACCCATGTCATGCAGTGCCTGCAAAGGATCTTTTGCAAGAACAGCCAGTGCTCTTAACTTTAAATGACATGGCTTGCTTTCTGATAATTCCGTCTCTCACTATGAGAATGGTAGGTGTATCTGGTAGGTGTATCCAGTCCCCACTCTGTACAAAAGGACTGGCATTGATGCCAGACACTGAGAAAAAAGGCCAGATCTCTATTTGGGCAAGTTTTTTTTCTGGATGCTATATGATTAATATTTTAGCAAATGGCATTAAAGCAGAGCAATGTGTGTTATTTAAAGCATCATTGTGGCATTTTCCTTTTTCTGGAACTATATGTTCCAGATAATTCCTTCCATCAGTTTTGGTGTCTTCATATGACAAACTCTCCTTTACCTATTAGGATACATAACAGGAGAAAGAAAGAAAGAAAGATTTTTAAGGAAAACCACTTGAATTTCAAGTTGTTATCACAGCATACCCTGACTAATATTGCTATCAAGATTCTTCCTATTAGCTTAGGTCCCCCATTTCTGGGATTCTGGGAAGGCAAGACTGCCTTGGGGGGGTATTTTCTGGGCCTGCTTCCCCTAAACCCAAAGCTCAACCTTGATTCCTGAAGGAAATTTGCTTTCTCCTCCTAGATAATTTACCTAATAAAGCTATCTGAATTGTGGAGGCCAGATTTTCTACTTCCTTATCACATAGCTTTTTCAATCTGAATTCTAACAATAACCTCTTTAAATGTCTCACCAATTGTTGGTGAATAAGGAACATGAATAGAAGAAATAATAGTATTTAATATTAATATCAGATTGAATAATATTTGGTAATAATATTGAATACATATTGAATAATATTGAAATAAATATTGAAAACATTTTTGTTTCTATTAACACATAGTAAATGTATGAGTTTCACTATGGCATTTTCATACAAGTATGTAATGCATTAGATTATTTTTTTGTTGGTTATATTAACCTCCACAACTCTTCCAACCTCCTCCTACCTTTTGTCTCCTTCCTCTTTCCAGTTATCCCCCCCCACGTTGCCATGCCTTCATTTATCTATCTTTTTATTAAATAATAACTTAACTTCTTTAGAACTTATAGATAAAATTTCCCTAAACCACTGAGAACAGAGGTCAGATCTGTTGTTCTAATGACAAAAATCTCATTTAAAATATATTTACATTACTTTCCCACCAGTTCTGTACTTTCAAAATTATTTCCTTCTCAATAATTCTTTTCTCTTTGTTCTTATTTTATTTTTCTGAAAGTATCTATAAATTTAAAGACATATGCTTAATTAACTAAACTGTTTCTTTAAGGTAATCACCAATGTTAAATAATATTTGGATATGCTCTTTGTATTGGGGTTTCCTTCTGAAAACTGAGGGCTCCAGTGAGTACTGCCACTCAGCCCCTGGGCAGGCAACTAGCTGTGGTTTAACTAGAATGCACAAGAGGTAATTTACCAGTGTTGGGCTGGAGCTAAAAATAAACATCTTTAAATTTCTCCTCAAGACCCCTGCATGCTTTGGAAGCCAAGTAATATTTGGATAATTTTCATATGTGCCAATATGAATCAAATGTTGTTTGCTTCAATTTGACCCTGTAATATATGGTACTGCCACTTTGAAAAATGTTTCTACCAAACTGTTCCTCAAATTTCACCCACCATGGAACTTATCTGACTGTAAAGACATTGCTTACAATGTGTTACTTAGTAATTTAGAAACTGTGACTTTTTCATATGCATCTTTAATTTCCATTATTCTGTATGTATGCATGCTTATTTTATATACAGAAAAAGTTATAGAAATTTGATATACTTTCTTCTACTTTTTCAATGATTTATCTTTATGTACAATGAGTTTCTACTTATTCCGGACCATCAACTTGTCCCAATTAAATTAAATTGAAGACTCATTTTGTGTTTCTAAAGACAACTTGCTGGTTCTTCCATAATTTTACGCTATGTGTGTTACATACAATATTAATTATATAAAAATGCATATTCCTGGGGCTGGAGAGGTGGCCTAGTGCTTAAGACCACCAACTGCTCTTGTAGAGGACCCAGGTTCAATCCCCAGCACCTATATGGCGGCTGAGAACCATCTTTAACTCCAGTTCCAGGGGAATCCGACACCCTCTTCTGACCTCCGCAGCACTGCACGACACGGGTGCACAAACCTACATGTCAAACACATAAAAAAATGCATATTCCTTAGTGCACTCTTCTTTTTACAAATTAAATAATAGTTTTGTTTTTATAGACTTATTTAAAAAATAAAGACCCCACTCCACTCAGATGATTATTATTTTGGATATGCAAAATGTGTCACTTTTCTGGAAGAATATTTCATGTGACAGAAAGAAAAAGTTAAAGTTAAGAATGTATATTTGTTAAAACAAAAATATTTTTGTGACTGCTGATAGATTTTGTGAAGCAGCTTAAAAATGGAATATTGATGGACAGCTGGTTTCTGTGGCTGTCTGTTGCCAATAAAAATGAAACTGAAATATACAACTAATATAAACTGTGCTTTTTTTGGTAGGTCCTCACTAGCAGAAAAGAAAATAAGCTATCCAATTGTTACTTAAACACCAATGCTGGTCCCGGTCTACAGTTTGCAGATGTCTTCTTATAAAACTTTCAAAAACATAATAAGCTGCCTTTGTTTACTTGAAAATGTTTTGCAATCACTAGATTTTGTTTAATGGCTTGGTTTTCTTTTCTAATCTTTTCTCTTTTCTTTGTTTTGGCTTGATTGATTTTTCTTTAATATACTTTATTATTGTTCTATTGTGATGGGCAAATGAAGTGTGAGGCCTGCAGGATAATGATTTAGAAATAATCTAGTTTATGTTGATAATACAATTATCTCTAACATTCTTTTTTCTTTTTCCTGATATCTATCAAAGATAAATGCCAGGAATTCAAAGAAACAAATACTTCAGAAGAAAGGGTGAGGGTGACATGGTTCTGATCAATGTGAAGATTTTAGCCACATAGAATCAGTGTTCCCAGATGGGACTTTTGAAGTTGTATTTGGACCTAAGGCTTCTCCATTAGCAGATCTAATGCTGTGTACAGCAGTTTGGTAGGAGATAATGAAGATTTGGTTGAGGAAAGAATGGGCCGACCAGGAGAGACTCAGAGCAGTAGGTGTTACTCTTAAGTGAGTTCATGTCTCTCCTACTATGAATATCTAGAATTTAGCTTGGAAGTGGGGTTCTATCAATACATTGAGGAGAAAATAACAACACAAATAGTTTTAAAAACTGACCACGCATAAAAGCCCATATCATTACATGTTAAAGGAAACGAAAATGAAGGTATTTATATTTCACTTGAAAGATACAGTGTCATAAGCAAAAATTACATTTACAAAGTTTTAAAGATGTGGTTAAGGAAGCCATTTTGAACAAGGTAGCTTTTTAGGAAAACCCAATTCAGCTGCTTACAATTTGTCTAACCCTGGATATTTCAGTTAATCTGCCTAAACATCCATGTCTATGATACTAACAACACTAATAGCTAACTCTTGAGAGCTTACCAAGTGCTACATTTGCTAATCTGTGCTGTCATCTAATTTTCACAAAATGCTACAATAAGTTTTGTATTATTTCCATTTCATAGTTGCGATGGCTAATCTTGGTTGTTAACTTGACTGGATCTGGAAATAACTGAAATGAGAGAGACATTCTTGACTGGATTGTTTGAAGCTGGAAGTCCCACCCTAAATGTGGGCAATAACATTTGGTTGCAGCCTATATAAAAAGACATGGTAGAGTGTTTTTACTTCTTCGTTTTTTTTTTGTTTTTTGTTTTTTTTTTTCTTTTTGCATTCTTACCTTCTTTCTCACTGGTGGTTTCATCTCATTGCTGGAGCATTCCTCTGTTGGGAGTAGAATTCCTCAGATGTGAACATAGACTGAAGACTACCAGTTCTCCCAGAATCCTTCAGGACTTCAGCACTAGATTGGGACTGCTGAGACACCCCAGCCTCATGAGCTGAGCAATTACCAAATTCTCAGCCTCTCCAATGTGGTGCCAACATTGTTGGACTCCTTAAACTCTATTCTGTAAACTAATCTAATATATCCATATATATATATATATATATATATATAATTTTATTAGTTCTGTTTTTTAGAACCCTAATATAAACTGATAATGAAACCGAAATATAAAAGGGACAAAATATTAGTGAAATATTCAGCAAATTTTTATTATTCGTTGTATGCTGTACCCTCTTTGAAGTATAACAACTCACATCTTTACATATACATGACTATTCTTTTCATATCATCTTTACAACAAAGAAACTTAGAGCTAGGTAGATGACTTTCTTAATGTCCAGGTCAATAAGTAGTAGAAAGGGGATTTGAGCCTGCAAGGTATAACCCCAAAGCTTTCTCCAAAACCACTATTCCTGCCTCAGAGGGGTTACTTCGAGTAGTGAATGACATTATGTTGACACATGAGATGAATAATAAAAATGTTAACTAGTGTTATTAATAGATTTATTCATAAGATTATGGAAAAATCTCACCTAATTTGTGGACAAATGAGAAGTACTAGAGGTGTTGGTAAAAAGCAGGTATATTTTCAAAATCTGCTCTTTTGTGATCCTTTGTGTGAAAATTTGAAAACTGGCAGGAACGCTAGTGGATGAGAATAGAGGAAGAAGAGGAAGAATAGAAAATGAGGTCAGACAGCTTCCCAATCTCATGGAGCCTTGTAGACTGTTAGAAACACTGATCATTCTGAGTGAGATAAAAAGCCATTGGTAAGTTTTGAACAAAGTTAAAAATGATCTGACTTAAACATTTTAACCACATTAGTCTGGCTTTTTTGTTGAGCAAAGGGTGGCGAGAGAGCAAGCACAGAAGTAGTAGGTACTGTTATTTCATGAGGCTGGAAGAGGCTATGTAAATTTCCCAGGGTCTGTCAAAGAGTCAGTGTGCATCAAACAGGGTTTCCAACCTGAGCCTGCTTGAGTCAACCATATAGGATGCTGAATGGGAGAATAATGATGAAGGCTTTGATGTCTTCTTATTGGATCCAAACACAAAATATGACCCACTTTTGAGAATCATTAACTAGAAAGAATTTCTTAAACGTTTAAACAATCTTTTATATTCTCAGAAAAATTTCCTAATTATTGATAAACCAAGAGATAGCTAATATAAATCCTAATCTTATATGTTTATAAGTGAGAGTGCAAAAAACTAATATTTTTTCTTTTAATAAGTGTTTTCATCAGAAAATATTCTATAGTCACAAAAATTAGTGCTCTATTTTACATCAGAATTGGTCTGATTTGTGCAAGAAATATTTCCTACATGAATCCCTGGAAGCAATGCCCTCTAAGAACAAACGATGGGGCTGAACGGATACCTCAGTGGTTAAAAGCACCAGCTTCTCTTGCAGAGGACCCAGATTTGATTCCCAGCAGCCATATGGCAGCTAACAACCACCTATAATTCCACTTCTGGGGAATCTGATACCCTCTTCAACAGGCATTGAATAACATGGGTGTACTTACATACATGTGGGCAATACATTCACGCACATAAAGTAAACAAGAAATTTAAAAAATAGCAAATGAAGTACATATCAAGGCAGAAACTAACCAGCACTGAACTCAAAAATTAATTAATGTTAGCTGGAATAATTAATGACACTGACAATTTGTCTCAATACTTTCTCTAGAGCTCCTGAGAATCAGCATTGACATATTCATTGTGTAAAAGACAAAATCATGTCTTTAATAGGAATAAGCTCAGGAAGTTCTAGAAATAATGTCATACAAAGAATGAAAGTTGAGGCTAGAAAGATGGCTCCATGGTCAAGAGCACTGACTGCTCTTGCACAGGTTCAATTCCCAGCACCCACAGGACAACTAACCACAGCCCAAATTCTAGTTCAGAGGCTCTGATTCTTTCTTCTATCTGTAGGCATTGCATGACACTGGTGTAGTTACACGTATACAGGCAAAACTATATACGTTAAAAATAAAAATTAAAAACAATAACAACAAAGAATTAGTCACAAAACAGCACTCAGAATCTGAGAAGTAAAATCAGATGCCAAGTAAAATCATATGGGATAATTTTAGGAAGATAATGAACACAGGTTGAAATAACAATAGTTCTTAAGTGACAGTAGCTGGAATCTATTATAAATGAACTTATTTTCCTCTTTACTTATAGTCTTATATGGGCTAAGTGGCTCTTGTGAAAAGGAATCTTCCAAGCAATGATTCAGGTACTATCATCAAATCTACCTCCATCTTGTCACCCCACCTTTCCCTAGAATCCACGTTTGAATCTGTTACATTCCACAGTCAAGAAGTGAAGAATTTTTTTTTAAATGTAAAAATTGTTATAGGACCTGTTGGGGCTATGTTTGGAAGTAGGATATTCTACTGAGTTATTTCTTTAAAACAAGTCACTTGGTTAGTGTAATGTTGAAGGTGCTAGAAAGGTTAGAGGAAAGAATCTTAGCAACCTCGGTCACAAAGTAGAAAAAAAAGAGTCAAGCACTTGGAAATAGAGACCGAAAACAAAGCTTACCTTTAATCACAGAAAATATATTCTTCCTTGCAAAACTGGGTCACTTATTGAAGTACTAAAATTCTTATATACATTGTATTTATAAATAACTGTTCCTTGAATGTTTTGGTGGTTGGATAATGTGGCGCTTTCAAATATATTCTCAAATACTTACATACATCAAAAGACTTTATATCAAATTTAGAGATAAATAAAAATGAACACTATGAGAAAAAAATCCATGGCAGAAAAAGCAGTAATTAGACACAGATGGTAAATCTTGAAAGTAGTAGCTAAACTTTCAATTGGGGATTTGTTTAAGCTATTTACTCAAAGAGATCATTTAATGTTATAAGCCCTGATCAAATGATCCTTTCTTAGGTCTTTTTTTTTTTTTTTAATTTGGACAAGGTATCACTATGCAGTTCTGACCAACATGAAATTCTCTATCTAGGCCAGGATGGCCTCAAACTCACAGAAACCTGCCACATTCTACCACCAATGTGCTGGAATTAAAGTCATGAATCACCACATCCAGCTCTTAGGTCTTTAAAAGAAAATTCATTTCATATGTAGAATATTTTCTTCTTATGTCATGTTCCTGTAGCATCCTGTACTATACAAGATGTTTTCTAATAAATCTAAGCTTCAAGAAATAAGATTTTAAACTATCATAGATTTAACTTATTATATTACCCTTATTTGCTTATTTTTGAACTCCTAAATGTTGTCAGTTCTTCGGGCCTGCCATGAATGAAAGGGGGAGAGGGGTGCAGAGCCAACACACAGATACTGAGAGTAGGGTGAAAGTGGGCAGAAGGCAAGCTGCCACAGACTCATTTATTGGGGGCAAGTTTAGTGTTTATATGCTGTTTGCATTCTGCTCTCCTCTTAGGGTGGTCATCATGTCACTTTGTGATTGGCTTAGGTCTGTGACTTAACTGTTGCTATGGTAGCCTTCCTAGGGTGGATTAGATTGACAATGGACAACTTCTGTACAGGCACACTGCATAATTCCCAGCATAAAGGCTACTACATTCTACCCCTTGTATTTAATTCTGTGTGAGGGGCGGTCCAAGTGGGAGGTCAGGTGTTATGCCCGAGCCTTGTAGGCCCCACCTCTGGCATTCAAAAATTTGACTGTGCCTGCCTTAGGTTGCCCTGGTTTGCAGGGTCTTACCTGTCATTGACTAACCAGCCACCGAGGGAAGAGGCCAGGAGTGGTACCATGGAAGGGAGTGACAAGCTCATTCCCATGAATTGTGGATGGATGAGAGCCATATTCGAATCACCTCATTGGGAAGGGCGCATGCAGAGTCCCTATTGACCACTTCTGAGAGGACCTGGGCTGCCATTTTGTTGACCTGGCGTTGGCTTCAGGCAAAGCGAAACAGACACCTGAAGAGAAAAGGGCAGAGAAGGGCGAGGAGGCAGAGGACGCCCAGGGGACCAATGTGGCAGGATCAAAAGTGGACTTTAGCTTGGACCACACCTGAGAAACAAAGCTAGTATCAAAGGCTATGACCTCGGGGCGGGTAGAGTTAAGGGAAATAATTTGAAAACCAAGAGTCAAGGTGTAGTCAATAAACTGCTGCAACCAGGGGCCTTTTAATGTCACCAAGTTCACAATGTCGATGTGTAATATTGTGGACTTGGTAGGGGGTCAGGCAGAATGAAGAAAACCTGGGGTCAAAACTCATTTCCCCCTCTCATTATGTGGCCATCAAATCCTTGAAGGAAGTTCACAAGAGTCAACCACAGTTGGTGTTTCCAAGATGGAATGATCTCTGCTGGGGGCGGGGTTGTATTCCGTCCTTAGCACCATGATTTTAATGGAATTTACCTACTGATTAATAAATCTGACAAGTGAGTTAAGGACACATGAGCCATGAGTCAGAGCAACCAGAAGGATAAATCCACTGGCAGATCCAGGAAGTCCTCAGCTCTCAGCTGAGAAAGAAACTGGCTCTTGGGGGGGGGGGTCTTGATCCTAAACTGCCCAGCCAATTTTTTACCTCCTACTTTTATCACATTACCCTCTGAGGAAGTTACCCCAATTTGCCAAGAAAGAATTGGGGCACCAACTACTCTGACTTCTTCCATGCTGAAAAGGGGCATAGGGGGTGGCAACTGGGGTACCTGCTCAGTGGATCTATCTAAAAGACCCCCAAAAGTATAGTTACAGAGAGAACAAAATCCTTGACTAGGGCCTGTGAAGGTGAGAGTAGCTAGGTACAATTTCTAGGCAGGGAACCAGGAGAGGAACAGGGTGAATCAAATGTCCAATTTAAAAGTCCATTAGAATTTCTCAATGAGGGCTTCCAAAGCATCCATTATTAGGCTTCTCCTTTTGTTCATTTAGCCATGATGTCTGGACTTGGGATCTGCTTTTCAGGAAATTTCAATAGTCACAGTGTGAGTTTTCCCTTAGGTAGTTGGTAAATATAGAGAGGAAACTTTATTATTTGGTGACAACAGATCTCATATGACTTTAAATGACTTAAAATCTACTGTTTGGAGGTACAATCTCTTAGACTTTAGAGGAAATATAATGATTAATTATCTTTTGGTTATGCTTTCCTTTTGGGCATTTAAGTCCATACAGTTAGCCCAGATTAACCAACTTTTGCTTTCTGAAGGTCAGTTGAGGATCTGATCATCAGGGGCCACTGAGGGGGGAGAGGCCTCTGGCTCCTCTCGGCTTTTACCAGTTCCATTCACTGGAGGACAAAGTCAGGTCCTGCAGGACCAGGCTTCCCTTTTGAAGCATGAATAGACTTTCCTCTTTATAGACTGGACACTGGCTAGAGTCCCATTAGTGGACCCCCAAGACCTCTCTGCCAAGGAGGGCTGGTAACTCTCAACTGTAGGATACTACTCCAGTCGTACTGACAGCACAAACTGCTTTCCCGAGCTGGGAGGCTTCTCTATGAAGAACAGTGATTTTTTTTTTTTCAGTGATTTTAACTCCTGGGATGATTGCTTAGCATTTCTTTCCACTGAATATTTTTGCATTTGATCTGGTTTTGTCTCTCTTTGTGGAGTTGTTCTAATCTTTGGGCTTGCCATCAAACTTGGAGTACTAGTTAAAGGGGTTGTTCAACTGCCCCATGTTGAGTGCCGGATGTTGTCAATCCCCCAGGCCTGACAGGGAACTTCATGGTCCGACCCTGAAGGAAAGGGGGTGAGAAGCTCAGAGCCAACATACAGACACTGAGAGTAGGGTGAAAGTGGGTGGAAGGCAAGCTGCCACAGACTCGTTTATTGGGGGCAAAGTTAAGGTTTATATACTGTTTGTATTCCGCTCTCTTCTTAGTACGGTCATCATGTCATTTTGTGATTGGCCCAGGTCTGTGACTCAGCTGTTGTTGTGGTTGCCTGCCTAAGGTAGGTTAGGTTGATGAAGGACAAGCTCTGCACAGGCACACTGCATAATTCTCAGCATAAAGGCTACTACACTAAAGATCAAATAGTTGGGCTCAAAGTAGATAGTTAACAACCTTTTAAAAACTGCAAATTTGTTTGTGATATCTTTTCTCCTTGTCACCCTTCAATAGATTCTCACTGCTTTTAAGGCAGACCCCAAACATATGTAAATGTAAGCATTTCATAAGTTAATCCATACTTGATTTTTCATTCATACTCCTAGATTCTCCCATAATAAGCTTCTTTGATTTCTACTTCTTTTTCATGGGGGTGGTCTTTTTGATACCAGGTCTCCCTGCAGCCCCAGCTATCCTGGAACTCATTATGTAGACCAGGCTGGCTTGAACTCACAGAGATCCACCTGCCTCTGCCTCAAGAGTGAGTGCTAGGATTAAAGGTGTGAGCCACCAAGCTTGGGTCTTTTATTTCTTAAACACTAAACTATATCATCTTATGCAGCTGAGATTCCCTCCTACTAGAACCCCTTCCAGGTCTTTTCAGCTAGCTCATTCTCATTCAGTTTTTTATAGCTATGTCAAATAATCATCCAAGCACTCTTCTTTAAGCATTCAACACCTGGGAGGATCTTTGTAATCTTCTTCCCTATAAACCAGTAATTTATCTAAAGTAACATCTATTATTGTTCATTGTAAAAACTCCTTTAATGACACTTTCCCAATAGGGAAATGCTATAAGGGAGATGTTGTTCCTATTGATTAAAAAAAAATGTTCCAATACTTAGACCAGTTCTTGGCATGTAGTACTTCTTAAATATCTGTTGAACAAATGATTGAAAATGTCCATTGGGATTTATTAGAATTTATTCAGTCAGCTTTGATTGAGAACCAACTATCAGTCTTTCTAACTCTAGAATTTAATTATCTCATTTTCCCTGAAGATTGTTATCTTCTACTACTTACAAGAACAGCAGTCTATCAATACCCACAAAAGTTCCATCAACCACAAAAACATCATCAATATCCCACACACATATGCCCCAAACCACTCAAACTGCTTTTCATCCAATGTCCCTACTTCATCACTTCCTCAGCAACTCAGGCTTAAAAATCTCAGAAATCTTTTTTCACAGGTCTTTCAGACCTCATTAGTTACAGAACCCAACAGGTGTGACCCATGAAAGATACCTTGAATTCATCCTTTTCTTCCCAGTCCTACTGCTGCTCTCCTAGTTCAGGTTTTCATTACTTGTCACCTGATCTAATTCAATAGCCTCCCAGGGTGTCTCCTCACTTTTATTCTCTCCCTCTTCCAATCCACTTTACACATTGCAGCCAGAGTAATTGACCCAAAGGTCAGTTCACTCCCCTAGTCAAAAACCTTCAGTGACTCCCCATTTTTAACCAAAAAGAGCAGCAAACCCTCAGCCTGGAATTCAAAAGCCTATGTAATCTGGCCCCAATTTATTTTATATTTTCCAGTCTTATTTTATACTACTCCTCCTCATACCAAACTGGTTTTGTTTTCATTTCCAGAACTTGCCTTGCACTTCATTACTTTTAAGCTTTACACATGTTCTTTTTGCTAAGTCTGACCTCCCTTCCTTTCCATGAACCTACTGCCTTCTCTCACCTCTCTCTACAGGGAACTTCAGGTCACACCATGTGGGTGTTTCACAAGTTGAATGGATGGAATTTTGTAGTTCAGTAATTCACTTCTGAATATCTTGGTTAGAGTGTTTCCTCATTTTTTAAAATTTTTCTTCTTAAAATTTTCTCATGCTTTTGATCCATTTCCAGTACACATCTTATCATTTATATGATCTTATTCAGAGTGATTATGTTTCCTCTTCCTATTAGTCTCCACTATGGTCTTGAGTTCTTTATTTTATTTGCCATAATATACAGATCAGGAGTTATTATGTTAACAATAAAAAGAAGCCCCAAACTGATACTAGTTTTATTAAGAGACACTCCTACTTTTTGTTTTTGTTGGTTGAAACTATGGAAAAATTTCAGAGAGTATTTTAATCCTAGTGTTTTAAAATAATATTACATCCTTATATAAATAAAAGATAACAAAACTCATTGCAACCATCATTACTTCAGTTCCATTCACTAATAATTATTTAGGCTTCTCTAAGCCAGAGTGCTACAATATAAGACTGTTTACTTGAGCTGGGCATGTGGGCACACACCTTTAATCCAAGCACTCAGGAGGCAGAGGCAGGTGGATCTCTGTGAGTTCAAGACCAGTCTGGTCTACATAGTGAGTCCCAGGCCAACTGGAGCTACAGGGAGAACCTGTCTCAAAAAGACAACAACAAAAAAGACTGTTAATTGATATTCTCCAAAACTTAGTTTCAATAAATTGAACTTAAAATTTAAATACTTTTAGCCAGGCATAGTGGTGCATGCCTTTAATCCCAGCACTTGGGAGGCAGAGGCAGGCGGATCTCTGTGAGTTCAAGGCCAACCTGGTTTACAGGCCAGTGGGACTAAAGGGAGACCCTGTCTCAAAAAAAACACACACAAAAAAATAAACAAAAACAACAACAACAAAACAACTTTATTAAACTAAGAGCTTCTATTTCTGACCAGGATGAAATAAACTGACATTCTGGTACCCAAGAACCATGATTGTGTGATGTGTAACAAATAGAGATAGATAAGATATATTCTATGATTTCCCTGAATGGCACTCTCTAGGCTGGGAGAAGCACAGCATTGCAAAGCTGAAGAGAAAGAGATAATAGCAAAGCTGAATGTTCTGGAATTTGGATTACACATCTATTAGAAAAGAGAAATCCATACAAAGAAATACTCCCTCCTTTACAGAACTCCTTAGAAGCACTACATGTTTTGCTGAATTTGATGGTGTAGTTTTTGTTAGTGTGAGATTCCTTGAGGCTATGAAGATAATTTTGAGAAAAGAACATTATTAAGGCATGTGAAGTGGATAATTCAAATAATCTGGGACACATTTTAAGTTTTGACTAGCCAAAGTGGAGAGTCCTAGAGGGTCAGTGTTTGATAGTGATTACAGATGGGCCATAAAGTCACTAAGGATAGCTTTACCCCAGGACAGAGTAAAACCCACAGATCATCTGCCATACAATAAACTTAAAAATAAACCTAGGAAATATTCAGGTGATAAACAAAAATTTCTTAATAAAATATTCAGTAAATTTAAAAAATTAAAAATATGTAAACTGAACAATACAATATTTATAATGTCTAGCATCCAATAAAAATTACTAGACATGTGAACAAGAAAATGTGATTCACCAATAGAGAAAACATCTTTTGCTTCTGAGACAGGGTTTCCCAGTAGCCCCAGGGATTCCAGTGGCCTGGAAATTGCTGTGTAGACTACAATGGCCTTAATCTCATAGAGGTCCACCTATCTCTACCTTCCAGGTGTTGGGATTAAAGCCATATGCCACCACACCTGCTGAGAAAACATTTAAAGAAAATAAGAATCAACACAGTAAATAAGGACTTTAAAGTATCGAACAAAATATTAAAAAATTTAAATGAAAATAAGAATATTAATAAGAGAGGAATGGAGAAAATCAAAATAGCAAAGTTGAAAATAAATGTAGCACTGGAAACAAAATGTTCATGGAATAAGCAGCGTGTTGTTCACACCCTAAAGAGTGGAACATGAAGGCATAGCCAAGAAACTATTCACAATGAACAATGTAAACAGAAAAACTCAAAAATAACTAGTCAGTATTATCTCAATAGCCTTGAGATAATACTAAATGTGACATTTGGGTAAATAACATCCAAGAAATTAATAAACTTCATAAAACCTACGATCACACCGATACAGGAAACTAAACAAATTCCAAGCAGAAGAAAACATAAAAGACCTATATAGTGATATAAAAATCGCTGGGCATGGTGGTGCATGCCCTTAATCCTAGCACTTGGGAGGCAGAGGCAGGTGGATCTCTGTGAGTTCAAGGCTAGCCTGGTCTACAGAGTGAGTTCCAGGACATCTGGGGCTATAGGGAGACCCTATCTCAAAAACAAACAAAAGAGTAAAAAGAAATGCTAAAAATCAATAATAAAGAGATAATCTAAAAATTATGAGATGAAAAATAAGTTACAAAATAGGAGCCAAGATAACCACTGAAGAGGTAGTACAAAGCTAATCGAATTAGAAAATAATACAAGGAAAGACCTCCTTAACCTGCAACTAGAAAACAAAAGTAAAATTATGACATATACCAGCCCATAATTGCTGAAATAACCTAGAGGAACTGTGAGACCAACGTGGACAATTTGGTGAGATTCTGTTTCAAAATAAAAAGTGAAAAAAGTTTAGGGCTGTGTCTCAGTGCTAGAATACTAGCCTGGTGTGTATAATGGCCAGGTTTAGGATGTTAACATTCATAAATTAAAATAATAAATAAATACAGGAAAATAAGATAAACTGCAAATAAATAAAAGTATGTAAGAATAAAGACTAGTGGAGATCAAGAAAGTAAAATAATTCTGGGTGTGGTGGCACCACGCTTTCAACTCCAGACCTCCTTAGACAGAGGCATGCAGATCTTTGTGTGTGTGTGTGTGTGTGTGTGTGTGTGTGTGTGTGTCTGTGTGTGTGTGTGAGAGAGAGAGAGAACAAAAAGTATCATGGAGAACAGCAATTAAACTAAATCCTTGACTCAAAATGTTCCATAAAATTGACATATAGATCAGCTAAGATCAAATACAAATATCTTTTAAAAATACAAGATGATTTCACTGCAGAAGTTATACACAAAAGAAGCACAAAATTTCATATGAAGAAATTCCATAACAAAATGTACAAATTCCCTTCAGGCACTGTTGTGTGACTTTTCCTTGGGCAGCATGAACAAACGTCTATATCCCAGATAGGACCCCAGTGAAAGGCAGAAAAATAAATGATTCTACCAAGTTGTTGAACCAGTAAACCTTGGGAGGATTGCTCACAGGAGCACGCTGAATCAAAGGCATGACAGAGAAAAGGACCCCAGCATGGGTGACTCAAGGAAAGCTGGGTCCTTGGAACTCCCTACTCCAACTGCAGGCAGCTTACCTCTGGCAGAGTATCTCTCTAGAATGCTTCCGTTTTCACACTCTCCAGAAAGGGCCTGTGAAACAGGTAACGTTTGTTTACTTCTTGAATCTTAAGAAGACAGCCTCAAAGACAAAAATGTTACCATTTGAAAGAAATAGCCTAGAAACCCACAAAATCAAGTCTTTTTTTTGTTTTGTTTTGTTTTGTTTTGTTTTTTTAAATCACTTAATGCTGTTATACTGTTTTGGCTACACAGAAAACTGGGCAAAGGAAATGGAAGGGGGAAATTATTTTGGCTTAAGGTTTTGAGAATTTCTATCCAGCACAGTGGAAGAATACGGTGAGACCAGAGGTGCTCACAAGGCTGTGAGGAAGTAGACAGAGAACAGTACTGGAGACCAGACAGAACCTTCAGAAGCCTGCTTCCTCCTGCTAAGTCCTGCTTTTCAAAGTACCACCACCAGCTGGGTTCTAGGCTTTCTGTCTACAGATGAGCTTGTGAGTGTGACATTTCATGTTGAAGCCATAACAATAGATTCAGTCTGTTACATAAATCGAATGCAGTTACAGATTAAAAATACCAAGGGCAGAAAGCTTTACTGTGCTGTCGGTTAAACATTTAAAAGAGACTTTAAGTGAATTTCTACCTCTCTTCCACAAAAGTAGAAAGAACATTCTTCAGTTAAGTTTATGAAGCCAGCATTACGGTGGTAGTAAAATTAGACTAAAGAAAAACATAAAAAATAAAAATGAATACAAATACATAAATGAATAAAAATAAATATTAACATATTCGTAGATGTCAATAGCATTAACTCAGCATTAGCTAATGTAATTTAATGTTATGGTAGAAAAATATATGATTAAGTGATAGTCCAAGTTCGCAATTTAATTTAGTCTTCAAAATGTATTAATGATGCTCATGACACTGATATTATCAAAGCAATAAATTATAAGTACAATAATTGGGCAAAAATATTTTTGACATTTATCGATTAAAAAAATTCTCACTGTACTAGAAACAACGTGTCTGCTTAAACCTGATTTTGTAAACAAGCAAATAATTTCTTTTTTAAAATTTTGATCAGAATTCACCTCTTCTATGAACTCTTCCCATGTCCATTTCCCCTTTCCTACCAACCCAACTTTGTGTCCTTCTTAAAAGAAAGAAATAAGTCTCCATATACTTTTTTGGGTGTAGCCATCCACTGGAGTGTAGTCTACCTACCAGGAGACACGCTCCTTTTTTTTTTTTTTTTTTTTTTTTTTTGAGACAAAGTCTCGTTGAAGCACCAGCTTGCCTGGATTCACTATGGAGACCAGGCTGACCCTGATCTCACAGAGATCTACCTGCCTCTGCCTCCCAGTGCTGAGATTAAAGATGAGCACCACAATGCCAGCGTAGGGGACAAACCCTTAAAGAAAACTGACTTCCTTTCCCAGGCACTCTGTTTCAAATTTATCACCTCCATTAAGGGTGATATAGGTACACCTAGGTGTACCATGCCTACCTCCCTTCTCCATTCTTCCTTTTTGTCTGGCTTGAGCTTGAGTGGGTTTTGTCCATGCTGTCATAACTGCTGTTAGTTCATATATGCACCTGCCCTTTGTTCCCAGAAAACATAGTCACCCAGCACCTCTGGCTCTTGCTGTCTTTTCCTCTTCTTCTGCACTGATCCTTGAACCTTGGGAGGAAAGGGTGTGATGTAAGTATCCCATTTAGGCCTGAACATTCTGTAGTCTTTTATTCTTTCATGTTAAACAGTTATGAGTCTCTGTGTTAATTATCATCTACTGCAAAAATGCTTCTCTAAGGAGGGTTGATAGATGCACTAATCTATTGCTATAATGATGAGACATTTGGAACCAGTTTAATACTATGATCACTTAGAATAATGATTTTAAACTTTCTCCTAGCCCTATGACCTTTCTTGGCACAGATATATTTTTTTTACTTTGATAATGATACAAGGTATGGGTTTCATCTTGTGGAATGAGCCTTAAATCCAATCAAAAAATGGTTTGCTACTGGATGATATTTGTAGCTCAGTTGTATCACTGGGCATGTCTTTGTAAGCTCCTCATTATTGTAGCTTGCAGGGTCACAGCTGGATAAAACCAATGTTTCCTCTTCTGGTAGATAGCATAGCACCTTCTAGCACTATTGAGAAATGATGTATGATGTGTGGAAAAAGTTTAATAAATAACAATAAAAATACATTAAAAATTAAGCCAGGCATGGTGGCGCATGCCTTTAATCCTAGCACTTGGGAAGCAGAGGCAGGTGGATCTCTGTGAATTCAAGGCCAGCCTGGTCTACAGAGGGAGCTCCAGGACAGCTGGGACTAAAGGGAGATACTGTCTCAAAAATACCAAAAGAAAGAAAGAAAGAAAGAAAGAAAGAAAGAAAGAAAGAAAGAAAGAAAGAAAGAAAGAAAGAAAGAAAGAAAGGGACCTGCATTGGTTCCCTTGACTAAAACCATGACATTCTGAGATGCCCAGAACGTCATTAATACATATTCATTCAAAACTTACAGGATTACTATCCAGCCGAGGTCTTTCTGAGAGGGAAGAACAGATAGAACACCCTTCAGAAAAAGCTGTCTATGTTAGAGGTTTTAAAAACAGTGTAAAGTCTATCCCAGTGTGGATCAGAACAATAGTCCCTTTGGCCATTGTGCGACTGTACTGTCCTCTACTTATTGCAATAAACTACCTACATTTTAAAAATTTTAAAAAAAAAGCTAGTTTGGAGAGATAAGTGTTTGAAGTCTGTACCCACTTGATTTCTCCTGTATTTGAAATCCCCTTGATTTTACTCAAGTATATGTTGTCTTCAGCAATAGGACTTTACTCTCAAGTTCTGGTAGATATCCCAGAGCATTGGTAGATATCCCATTGCAATGTTTGTGGGTTTATGGTACCGTATAGTCCAACAACTCCAAGAGGTAATCCATTTCTGTCATGGGACTTTTTATTTGTTAATCTATGGTGGTTAGGGGCATTGCCAGCCCATTACAGATTAACTCCACTTTTTATATATGTGAATGCATATATTTCATGAAATTTCTGCATCTACATAACTCTCTGAGGCCTGTAGTGTTAGTTACCCCTCACCGTGTTCCCTCTTCTACCCTGCCCTCCTATTTCCCACTCTTCCTCTTCTTTTAGTCCTTTCTCTCTACCATTGCCTTTATCTCCCCTTCCCTAAGCTGCCCCCACCCATGACCTCTTATAGTTTCCTGCACTCTATAGATACTTCAAATGAAGTACATAGTAAAAGATTCAAGTCCAACATCAACAAATCAGAGAAAATGTATTGTTTGTCTTTCTGAGTATGAGTACCTCACAAGCATCTATTTTCAAACTTTTGTAATAAAGCAAATAATATTTCTCCCCAAGATGAGGAGCAAGGTAAAGAGTTCTGATCTTCTCTTGTGTAAAGGATGCTTAAAAGTGAAATAAAGCAAGAACTAGATATAAAACAAAAAGAACTACAATAGGCAAACCCACTTTTATTTATAATTTGTTAAAAATTTGCTTTCTACCAAAGAATCCACGGTAAAACTTACAGTCAGAAAGTAAACTTGTTAATGTCGTGGGATGCAAACTATAAGTCGAATGTATACATATAATATGTAATATGTATATAATATATTGATTCATATGTATAACTAATATATATATAAATTTACTTTATTTTGTTTTATGTGAATATGTATTTGCCTAAGTATATGTATATACACCATGTGCTTGCATGTACCTGCAGATGCTAGATGAGGACATCCGATTTCCTGGAACTGGAGTTATAGGTCATTGTGGATTGTCCTGCTGGAAATTGGACTGACTTCTTTTGCAAGAGCAGGGTCTGAATGGCCAAATCATGAAGATTAGGAGTCTACAGAGTGTGGTTCCATGGACAGGCTGCCTATATTCTGCTTCGCCCACCCAGGGATCAGGGAACATTGCAAAAGAAGGGGCAGAAAGATGGTAAGAGCTGGGGAGGTGATGCAAGACCAAATGGAAATGACTCCTAAAAGCTCCCGGGATCCTGTTCATATGAACTTACAGAATTGGTATCAGCATGCACAAGACCTGTACCAGCTCAGCTGGACAAAAACCCAGCACAGAACTACAAAAACGGGTGGCAGATCTCAACTTGGGATGAGGAAATATTGGCAACAGATAGATGGTTGTTGGGCAAGGAAGACCTGGCCTTCTTTAGAAAAGAGAATCCCAATAGGCTGACTAGAGCTCCAAGAATGAACTGGTACTGATTTGTCAGTTGGGACAGAATGTGTGAACTGTGAACTAGGTGGGGGGAGGGGTGAGAGGAGACTGCCAAGGGAGAAGCAGATATAATAATAATTAAGACTGAAAAATTATGTATGAAATGAAAACATATTCAATAAAAAGATGAATAAGATGTAATGTATAAGATACACAAAATATCGATACAAATTTTAAAAAACGTTTAATCACAAAATTTTCAAAATCATGGTAAAACCCATGCATCGATAGCTAGAAAACATTGCTGAGATAAATTGAAATTAGAACAAGTATTATTGGATCATATTTATGAATTGAAAGAGTGAAAGAAATTAGGATGGTCATTAGCCCCAAACTATTCAATAGTTTCAAAGCAATTTTACTCATAATTCAAGTAGGCTCCTAAAAGTAATACGTGATGAGGTAATTTTATTTGCATTATGAGAAGCAAATAACAAAATAGCAAAATGCTGCTCTTAAGGAATTGTTATAGTAATCTATATATTGTATTAATAATATATAAGACTATATATTCAAAATTGCTTAAAAACAAGCCTACACTTATCTAAACAACTAAGTTTTTGAAAAAGTTAACAGTTAATTCAATGAGTATTTCAACAGATGCTGAAAAGGCAAATGATATTTTCAAATAAATAAAACTATCTCAGTCCATAATATCAAAAGAAATATTAATTTGACATGAATTATATATCCTAACACAATTTTTAATATAATGAATAAGTTTATTCAAATAAATTTGAAGCACTTTGACATTTATCATTAAAAATTCAGAGATTTGGCTGGGAGATAAGTTGTTGACTGACAACAAAATGAATAATATTTTTTCTTAGGAGAGGAAAAAAGAAGCAATATAAAAATGTTGAAAGAGGGGCTGGAGAGATGGCCTAGCGGTTAAGAGCACTGACTGCTCTTGCAGAGGACCCGAGATCAATCCTCAGCACCCACATGGCGGCTGAGAACCGTCTCTAACTCCAATTCCAGGAGAACTCCAGTTCCAGAGGAATCCGACACCCTCTTCTGACCTCCGCGGCATTGCACAACACGGGTGCACAGACCTGCATGCAGACAGTACATTCATAAACATAAATAATAAATAAATAAATAAATAAATAAATAAATAAATAAATAAATAAATAAAATAAAACTAAAAAAAATGTTGAAAGAAAATAAAATTTGACACTATTAAAATCCATAATTCTAACTTTGGGTTCTAAAAATTCTTTGATATTTGTGTAAACAATCTTTATCTTGAGACTAAAAGTACTAAGCCAAAAAAAATTGGTTAATTGGGTCTCACTGAATTAAGAAAATGTTGTTCTTCCCATGAAGACCAGAGAAGGAAAAAATAGTGAAGACTAGATGAATATACATTTATATTCATGTGGAGATGTGAATGTCCATCATGAACTGACAGATAATAATTATGTATATTTATAGATTACAAAGTAGTGTTACAATCTATGTATAACTATGCAGAATAATTAAATCAGACTAAATGATATTTTCATTATTTAAATATTTATGTTGTGAGAGCATTAGAATTTTACTCTCATAGCAATTTTAAAAAATCTACAATACTTTATTGTCACCATAGCATGCAGTAGATCTCAAAAGCCTCATTTCTCACTAAAAACATTACATTCTGGCTATTATCATTTCATCATTTATTACCACCCTGTCCCCAGACTCTGGAACCCACCATTCTACTCTCTGCTTTTTTTATTCCATTGTCTTATTCCATTAGTTTCCATGAGTGTGATACCATGTGGTATTTCCTCCTGTGTACCTGCTTAATCCTCATACAGACAGCATTGTTCTAGTGCATACATTTGATAAAGACTTTGTGTTTCTATCTGTCTATCTATCTATCTATCTATGATTTAATAACTCAATTTAAAAAAATCACAATTTCAAAATAGGCAAAACATTTAAACAATTACTTCACAAATGATACACAAATAGCCAGTCAGTTCACAGAAAAGTACTCATCATCATTAGACATTAGAGGCATGTAAATAAACTACATAGAAATACCCTGACTAGTTCATTATTGTGGCTATTTTAAAATTAGCTGATACACTTAGTTGGGGTAAGGATAAATAGCAATGGCCATACTCAAATAGGGGTGGTGATATTACAAAGTCATGTACCACTTATGGAAGATAAAACTAATCACTTGTATACTATTAGAAATTTCATTTCTTTCAGGCATGGTGATATAAGCCTTTACTACCAGCACTCAGGAGGCAGAGGCAAGCAGAGAGTGAGACTGAGGTGACCCCAGTCTCCACAGTAAGTTCTAACATATACTCCCTTAGACTTTCATCACTGTGACAAGCACCTGAGAAAAACATCTTAAATACAGGGATTATTTATGGCAGCTCATGGCTTCAAAGGCTTTAGTTCATCATGGTGAGGAAGGTGCTGTCCAGAAGACAACACAGCCCATAGTGATCAATAAACGTTTGTTCCCTTTCCTTTCCTTGTTTAATTTTATCAGGGTTCCAGCCTACTGGATGAGACAGCCAACAACTATGGTTGACATCATTGTTGTCTATCTCTGGAAATGCCCTTATAGGCACACTAACCTATAGTCTTCTAAATCTAAGCCAGTTGAAAACTCAGTATTTATTGGCACACCAAAAATTAGAAACCCCAATGTACAAAAATATAGAAAGATATGTTCAGAGCATATTTGCTCAAATGCTTCATCTTGGTACAACCTCTAAGTCCATGAAAAGACAAGGTGATAAATTCTTCTATATTTATATAACCCATATAAGGGAGTATTATATAGTGATAAAAAAATAAAAAGATGAAGCACTATTTACCCCAACTATTTGGAGAAATCTAAAGAAATTACACTGAGCCGAAGTAGCTAGTCACAAGCGAGTGCGTACAATATAATCTCACTTTCAGAAAAATCTTTGAAGCATAAAATGATTGATAGCATCTGATATTACATTAGTGAATGCCTGGAGTTAGAGACAAGAAAGGGGACTTTGAAAAGGTTCCAGACAACCATTTTGGCTGATAGAAATGTTCCTCACTTTGCCTAAAGTGATACGTATATGTTCATAGGTCAAAGTTACTTAGACTAGAGCTCAATAAGCTCTTTGACTGGCCCTGTACTTCCTTTGGCCTCTACATTCACCAGGTTGAATTGATGGAGATGCAAAACAGTATTATCCAAATTCTACTGAAGACATCTATAAAGCAGAATTAACATTACATTAGCATTCAGCATTATATTTTGTCATCCCAACTACTCGGAGTAATTCTCTGTCTTTCCTTAAAGTTGAGAGTGTTCTAGAGAATTAATACTGCAGGGCAGGATACATATTGACAACCCTAGAATTCAGGAAGTCCAAGCAAGAAGATTGCAAGTTCAAGGCCAGTGTTTAGCTGTATATTAAGAGTTTCTAAGGAAAAATAAAGAACATTTTTTTTATTGTGGTACCAAAGCACAATTGGGTTTAATAGACAAAAGTCAAAGCTGATCAACAAAGGGCAATATGAATTGTTTATTTTTCATTGGTTCAGAAATGATGCTTAGTAAATCAGAGTTATTTTCTATTAAAAATTCCAGTTATCATTATATAGATTTTAAGTAAAATACCATGTAATTTTAAATTAAATATACATTAATAATAAAATATAGACCCGTGTCCCTCTCCTGCCCCTCCCACCCCTCCTGGGTCACCATTTCAGTCAGTTTTCTGATGCAGTCTTTCTGTTCTTGTTCTTTTAATATGCATCCCTCTCCACAAGAAATACTTACAACTGGGTTATTGATGCTAGCATCCACAGATGAGGGATACCATTCATCATTTGTTTTTTTGGGACTGTGTTACTTCACTTAATATAATATCTTCTAGCTCCATCCATTTACCTGCAAAGTTCATGTTGTTGTCTTTCTTTACTGCTGCATAGAACTCCATTGTGTATATGTACCACATTTTCTCTATCCACTTGTCAGATGAGGGGCATTTGGGTTGGTTCCAGCTTTTTGCTAGTGTGAACAAAGCTGCAATAAATATAGCTGTGCATGTATCTCTGCAGTAAGATGAGTCTTGCGGGTATATACCCAGGAGTGGATAACCTTGGGATTAACATATACAAATGTTCTCTATAAATTTTGTGTTAAACAGTATCATCTTGTAACATTCTCTTTTACCTGTAGGACAATTTAACTTAAGGAATTAAATTTGCTTCCCAAATTAACAACATACAGTCACCCAAAACAGCTTGGAAATATTTAATGAAATTTACACTTTGATTCTTGCCTATAGGTATGTGTACTATTTGAGACTCATGGGTCAAAAAATATAAACCTAAAATATAAAAAGGGGGAATACAGTTATATATTAAAACTTTTTGTAAAATACTTTCAATTTAATCTTAAAACTAACTATGGGAAAAGATTTGTATGTTCCCACAGGTCAAAATGCCACCAACTTAATGGCTGAGAAAGAAAAGATACAGCCTTCTATCATATAGGTTGTACCAAGAAATGCCAGGAGAGAAGTTGGCCCATCTTAACACTAAAAGGAAGAAAAGCCCCAGACTGCTACAAGCATCAAACATCTCTGAAGACCATATGTGTAACAACTATTTAAGTGAGTCCTAATGAACCTTACCTTCTAGGTGCTGCACAGTTTTAATATGAGAGACTTCCTTACTTCTTTTTCGTAGAACAAAGAAAAACATGGTGGTAATGAAGTCATTCTCTAACTGTAAATTAGAGCTGAATTTATAGAGGTAATCTCTTATAAAACTGTAAAACTGCTTTCTTTAATTGACTAATAGACATAGGAACTGTGAAAAGGATTATTCTCTATTCAGAACCAAATATAATACTAAAGTCTCTTTAAGCTGTGCATATAAGCAAAATATATTAATACAGGAGAGCTCTGATATCAGCAATGGATCATTCTGCCAAGGAGATGTTGGTCAGGAGATTCAAGCCCCCCCCCAAAGGTAAAGGCTTCTTGCCTGTAAACTGGGATAACTGCAAGAAGAGAGGCAGTAAGGCCCTACTGTCAAAGACCTGATGTAAGCATGGGAATGTTGTATTGAGACCACACTTGCAAGTGTACAGTTGGTCTCTGGAATACCAAAGGCCACTGAACCAATAAAGCAAATGTTGGTCTCCTTGAGTCAAGACTCCTCTGTCAACATCAGCTACACCTCACCTGCTTGGAAATACTGTGCAGCAGTGGCTGCCATATGTCTGTATATCCCAAATCTATTTGGACATTAGCTCTCTCCTTGGGGGAATAACTCATGGATGATGCCACAAGCTTACATCCTCTAGTGATTAGGAGATGTTATAAGCCACAGATGACCTTGTCATCTTTTATGGAAAAAAAAATGTAATTCATGGATTAGCACACCATCCAAACATCTGTGTCTATACCAAAGTAAACTATCATAATAATTAACACTGTTTAAATACCTATATATCTAATTATTTGTGCTTCATTAGTAGAATTGAAAGGTTATTCCTGGACAAACTGTCAGCCCATGAAAGGAAACAGCCAGAACTGATCAGAGTCCAAAACGACATCTCCAGACAAAGTAGACTGTTCTGCTTCTCGTCCACCTGAGCCACTTTTCTAAGCCGAGGGAACAATCTGCAGAAGAGGGGGCATGGTAGAATATAAGGGCTGCGATTGGGGTGAATGGTAAAACAACAGCAATATAGACTGGACACTTATTTGATCAACTTGATTGTACATACAAGCCCCTCCACCTGGATGGTGGAAGCCTTGGGCTGTGTGGGTTTGGGCACAACTGTTTGCAAATTGGTTTTACATGAAGGATGCTTGTACTCCTAAAAAAAGGAGCTAGACATTAAAAAGTCTTTAATGCAAGTTTTCATGCCAGGCCTGAAGAAGGCCAAGAGCTTGGAGTAAGATAGTCATTAAAATCCACTCTTAAAGTTTGCAGTTTAAAATGGTATACTTGAAAATAGCATATATTTATATGGAGAGGTATTTCAGTAGAGATTTACACAGAAATACGAAATAAACCATATAAGTTAATTGACTTGATTTCTCCGAAGTCATAGTCTAGTCATATGGCTTTAAAGAGCAAAGTGTATATTGGGTAAAATTTATTTGGCAGGTATTCCACTCTGCCCAAGCTTTGTCCACATATTATAGGATATTTTTAGGCTTAGTGAAATGTTTAGATTAGTTAAATTCGGTTGTAGGTTTTGGTGAAAATGATAATAGATTTGAACTAATTGGGAATATGAAATGTTGATTGTTTTATTTATAATTTTTATTGAATTTCCAACAATAACTTTGGGGTTAAGGTACACAAATGGCTTCTATATTTTTCTGGGTTATACAATATCACCTTGTAACACTTTCCTTTACTTGTAGGATAATTTAA
>VZQC01007141.1:416202-456585 GCA_009823505.1 Rhizomys pruinosus | reverse complement strand
AAAAAAAAAAAAAAAAAAAAAAAAAAAAAAAATTTAAAAAAAAAAGAAAAAAAAAAATAACATATATTTATATAGAGAGGTATTTCAGTAGAGATTCACACAGAAATACAAAATAAACCATATAAGCTAATGGACTTGATTTCTCTGAAGTCATAGTCCAGTCATATAGCTTTATCGAGCAAAGTGTATATTGGGTAAAATTTATTTGGCAGGTACTCAACTCTGCCCAAGCTTTGTCCACATATTATAGGATATGTTAAGGCTTAGTGAAATGTTTAGATTAGTTAAACTCGGTTGTAGGTTTTGGTGAAAATGGTAATACATTTGAACTAATTGGGAGTATAAAATGTTAATTATTTTATTTATAATTTGTACTGAACTTCCAACAATAACTTTGGGGTTAAGGTACACAAATGGTCTTTATATTTTTCTGAGTTATGCAATATCACATTGTAACACTTTCTTTTACTTGTAGGACAATTTAAAGGAATTAAGTTTAATTTTACTTCCCAAATAAGTAGCATACAGTCAATGATAAACAGTTTGGGTCAATTTAATGAAAACTTATGCCTTGGCTCCTGTTTATGGGTATGTGTAATACAACTTAGGCATCTATAGGTCAAAACATAAAAATTAAAAAAAACAAAAATAGGGAGGTGGGAGGTGGTGTAGTATCCCTTCTGGGATACAAAGCGAAAACTCTGTGTTCCAAACTTATTGATAAATTGTCAATTTTGAGATCTTTAAACTAACAATGGGAGGAGATTCGTATGTTCCCACAGGTAAAAACAGCAATCTAAATGCCTGAAAATGTACAACTTTTGGCTGTGCAGGATGGACTGGGAAATGCCAGCAGAGAGGCTAACCCAACTGAACATTGAAGAAAGCGGAACCTCAGACTGCCTGAGTCACAGACACTGAGCATCTCTCTGAATTCTATTAGGGTTAACTGTTTATAATGGGCCCTAATGAAGTTTACTTTCCAGATGTTGAGAAACCTTCCTACCTCTCCCTTTTATAGGAAAAAGAAAAACATGATAGTAATGAAGTCATTCCCTAACTGTAAACTAGAGCCAACCTTTATAGTGGTAATTTCTTATAAAACAGGTATAACTACCTTTTTTAATTGACTGATAGGCATAGGAACTGTGAAAGGATAATTCTCTATCTAGAGCCAAATACAATAGTAAAGTCTTTATAAGCTGTGTAATTAAGCAAAATATATTAGTCCAAGCCCCCAAAATTATAAAGACCTTTTGCCTATAAGTGGGATATATGCAAGGAGAAAGGCAGTAAGTCCCTGTTGTCGAAGACCTGGTGTGAGCATGAAAAAATATTTTGAAGTATCACTTACTAATGTACAACTGGCCTCTGACATGCCAGAGAGCATTACCAAAGGCCACTAAAGCAATACGGCAAAATATTGGTCTCCTTGAGACAAGCAAGACTCCTCCGTCAGTATCAGCTACACCTCAACTGCCTGGAGATATGTGCAACAGTGGCAGCCATGTGTCTACATAGATCCCAAATCTAATTGGCTATTAGCTCTTTCCTTGGAAGAATAACTCACAGCGGATGCCACAAGCTTATGCCCTCTAGTGGTTAGGAGATGTTACAAGCCACAATAAGAACTTGTCACCCTTTATAGAGAAACCACAGTTTACAAGTGGTGATCCAGTTTACCATCCAAACATATGTGTCTATACCAAAGTAACCTACCATACCTATTAGTGCTGTTTAAATACCTATATATCTAATTGCTTGTGCTTCATTAGTAGGATCGAAAGGTTATTCCTAGACAAACTGTCAGCTCATGAAAGGAAACAGCCAGAAGTGACCAGAGTCCAAGAAAACAGCTCCAGAGAAAGTAGACTGTTTTTCTTCTCATCCACCTGTGCCCCTTTTCTAAGCCTAGGGAACAATCTGTGGAAGAAGGGGTGTGGTAGAATGTTAGGGCTGCAATTGGGGTGAATGGTAAAACTACAGCAATATAGTCTGGGAACAACAGCCTGCAAATTGGTTTTACATGAGGGATGCTTGTACTCATAAATTATCACTTATTGCTAAAAAATGAAAAAAAAAACTGAGAGAAAGATGCAGGACAGTTATGGCAGAATGCATGATCTGGGATGGGGTGGGATGGGATGGGGGGAAGGGAAAGGGAAATATGCCTGAACTGAATTGGAAAATGATGTATGAAATACACAAAGCATCAATTAAAAAAAAGAAACCACAGTTTATGGATTAGCATACCATCCAAGCATCTGTGTCTATGCTCAAAGCTTAGCTTGCCATAATAATTAGTACTGCTTAAATGCCTGTATACCCAATTGCTTATGCTTTGTTAGTAGGATTAAAAAGGTATCACTGGATAAGCTGTCCACCCATGAAGGGGATCAACTTGAACAGACTAGAGTCCAAAATGATATCTCCAGAGAAAATAGACTGTTTTGCTTCTCACCCACTTGTGCCCCTTTCCCAAAGCCTAGGGAGCAACTTGCGGAAGAGGAGGTGTGGTAGAATGTAAGGGCTGCGGAGAGATTGGGGTGAATCATGAGACTACAGTAATATAGACTGGACTCCTATTTGATCAACATGCTTGTGCATACAAGCTTCTCCAACTGGACTATGGGAACCTCGGGTTGTTCAAAATTTGGACATAAATACTTGCAAATTGGTTTTACATGAATGTTACTTACATTCATTGCTTAAGCTTAATAATTTGGCTCACTCCAAAAAAAAATGCACCAATTGCCTAATTGTACAGCAAACTGAGTAACGTTAATGTTATCTGAAAACAACTGTGCTATTATATTATAGAATCTCTTTAAAAAAATAAACAAAAGAGGGAAAAAAATTCCAGTTATAACTGAATATTAGCTCTCCTTAAGATTTTTAATGTTTCTATTATTATTTTGTCTGGGTAATAAAATTTAACAATCTAAATAATTTTTATTTATTTATTCATAAAATTTCATTTCAATCTGGCATGTGATGATTCTATTAGTTACATGGGAAAGGTAGTAAATTATTATGATTCAGAAAGGGATGCAGAGCACTGAAATCAAAGACTGAGCCACTTTTTGCTGTTCCAGTCATAAGATGTTGCTACATCCTCTTATATTCAAATCTTTGAATTCTAGCTCAAAGGGAACCCTTTATAGAATATCTGTTTGAGCTACAACATTGACAATAGCTTTCTTGGCTTTGCAGTTGTTATGTCTCTTCTTCCTTTTCCTCTTTCTCTTATAGTCATTTCACAATGGAACATACTGTTGAAACTGCATCACAGGAAGGATACAAATGCATGGATTCTTTCAAAATTAACTGTCACTGCACTTATGACAGTAAATTCCTGATAAGCTTGATTTGGAGATGTGTGTATTTTGCATCTCTTTTTGAAAAGGGTCTCATTTTCAATATAAACTTATTATTCTCTTAATAACATCATGTTTCCTTGTAAGGGCAGCCTTATTTTCATTTTCTTTGTCATACAATATTTTCACATGGGCTTGGAAGATGGAGATCACTCATCGTGAATAAATTATTGTTAATTTCTTAATAGTATTTATTGTGAATGAGGACACATGTGGCTCAGTGTGTGTCGAGGTCAGCTTCTAGGAGCCTTTTTTCTCCTTCCAGCATGTGGAATCTAGGGATCACTTCCAGTTCATAAGACTTGGGAGCAAGCACGTTTGCCCACTGAGCCATCCTACTGGTCCTATTATTCTTTTAAAAATGATTTATTATTTTTATTTTATATGTACAAGCATATTCCCTACAGATATATAAGTTCATCCATGTCATGCAAAGCCTGAGGAGGTTATAAGAGGGTGTTAGATCCCCTGGAGCTGAAATTACAGAAAGCTGTTAGCTGACATCTAGGTGCTGGGACTTGAACCCATGTCCTCTGTAAGAGCTGCCAGTGCTCTTAACCACTAAGCCATCTCTACAGACCCATTATTCTTTTAATCATTATTTTAACTTTATTATTTTTAATTTTTTATTTTATGCCTATGAATGTATTGTCTGCATGTGGGTAAATGCACCTTTGTCATGCAATGCCCACAGAGGTCAGAAGCATGTGACAAATTCCTCTGGAACTGGAGTTACTGATGGTTGTTAGCCACCATGTGGGTGCTGGAAATAGAAAGGAGGTCCTCTGCAAGAGCAGTCAGTGCCCTTATCCACTGAGCTATCTCTCCAGCCCCTATAGCTTTATAATTTTATGACACAAAAAAATCTTACTATGCTGCTTGTGTTGGCCTCAAACTCACAACACTCCTTGTTTGGCCTCCTCAATGTTGCAATTATAGACACTACCTCACTAGGCCAGAAAATTATGTTTATATTGTGTAGAGTGATTACACATCAAAACTGGGAAGCCCCCTTTTTCTCCAGCCACCTCCTGCAACTCGACCTATCCCACCCCCATGATGGACTCTGATTCCTCTGGAACTGTAAGCTCAAATAAATGCCTCTTTTTGTGTGTCTTTTTTTTTTTTTTTTTTAAGACAGGGTCTCCCTTTAGTCCCAGCTGGCCTGGAGTACACTATGTAGACCAGGCGTGTCTTGAACTCACAAAGATCTGCCTGCCTCTGCCTCCCAGTGCTAGGATCTTCTCAAGTAGATTTGTAAAATGAACAACCACCTTTGAAAGTAGAAAGAGGCTATCCCCCTGGGGCAAAGGACAAGACTGCTGACTCTCCATTACAAAAATGTCTGCGTTTAAGTGCATCATAGTCAGCAGTTTTACCTTTCTTTGTAAAAGTTTTGGTTGCCAAATCTCAAGATTCCCCATGACTACATACAGAGCAAACCTCTGTTTCAATGCTCTCACCTCCTGGAAAAACAGAATTTGGATATTCCCCGTTAATGCAGTGCTCTAGCTATTGCTGTTATTGTGAACAGCTTGCCTTCCAACTCTGGTTCATAGATTAGAACCTGGTGAATAAGAATATGCTGGAGAGATGACCTAGTGGTTAAGAGCGCCAACTGCTCTTGCAGAGGACTCAGGTTCGATCCCCAGCACCCACATGGTGCCCGAGAACCGTCTGTAACTCCAATTCCAGGAGAACTCCAGTTCCAGGGAAATCCGACACCCTCTTCTGACCTCCACGCATTGCACGACATGGGTGCACAAACCTACATGCAGACAGTACATTCATACACATAAAAAATAAAAAGAATAAGCAATTTCTCATTTCCTTCAGTGAAAAGCCCACTGCACCTCTGTGGTGGTTTGAATGAAAGTGTCCCCCCATAGGCTTTAAGTATTCAGACATTTTGTCTCCAGTTGGTGGCACTGTTCTTGGAGGTCTTAGAAGGTGTGGCCATGCTGGAGAAAGTACGTCATTGGGGGCAGGTTTAGTGAGTTTAACAAGCCTTGCATTCTCCAGTAGCTCTCTCTGCTTCCTGTGCTCATTGTGAGACGTGACCCTCTGCTTGCTGCTCCAGCCCGTTTCCCGCCGCAATGGACTCTGATTCCCTGGAACCATCAATCTAAGCTCAAATAAACTCTTCCTTTTATAAGTTCCCTTGGTCATGGTGGATTTATCACAGCAACAGAAAAGTGACTAATACAACCTCAAAGCCAGTTTAATGTCAGGTCAGAAGCCTGATCTCTCCCGGTTGCCGTAACACTTGACATAGTTACTGTTCTGCCAATGTACATCTTCTGGTTGTGTCCATTGGCAAAGAATCATCCAAGTGCTGTCTTTGGTAGTTGTGATAGTGCCCATCTGCTCTTATTCACCATTCCCAGCTAAGTGTGCTGCCCAGTGAACACACTCTCAGCACCTAAGCAGAGCAAAGATGCTGGACATTTCACATCCAGGCTTGACTACAAGAGTGAGGAGAGGAAAAGCCAACCACACTTACCAATAATCAGCGGAGGGATAGGTGGTAGATGGTAGAGTGAAATAGCAATGGCTCACTGTTTCTGGAGCTATGGTTGACATCTATCAGCAGGAAAATTGCTTCTTAGATAACCTTATTTATATAGTACTCAAAAATTAAATGTCCCCAACTTTGAAGAAATCTTTTAGATAGATTTCTTTTCTGATGGTTGGTTCGTATGTGTTTTCAGCATTGTGGAGAATTTATATACAGAGATTATCCTAATGAGAAAAGAACATGAAATATTAAATTGATCAATAAATGCACACATAAAAGAATAAGCAGACATTGGCTGATGAAATGGGCCGGGAGGTAGGTACTCTAAATGTTAAACAGGTTTCTTTCTTTTATTTTTTATTTAAAAATAGTTTGTTAACATTGCTTTATTTAAGAAGTCACATGATTACATTGAAACTCTGTATGGTTGGAGAATTTGGAAAGGGAGTGAATTTCAAATTCATATTATAAGAACAGTGACAAGGGCTGGAGAGATGGGTCAGTGGTTATGATCACTGACTGCTCTTGCAGAGGATCTGGGTTCAGTTCCCAGCACCCACATGGTGACTAACAACTGTTCAAAACTCCAGTTCCAGGGAATCCAATGCCCTCTTCTGACTTCCGTGGACATTGCTCAATATAGGTGCACTTATAACATGCAGGCAATAGACTCATACATATTAAAAAGAAAGAACAGTGATGAATTTCACAGTGTGGAAGATTGGCAGTGCACTTTTTCAGTAAACAATATGCAAAAATTATAGTAGGTGTATAGAATTACAAATTAACATTTTAGGATATTATAAATAGTTTTAGTTTGAGGACTATCAGTTTTGTTATTACAGTATTCTTTGTTCTTCCTTTTTTCTCTTTATTTCTTTTTTTTTTTTTTAATTTTAACTTCCAAGACTCTGAAGTTCAATTATCTTCAATTAAGGCACAGGTGAAGGCATATTGGGGGTATTGAAGAGTAACAGAAAAATAATGGAAATCCTCTTGGCACCTGGTAGTGGGAGAGATCCAATATCAAGGCCTGGATACCCAGGACCAACGATGGACTGAAGACCACAGCTGGCCCCAGGGGTGGGGGAAGTTCTGTTCCAGAGAATCTGTCCTACCAAGACCAGAGTGCAAATAACAGAGGCCTCCACTGTCCCTAGCCTAAGAAGCAAAGCTGCGGCCATGCACAACTGGAACTCACAGGAGGAGAGAACTCTGGCCCATAAGAGGAAATCATTGCTTCAGTGCCCAGGGCAGGATCATAGTTCCAGCTCACAAGAGGGGAATACAACTCAGTCTCAAGGGAGGGGACCATAACCTTAGCTCACAGGAAGGGACCTCAGATTCAGCTCATTTGAGGAGCCCACAATTTTAGTTCACAGGAGGGTGCCACAGCTCCAGCCAGCAGGAGGGGCCACAGTCCAGGTTTGTAGGAGAAGACCACAGCTCCAGCTCCAAGTGTATGAGTGGGGACCACAACTCCAGCTTGCAAGAGGTAACCACAATTCTGCTTCCCATATAAAGCCAGATACATCAGGGCTCTATTGCCAGATTCCAGTGACAGAAGACTCAAGGTCCGGTTCTGGCTTTCACATGTTTGCGTATGGGTGTGTACACTTGGACATGTATGCACATACGCTACACATACATACACACAAATACACACACACGTAGATAAAGGTAACATTGTAATAGAAGATTATCAAAAGACTAGAGCAGTGTGAGATAGAGTATTACTAATTCCAAAAGCAAACAAGAATTAAACCAAAATAATTTGCTTTCTCTACAGTTTTTCCTCTTATGTTGTCTAATTTCTCATACTCGACCCAAATAATTACTCCAGCTTTTATGGAAATGAAAATGAAAACTTAGGCTTCTACCTGCATTTCAAAGTCCTAATCTGTTACCTTCCTTTTCATATTAAAGTCAGTCTCTGCCTTTTTCATCCATGCGGAATAAATAAGACTTTTCAGCCCATTTTACTGCTTTTAAAACCAAGTTTTAAAAAATAGAATAAACTGCATGGGCAATATTACTATAAACCTTGGAATTTGAAATTTGACATTGTCTCTGAACTCATGGAAAATTTAACCTCTCATTAATAACATTTAATTGACAACTCTGTAACATTATTACAAGTATGCACTTGCAATTATATTTAATCTACTATTAAAGTCTAACTCATGAATACAGAAGTAACCCCTATTTGAAATGTTAATGATGCTGTTTGTGATATATTATGATATATATGATTCTGGAAAGTTAAATATGTGTCATTCAAGATGACATACATAAATATAGAAATGAATTAAATGAATGGTGTTTTTTATCACCAACTAAATTATAAATGCATTAAAGACAGATCTTTAAAAAACTGCTTTCTAAAATAAAATGTATGTGTATCATCTCTGTTTACCATGTTCCAGGTATAGGAATTAATAGTCTAAAGATACAGAGTATCTGGATATTGGTGCTATGGAACTGAAACCTGCCATATTAATTGTTTCTTTAGAAATACAGATAATGAAATCCACTGATTGCCTTTGTTCCAAGCAATAGATTTTAATTACATTTGCAAAATGTAATTAATAATAATTACATTATTACAACTACACAATATTAATTACAATTACATTAGAATAAAGAACTCTAATTTCATTTGGAAAAAATAGAAGTGATTTTGAAGCTCAAGGCATTCTTTCAATTTCTAAGTAGTTTTTGAAAAATTATTGCTATTCTTTTAAAAATGCATATTTTCTCTTTTACTCATTTGACCTTATGATGCCTTATAATACATTTTTACTTAATATTCAGTATAAATAGATAAAGAAGAGTAGTTAGTTAAAAATCATTTCAGAAAAGTTAATATTGCTTGATTCCTCAAAGGCAGAGAAAGATTATTGTTGTAAAAATAATTGTGTTGATATATTCATTTGAAGGGACCTGTGACAACACCGAAGATGGTAGATCAAGTTTTTGTCTCTAAAACCATAAATAAAAGTCAATTGATGTTATAGATACATTATCAGAGAATCAGTTTAGTCTTCCAGATTCCTAGCTGCTGATTTTAAGTAAAGATTAAAATCTTTGGTGATATTAAAAAAAAATTTCTATTGGGCATGTTGTAGCTTTCATTCAGCCTTCCCATTGTTCAGTAGGTTTACATCATTCTTGTTTCTTACTGAATATTCAGATATGGGATTGCCATTTTCTTTTTTTTTAATTTTATTTATTTTTGTATGTGTATGAATGTACTGTTTGCATGTAGGTTTGTGCACCCGTGTCCTGAAATGCGGCAGAGGTCAGAAGAGGGTGTCTGATTCCCCTGGAACTGGAGTTAAGGACAGTTCTCAGCCACCATGTGGGTGCTGGGGATCGAACCCAGGTCCTCTGCAAGAGCAGTCGGTGCTCTTAACTGCTAGGCTATCTCTCTAGCCCCAGATTGCCATTTTCTAGATACAATATTTACTTCATTACTTTTTTCTACAAAGTGTAAATTTTAACCTTTGGAAAATATGCTTAGAATTCCAGGATGAGATAAATGCAGGAATCCCCAAGTCTGAAGAAGAAAAGAAGAAGAAGAAGAAGAAGAAGAAGAAGAAGAAGAAGAAGAAGAAGAAGAAGAAGAAGAAGAAGAAGAAGAAAGAGGACTTTTCATTTATTCTGCTCAGGCCTTGTCTTGGGGGTTTAGAGAGATTACTTATTTCATGGAATCAAGGACAGCCAGGTTATGTATCTATACACACATTCTTATTTATTTATTTATTTATTTATTTATTTATTTATTTATTTATTGGTCTTTTCGAGACAGGGTCTCCCTGTAGCCCCAGCTGTACTGGAACTCACCTTGTAGACCTATACACACATTCTCAAGGAACTCCTACACTAATGAACAAATGCCCCAAACCAGGGATTATTAATATGACCCAAACTCCTGATTCACTGAGGATGGTGTTTTTCACCTAATATTCTATCTGATGATCATACATGAAATTCTTTAACTCTACTTGAAGAATTACTAATTGAAGTGCTAAAGCTGTCAGGACCAGTTGGAATAAATTATGACAGAAAAGAGAAACTTCATATTAAAGACATAGTTTTACATGTATTTACATTATGCATAAAAACAGAATTTTGAAATAAAAATAATCAAAGTTTTGGGCCACCAAATGCTGTTTATTTTATATAAGTATATTTATAATTATTCACCTCTAATTTCAGACATTATAGGATGAGTATTACAGAATTTGGGACTAGGCATTGGCTGTAAGCCAGATTCTCTGGGTGTGGTGGCTCATGCCTTTAATCTTAGCACTTGGGAGGCAGAGGCAGCCAGATCTTTGTGAGTTCAAGGCCAGCCTGGTCTATGGAGTGAGTTCCAGGACAGCTAGGGCTACAGGGAGACCCTGTCTCGAAAAGACCAAAAAAAAAGCCAGATTCTCTTAACTGTCACAAATCCTCATATGATCTGAATCTGAATATATTTCAATTTGTTTTGACTCTAGCACTGATGTTATATATTTTCTTATTTATGTTTTTTTTTCTTTTTTCTCTGCTTTTGTAATACTTCATAATAGATCCAAGACCTCATGCATGCCAAGAAAGGACTACAGTGAAGAGATCTGTTCCCAGCCTTAGATTCATTATTATAATTATAAATAAAAGTTGAATTGACTACTAGAAAATAAATATGTTGACTAAAGCACAATCTTTGTGCATAAAAAGATTTTGCTGTGATGACCTGGGTTCCATCCATTGCTAAGATTGTAAGCTAATTTAATTGATTAGGTTAAGGTTAGATCTTCTTTTATTCACAGTTTTCCTATGCAGAGAATAAGAGACTATGAGGGGGCAGGCCAAAATGGGACATTTGTTTAACACTCCTCCCCCGTAAAGCTGAGGGATGTGGTGGAAGAGGGAATGGAAAGACTGTAAGAGCTGGAGGGTGGATGACTACAATGAAGCCTTGTTTCCCTGACATAGATGCACATTAAGAACTCACAGCAGCTAAGGCAGCATGCACAAGCCCTGGGCAAGCTCAAGCTAGGTAGAAAGAACCCCAGCATGGAGCAGGGAGATGTCAAGGAGCTCTACCCCTAGACGAAGAGCTATGGTCAATTGTTAGCTTCTGGGAGAAAAGTCAGCTTTCTTTTAGTCTGTGAGTCTCGTAAATTGGCATGCACAGTGGGAGAGAGGGACTCAATTGGTGATTTCCTCCATTGCCCTGGCCTGTGGCCATGTCTGTGTGGTATTTTCTTGATTCCAGGGTGATGTAGGAGGACCCAGCCTACTGTGGATGGTGCCACTCCTGGGCAGGTGGTCTGGTATTTTATAAGAAAGCAGGCTGAGCATGACCCAGAGGAACCAAGCCAGTAACCAGTATTCCTCCATGGCCTCTGCTTCAGCTCCTGCCTCCATATTTCTGCCCTGAGTTCCTATCTTGAGCTCCCTCAGTGATGAACTGTGTAAGCTAAATAAACCCTTTCCTCCCCAAGTTGGTATTGGTCAGAGTGTTTTTTTTCACAGCAATTGGAAAAAAGAAATAGAACAGCATCCAAGAGCCAGTTGAGAGAACTGTGATAATTATGTGATTAAAATACATACCCTGATGGCTAGTGACATGCTACATGTATTTACTCTGTAAGAGTAATGTTGGTGGTTTAATAGACAGAGCTAATTGAAATGATCCTGAGTAGTGTGTAGCATGCACTCCGACTAGTTTCTACAAGTAATTTAGAATTCAGCAGAATAATGTGAAGTCTTTTACTACTTAATTAAACTTCTGTAATGCCTGCTTTACCAAGATGAATAAAATACATAAATTGTATGAGGTGACATCTAATGCACACAAAAAAGAGAAATGTAAAAATCAGAACAGTGGGTACATTAAACTGATTCTTAATAATTGAAACCAATTTAATCATTTGAGATTGTTTTATTCTAGCTGACGTAATACTGTAGCAGTTATATTCTAATTATAACCTGTTTCATTTTACTCTGCCTTTCTAGTTAATTATTACAGTCAATTTGTAAAATGACATGGTTCCACATTTGCATAGGTCACTATTAAATAAATGAATAGCTGAAATTACTCTAGCATTGAAGTGTCAACTTTGGTAGAAGTCAAGAGGACTTCAAATGTTCTTCTAACACCCCTTAATGTGTTAATGACCACTATTAAACTGCAATTAAAAGGCCAGGAAAAATGCATGAAACAGTTAATAGAAAAATAGCACAGACACAATTAAAACGATTCTGGATTTTTTTTTTTGACTGATAGAAAATAAAGTGATATGCTGTAAGAAGTGTGGTGTGAATCTATTTCTAACTCCAGGCAGAGTTGACAGTTTAATGATAACAAATCATAGGCTGCCTTTTTGGGGGAGCATTGAACGTCAGCTTAAAATTAACATCAGTAGTAAACAAGACAATGTGGTGATTTTACCTTGTATTTAAATTACTACTTATTATGGTACTAAATAATAGCTTTAAATAACTTGGTGTCCAGATTACTGATATACAGCGTATCTGTATGAGAAAAGGAGAGACAGTACTGAAAGATATGTTTAAGATTTTGTCATCTTAAATAAAGGATAAACGTATGTCTTTGCAGCCCAGTCTAGTTAGAGTTGCCTGTGAAACCTTTCGCTGAATCTCTTCCACACTGAAACCCCAACACTGTCATTAGAGTACTTCACTCACCAAAGTAATAAGCGATAGTGATCAGCTTAGACTTGTCTCCCAGGACTGGGGATTTTGTTTAAAGTGGGAACACATCAGTAAACCAAACAAAATTGTTTATGAGTATGGGACTGCCTAGAAACATCTCAAAAACCATAAGACATGAGACATTTTTTACAAAGGAAGCATTTAACAAAGTACATTATGTGCAATGTTCTCACCAATCTGCTGGTATTTTTTTTTTCTTCTATTTTCCTTCTCTAAAATGCAAAGGTCACAGAAATTCCTTATCAGGTATCCTTTATTGAGTACAAGTCAAGGAAACATCAAGTATTCATTTGAAGTAGCCTCCAGTGCGTTACCTATGAGAGTGACATCTGACTATAGCAGTCTACCATGCACAAAAGAGCAAGGTGCCCTAGCTGTTATCAGGGCTGCATACCTAGGGATTTATACCTATATCTTCTTTCTGTGTCTGCATTAGTATGTTAACCACAACTAGACTTTTTAACATTTATTTGAGTGTGTGTGTGTGTGTGTGTGTGTGTGTGTGTACATGAGTACAGGTGCCCATAGAGCCCAGAGGCGCTGAATGCTCCTGGAGCTGGAGCGACAAGAGGTTTTGAACACCACGATGTGGGTACTGGGAACAGAATGTGGGTCCTCTGGAAGAGAAGTTTGGGCTTTTAACCACTGGGGCATATCTCTGCCACCCACAAGTACATTTGTGTCTTGAATTATCTGCTATCTTAATTCTCCTTAAATTCTTCTATAAAGTTCATTATAATTTTAAGGAGACAAATGTTCATGATAAGTTAAATGCTAACAGTAGACTCTTGATAATGGTGACCTGGTATATTTGACCATGGGCCTTTATGACTGGGGAAATGTGGCATTAGTGGCATGGTCTAAAAGTATTTATACACTTTTGATACTGACTATATCAAACACTACTTGACCCATGTCTAAAATATAACCTGCAGGGAAATTTATATTTTGGAAAAATCATAGAATAATGCCATAGAAATGCTTTGTGGTAGTCTAGGAGAAAAACAAAGTATCTAGTTATTATTCTAGTCAAAAATTTTCAGAGGAATGGCTCTTAGGTTTCTCAGAGGCTGTCAACTAATATAATATACACTTTTAAACCTGGTGACCAGAACTGATGGAGAGAATATTTATCAATAGCATGAGACCTGATATATCAATTAAACATTTGGAGTATTTAAAAAATACTATAACTTTCTCTTAATAAGCCATGGGAAAATAGATTGGGATAATTATCACCTAGTCTCAAAGAACAGGTTTAAGAGAAAATTTATTTTTAATTTATATTCTTATTCAAATAAATCTTACATAGATCTGTGATATCTAAACGTTTAAATTTTTCATTTAGTATTTTTTCTGTGCATAAGCATATTGTCTGCATGTATGTAAATGCACACATGTAGTGCAATGCTCGCAGAGTTCAGAAAAGTGCATCAGATCTCCTGGAACTGGAGTTAGGGACACTTGTTATCCACCCCATGGGTTCTGGGATCTGAATCCAGGTCCTCTGTAAGAGCAGCCAGTGCTCTTAACCACTGAGACATCTCTCTAGCTCCAATATCTGGAGAGTTGATCTTCTTTAAGGGAGAGGCTCTAGATAGCCTGACTACACTCCAGTGGATGAAACTGTACTGATACATCTGGGCACACAAACTAACTCAATAGGCCTTCACATGACAGAATGCAAGAAATCCAGTGGCGAGCTAATGGGGGGTCCAGATGGAGGAGGGGGTACAAGGATGATTAATATGTTTTGTATTAAATGCATAAAATCCAACAAAAAAATAAAAAAATTCTTTGGGAATTTGTTTATAAAATTTATTTTCATACATTATATGGTACCTTTGACAGAATTTTTTAAAATTTATTTATTGATGTTTTATGTATTTCATACATCAGTTTTCATTTCTGTTCAGGCATATTCCCCTATCCCTTCTCCCCACCCCATGCCATCCCATCCCAGATCATGCATTCTGCCATAACTGCATCTTTCTCTCAGTCCTTTTTTATGTTTAGGATTTCACATTTTCCTCCATTAATTTCATTTTACGCTAAAATATGGATACATACTCTCCACCCATATACAATAATTACAGAGTCTGTAAATAATTGGTGGGTGGATTCTAGAGCCCATTGAGAGATTCACATTATAACAACATATTTGCTTTTAGATAAACAAAAATATAACCATACCGTCATTCAGCTTGCTTTTCATCTGGGGGATTTGGTGTTGGCACCCACAAATGAGGGAAACCATTCTCCGTTTGTTTTTCTGGGACTGTGTCACCTCACTCAGCATAATGGCTTCAAGCCATTTACCTGCAAAGTTCATAATGCCATCCTTCTTTACTGCTGAATAGTACTCCATTGGGTAGATGTCCACATTTTTGTCATCCACTCGTCTGTTGAGGGGCATATGGGTTGGTTCCAACTTTTCACTATTGTGAAGAGAGACGCAATAAACATGGATGTGCATATATCTTTGTGGTAGGATGAGTCTTTGGGGTATATACCCAGGAGTGGTATGGCTGGGTCAGATGGTCAGCTCATTCCGAGTCTTTTAAGGGTTCTCCACACTGCTTTCCATAGTGTTTTACATTCCTGTTTTTACATTCCAAAGTTTACATTCCTGCCAGCAGTGGATGAGTGTTCCCCTTTCCCCACAACCCTTCCAGCATCTGCTGTCTTTTGTTTTCTTGATCTTAGCTAGCCATACTGGAGAGAGATGATATCTGAGAGTTGTTTTAATTTGCATTTCCTTAATTATTAATGATGATGAACACTTTTTTCCTATAACTTTTGCCCTAAAATAGGAAAAAAGAAAGCCATGATGTAGCTGCTTCAGTGAGTGTAGCCAGTCACATTTGAATTGGTGAAGCAAAAGTGCCTATTTGAATCTCAACTTCCCCTGCACATAAAATGGCAATTTCACTAAGGTTATGCTGTTTTATTTTTCTCATTCTCATAAGTTTTTTGTCAAAGCTGTTTAACCAATTCAGTGACCGACACTTAGATGTGCATGGCACTTTGTACATTCACAAAGTGAAGAAAGGGATGCCTGTCATTTCCATACCAGATCATGGCAAAGAAAACAGGAAGTTTTGATCACATTTGCAGAACAGGTGGCAGAGCAAAGAGGACAGAATCCTATCAGTAGTTATAGAATTTAATATAAAGAAAATCATACCCTACATGGATAAATATTACCTTTATAGAGCTATTAGATAACAGTATAGGTGAATAGGAAGATTTTTAAGTTAATTTTGGCTAGTTTCAGTAAAATAATGGCAAGGTGAAGTTGCAATTCTTTCCATAATAACATTGTTTCCACAGTATGAAACTACTGTAGCTAAAGTGTGATTTCACATAAGTAAATAAATATATAAATAAACTGTGAACATCTATGGCTCTTTGTAATTAATAAAAATAACAAAACAAACCAGGTGTGATGGCACACTCATTTAATCCCAGCACTCAAGAGGCAGAGACAGGCAGATCTCTGTGAAATTGAGGCCAGCCTGGTCTCCATAGCAAGCTCCAGACCAGCTATGGCTAGAGAAAATCCTTGTCTCAAAAGATCAAAAACAAACAAATAAAATATATAAAATCCATGCTGTCTGTTAATGCTAAAACAGTTTTATAGCATATAACAATGTTGTCTGTATGCAAAAAGGAGAGGGAGTCCTCTGTCAGTTTCCTGAAAGTATGTGTATCAGAAGGTTTGGGGAGGGAGGTGCTACCGTGCATGCAGCCCATGGGATGAGCGACTACAGTCCATGAACCTTGTGCTCCTGAAGGGAAATTGTTGGAAACAAAAATAGGAGCAATCATCCTAGAAACATCCATTATTCTGAGATTTATTAACTACAGTCGTTGGAAACATTAGAGTCAGATTTTTTGATAAAAAAAAAAATCAGAAAAGAGGAGTCGGCAATAAGAACCAGGAGATAAGCTGGTAACAGAAAGCCCAGCCGTGACCCTGGCACAGTGGCACATACATGAACTCCAGGCCCTAAGGAGGCTGAGGCAGAAGGACTGCTGTGAATTCAAGGTCGGTCTTAGCTCTTATGGCCCTGTACCCCAAAGATGAGAGAGAGAAAGAGAGAGAGAGAGAGAGAGAGAGAGAGAGAGAGAGAGAGACCCTATTTGTTATGGTAGCACATGCCTTTCATTTCATTGCTTCAGACAAAGAGGGAGGAAGATTACTTCAAATTCTAGGCCCGCTGGTCTGCAGAATGAGTTCTAGACCAACCAGATTGTATAGGGATATCATGTTTTTAAAAATTTAAAAAACAGATCCCAAAGTACTTAATTATTGAATTGTATTTTGGAGTCTCCCATTTAAAAAAAAATCCTGCTTTTCCTTTTCTCAATGGCATCTTTTACACACAGTTTATTTTACCCAACAAAGAACCAGATTCTACAACTGGAGGATCAAATCAGTACCTGTTGGCATGGATGAGTGGAAAAGCTTTATCCATTTCAACACACCTTGCTAGAGAATGCTCAGGATAGGAAGAGGTGTCCAGACCCTTGCCACGTGAGCATCAACTGTAGGCCTGGTGAGCTCATTCAAAAGAAGTATACAGGTAGCAGGGGTGGGAGAGAACTTGACACTGAATAAGTGGTCCACTCATTTCTGTAGAAAGATATCTTCAGAAAGAGCTGCACTAGAGTTCTTCCAGACTGTGATTCATCTGCCACAGATGAAAGGCTGGCTGGTGTTCTTTAGAGTGCTTTCTCAAAAAGGGGCTTGCAGGGATTTACTATATATAGTACAGGAGGTAAAGCATCTAAACTGGAGGGATTTTAGCCAAATATTTTACATTTTCTCATATAATTCTAATTTTACAAGTGTTCACGTGTCAATCAGGTATCAAATATATCTATATCTTACTTAATGTAAAGAACACATTAAATACAGTAATGGATTTAGAGTTAAATGGGCTTTTTTGTTTAAACAACTCATAGCTTATAGTGTTACCTAGTCTCTGATAGTGAACATTAAACACAAAAAAACCTACACAGAAGAATAATAATATAGGGACTTCACTAATCATGTTTAAAGGAAGAAAAAATGTTACTTCAATGTGATTTCAATCCAAGTTTTCAAGAAGCTCACTATTACTAGAAGGGTGAAGCTTGAACAGATCCACACTGACAGCACACAATATGGTGGTCAGGGTGAAAGCAAAGGCAGACTCATAGGACATGTTAGGACTCTGGTGGTAGGACAGAAAACACATAGATTGCAGATACATTACAAAGCATCTTTTCCAGAGGATGTTATGTGAGAACCATGAAGTTAAAGCAAGAATGAATGATAGAATTCAAGCTACACATAGGAGAAGATACATGCAGAAAGACATATACGCAAATAAATACGTATCTAGAAATTGACTGAACTATTAGTTTATTCATTTTAGGAAAGCATTTCGATAACTTCATTTCAGTAACACAAAGATTAATCTATACACCTTTCTTCTCAAGATGACTGGCTTAGAAAGGGTCCTCAGATTGCCCTGGTAGACTTAGTATTTGTGAGACAAATGCTGCTTTTACACATAGGTTGGCAAGTCAGTTAGTTTATCTCATTTAAATGCCACTTTTAATTCTGAGGATATATATATATATATATATATATATATATATATATATATAGATATAGATATAGATAGATAGATAGATAGATATAGATATAGATATCAGAAATTCAGTCTCTTTTAAGAATGTTTTGGAAAACATGGGGAATGACTGAAATCTCTGAATCAATCAGAATAAAAGGAACAATATAGAAATTTTCATAGATCAGAGGAATCAAATTTGTAAAGACATAGAAATATTTATAAAGAAAGAAATCAAAGGAACAAAGAAAATATCCTGATATGTTTTTCAAAGCATTAATGGTAGAGACTGACCATTTTCCTAGTTGAAGGAGGAAAAGAAGCAAATGATATAAGTAGTCAAGTTAAAATATATTTTGAAAGCCAGGCGTGATGGCGTATGCCTTTAATCCTAGCACTCAGGAGGCAGAGGCAGGTGGAACTCTTTGAGTTCAAGCCCAGCCTGGTCTACAGAGCGAGTTCCAAGACAGCTGGGGCTAGAGGGAGACCCTGTCTCTACAAGACAAAAAAAAAATTAAAGAAATATATTTTCATAATATCACATAATACTCACTTGAACTCAAGCAGAAAGAACAAATAAAAACACAGAAGACACATTATACAAAGTACAGGAAAGATAATGAAAAATAAGAACATTAAAAGAGAGGTAACATAAGACTAAAACAAAAGCAAAATAGCAAAGGATATATGCATAGGAAGGGGTCAAGCCTACAACCGAATACCCAGGACATGTGACTGAAAAGCCTGGGCTTGAAGCAGTGCCACTCTCATTAACTTACATTTTTTTTAAATTTTTATTTATTTCTGTATGTGTATCAATGTACTGTCTGCATGCAGGTTTGTGCACCCGTGTCGTGCAATGCCGCGGAGGTCAGAAGAGGGTGTCGGATTCCCCTGGAACTGGAGTTCTCCTGGAATTGGAGTTTCAGACGGTTCTCAGCCGCCATGTGGGTGCTGGGGATCGAACCCGGGTCCTCTGTAAGAGCGGTCGGCGCTCTTAACCGCTAGGCCATCTCTCCAGCCCCTAACTTACATATTTTTAAACATTGTAAAAATGCTATTTAAAAATGCTCTTAAAGTGATTTTTAATGATCTATAAAATTCCAAACTTAAAATTTTCAAAATGCACATTTTAACCGATGTCATTTCTATAGTACTCTGTTTTCCTCTGGAACTCTTATTCTTTGTGCTTAGTTTTTTGGAGGGAGTATTTTAAATCAGCAATTGTTTTGGATTTATCAGGAAGGACTTGGCTGTTCATAGTCTTAGAAACACCATAGATTCATCAAAAAACCCCCCTATAGATTCTAAACAACAACAAAAAATAATTGTAAAGTTGAGAAAATGTGGATCTATTTAAAGCTTAGATGACAGTTGTTGAGCATTGTGATGTATCATCTTGACATGAATGGAATAAGCTAGATTAGTGACTGACACTAGCAATGTCAGAATTTACATTACAGCACACACAAACTCCATGGCAATATGCTATTAGCACTCCCAGTAAGCAGTGATGAGTAATGAGATAAAAATTGACAGTGTCAATAGTCATAAGCCTTCACAGTCAAGAATAATGAGCTAGATGAATGTAGAATCAGGTGTATTTATATATATATATATATATATAATATATATATATATCCATATATATATATGTGTGTGTGTGTGTGAATAGTTATACATACACACACAATACAACAGATTTCCATGAATTTTACTGAAAATAAGTTCTGTATGACCATCAAATCTCCGCATATATAAACATTATAAAATTAATTTTGGTGTACTTTCAATATAGACTATATTTGAGGTAAGTGGAAACAATAAAGATGTTGTCACAACTTGATAGAAGTAGGGTGATCTGAAAACTATATTTACATTCTTCTATATTAAAAATAATCCAAAATATCTACTTTTACTTTTTTAGCTTGTTCTCTTCATTTTATACTATGCTAGATAAGTAAGCCTTTTGCATGCTTGATCTCCGAGGCTCTGAACAGTGGATAAAAAGAAATGCTATTGTTTTACAGTAAGTATCACATGTACTAGGATTTCTTTTCTGAGATGTAGAAAGGATGACATATCTTGCTCAGAGCTTTCTTTGCAAATTTGAACCTCATAAGGAAAATGCATTGTGTCTTTTTTTGTTACTGTTTAGTTAGTAATCATTAACCATGAAAATATCTCCTGAGTGATTTTAGTGCCTATTGAACAATGCTTTGAAAAATAATTGTTATCAGAGTAAAATTTAACATGTCCCTGTGAGTGTATCTTTAGATCTTTTGAGTCTTGTATTTCTTTCGTTTTTAGAAGCTGATTTTAAACTGTTTCCTAGTTGTTTCATTTCTCTTCCTTCAACAAAAAACAGTATGAAAAACATCGCCAGCAAAGAGGTTATCAAAACTTTCACTCTGTTCTGTGGTTTGGCAAGCAGGCAGCAGCAAGCTCAGATTGCTGATGTGCAGTCAGAAAGAAAGTGGAGATTTTGGAGAAATACCTGGTTCAAAGATGCATCAATATGACTCATAGCAGGGCAATTGACAGTGGCTGGCCTATGCAGTATGAGTTGGAGGGCATGTCTCAGGAGATATGCTCTGTATCCACCAGAAACCCTGAGTGGATTGAAATGAAGAAACATGAAGAAAAAGAAGTGGGATCCTTATCTAGGACATTTAGGGGCACTGAGCTTTTGACTGTTATATTAGTGACTTTTTATATAAAACAGATTGTGGGGCTGGAGAGATGGCTCAGTGGTTAAGAGCACCAACTGCTCTTGCAGAGGACCCAGGTTCGATTCCCAGCACCCACATGGCAGCTAAGAACTGTCTTTTACTCCAATTCCAGGGGAATCTGATGCCCTCTTCTGACCTCCGTGGCATTGCACGACACGGGTGCACCAACCTACATGCAGACAGTACACTCATACACATAAAAATAAATAAATAAGTAAATAAAGAAATAAAATCAGATTGTGACATCTTTCTCCTTCCTCCTTATGGTACGTTTAAGAGCTTCTAGACTATCAGAGAAAATAATACATACAAGTCACAATGAATACCTTTCAAAGAAATCACACATGTGTATACATATAGATTTATCTTCTCTAACATTTGCTCTTAGAATAAGGTTAAATTAATAATTACTTTAAAATAAATCAGCTTGCATATTTAAATTTATTTCTTTAATTATATTTTATGGTGTCTATATTGTATAGTATATTTTATATTTTAGCTACATTCAGCTACTATGGTTATGAAATTCACACATTAGATTTTTATTGCAAAATTTTTCCATATATTTTCAGAAAAGTCTCAGATTTTGTATGTCAGTGTAAATTGTTATATGATTTGAGCTATAAATCTTTGAAGATGCTTCACTGGTGGCATATGTATGGATGTAATATTTTTCATAAATACATGTTGTCACTTATTTGACCATATTTACTTTATAGGTTTAAATGTCAGTGAATCTGTAGGTTCAATTCTCTAGCTGTAAAAGTTAAGATGCATCTTATGTCAGCAAAATCTATACTTTGGGTGTAAAAATCACATCAAAAAGCAATATGTGCAAAGTTAAATATATTACTACAGAAAAATAAAACATAAATGAATGGTGTCTAAAGCCCAGTAATGTAAAGGAAAGGACATAAATATATACATGTACCATGTTCCATAACAGAAAAAAAACACTATTTAGAAAGAGAAAGTGAAATATGTTTTCTTATTTATATGTTCTTGAGTAACTCTTTTTCCTCAAAAAAATTGAACATTTCTTAAGTTTTATTCAATATCATTCTCCTCACTGGATCAATTATCTAGTCTGAATAAACTTTAATTGAGCCACTTTTTTTTTTTTTTTTTTGTTTTTTTGAGACAGGGTCTCCCTGTAGCCCCAGCTGTCCTGGAACTCGCTCTGTAGACCAGGCTGGCCTTGAACTCACAAAGATCTGGCTGCCTCTGCCTCCCAAGTGCTAGGATTAAAGGCGTGCACCACCACACCCGGCTAATTGAGCCACTTAAAATATATGCAGTTATTGGGGCTGGAGAGATAGCCTAGCGGTTAAGAGCACTGACTGCTCTTGCAGAGGACCCGGGTTCGATCCTCAGCACCCACATGGCGGCTGAGAACCGTCTGTAACTCCAATTCCAGGAGAACTCCAGTTCCAGGGGAATCCGAGACCCTCTTCTGACCTCTGTGGCATTATACGACACAGGTGCACAAACCTACATGCGGACAGTACATTCATACACATACAAAAAAATAAAATTTAAAAAATAATTTAAAAAGTATATGCAATTATTAAGTGAAATAGACATATAGTTTATCCCATTAGTATTAATTTGAATGTTCCTGGTTTATTTTTATAAGCAGAATGTAATTTTACAGTAATTCTCCAGTCATTTTTAAAAGAATGTACAAACAATACAGATTTTTGAAAATACTTATCAGATGTTGGTCTTTGCTTGCCGAATGTATCAAAACTATTGGAAGTGCATTTGTTTCTAACAATTCTCCAGCAGGCTTTTCAATAAATGATAATAGCCTGATTGTCTTAATTCCCCTCACTTTCTGATTACTTATATTGTTAACCTGACATTTTTTAGGAAATTTATTTTAGCTTACATTCAAATGCATTTACACTTCTCAGTGTTGTAAAAGTTGAAACAGAAATTGGGATGGAAGATAAACTTATTTCAGGTAATTTTTTTAAAAACATTTTATTATTTTTATTTTATGTGTATAAGTGTATTGCCTGAATGTGTGTATAAATGCACCTATGTTGTGGAATCCCCGTGGAGATCAGATGAAAGCATCAGATTCCCTAGAAATGGAGTTACACATGGTCGTTAGTTGCTATGTGGGTGCTGGGAATCGAACCCAGGGCCTCTGCAAGAGCAAATAATACTCTTCATCTCAGCCATCTTCCCAGCCCCTTGAGCATTTTTTTTAATTCCTGAGATTCATACTTGTACTATTCAAGATGTTGATTTATTAATTTGATTTGGTTTATCTCTGAGACCAAACTTATGTATAATAATGTTTCTGGCTATTTGATATTAACGAGAAAATGAATTTCTTATTATCTGAGAGGGAACTACTTCAGCTTCTACTACCCTGTCTATTTTTTAGGAGTATTGTCACACATCAGCAGTACATTCTCTCAAGACTCTGACCAATTCCCCACTTTCACATGTTTTATTTTCTTATTAGTTATATGCTTAAGGGAATGATTTCTCATGGATTGCAGTCTGGTATTACTTATTTTTTATTTCATATATGATATATTTTGAACATAGACGTCAACATTCCTGAACTTCATGGAATAGAAATGGTCATAGTTTTAAAGTATGATTTGCTTTAGAGGAAAATTCTGATTTGTGAAGATCTTTATTAGAACTCATGTAGTGTTTTAATATTTTATTTATTATTTTTGTGTATGAATGTATTGTCTGCATGCATGAAAAATACATTCATATAGTGCAATGCCTGAGGAGGTCAGAAAAGGGCGTCTGATTTCCATGGAACTGGAGTTAGGGACTGTCGTTAAACACAATGAGAGTACTAGAACCTGAGTCCTCCACAAGAACAACATGTGCTCCTAACCACTGAGCAAACTTTCCAACCTGAACTCACATAGTTTTTCACCACAAATGAGTTTTTAAGTGTCTGCACAAGTGTACAAATCTGAAATAAGAAGATAGGAGTTAAGTGCTGGTGACTTCAGCCATGATAAAATTTTCTCTTCTTTTAAGTACTAAACAGTAGCCATGTACTAACGTGGAATTATTACTGCTTTCCTTCGTTCTTCTTTCTCCAGTTGCCATCAGTGGTAAAATACATGTGCATGGATAAGCTGGAATGCCTGTGTGTTTATTGTGTATGGTATATTAAATTAGAATTACTTTAAGTGTGTAAAATATTAGGAAAATATTGTAAAAATAGACTGTATTAGTGAAACAAAAAAAATACACTGGGAAGTACATGTGTATATATTCAAATCATGCTAAGAAATATTCAGATTATTTGAGGAAAAAGTAAATTCCATTCAAACATCTTTAGATGATACGATCCCTTTGGTAGAATTCCTTTCCAGCTTTGTTTTTCTTAAAAATCACTGGCAAGTGAAAAGTATGAGTTACATATATGATCCAGTCACCATGTTATGTACTTATTACGCTATTATATTTGCTCTTAAACTATAAAGCTTTGAGTTAGCTACTGCTGACACCATCTCAGAGGATGGTTAAGAAACCATACAGAGTCTGACAGCTACCACATAGCATCCAGACTTTAAATCTCAGCTCATGCTCTAAGCAATGTCACCTGTGGCACACTTCACAGTGGCTGAGATCCACATGAAAGGAATGTTATGGGCATGCTTTTTGCCCTAATGGAAAAACATGAACAAATTAGAAAATAATATCATTCTATATTCAATGTGGCATAAATATGTATCTCTCTATTTTTCTTCTTCATAATTAACCAAATAAATAAAAAAATCAACCTATCTCTAAGAAGTGAAGCACTTTCAAAAGCATTATTTCTCCATTTCTTCTATTTCATCCATTTCTTCTAGCAAAATATATTAATACAGAAGCTCTGACATCAACAATGGATTATTCTACCAAGGAGATGTTGGCCAGGGGATCCAAGCCCCTACAAAAGGTAAAGGCTCCTTGCCTCCAAACAGATATCTGCAGGAAGAGAGGCGATAAGGCCCTGCTGTTGAAGACCTGATATAAACATGGGAAAGATGTATGGAGACCGCACTTGCAAGTATACAGATGGTCTCTGGAATGCCAGAGAGTGTTACCAAAGACCACTAAACCAATAAAGCAAATATAGGTCTCCTTGAGTCAAGCAAGACTCCTCCGTCAGCACCAGCTACACCTCATCTGCCTGGAAATACTGTGCAGCAGTGGCAGCCATATGTCTGTATATCCCAAATCTAATTGGCTATTAGCTCTCTCCTTGGAGGAATAACCCATGGCTGTGCCACAAGCTTACATCCTCTAATGGTTAGGAGACGTTTATAAGCCACACGAAGACCCCGTCACACTTAACAGAAGAACGAAAATGTGAATCATGGATTAACATATCCATCCAAACATCTGTGACCTAATACCAAAGTAACCTACCATAACAATAGTACTGTTTAAATTACCTATATATCTAATTGTCTGGCATGCTTCATTAGTTAGGATCGAAAGGCTATAATATTATACTGTTAAAAATACCTAGAAATCTAAAATGCGTAGTGCTTCATTAGTAGGATCAAAAGGTTATGCCCTGGACAAGCTGTCAGCCCATGAAAGAAAACAGCCCAGATTGACTAAGAGACCAAGCAAATAGCTCCAGAGAAAGACTGTTTGCTTCTCGTCCACCTGAGCCACTTTTCTAAGCCTAGGGAACAATCTGTGGAAGAGGGGGTGCGGGTAGAATGTAAAAGGGCTGCAATTGGGGTGAATGGTGAAACTATAACAATATGACTGGATCTATTTGATCCACTCTGATTGGAAAATACAAGCTCCCCCCCTGCCTGGATGGTGGGACCCATGACTGTTGGTTGATTGGCATCACCATGCTCGCCATGAATGGTATTTTACATCGAAGGCATTGCTTGTATTAGACAGATCTAATCACTTATTGTAAAAATTGAAAACAAACAAAACAAAAAAGCAGAGAAGATTGAGAAAAGTTATGGCAGAATGCATGAATTCTGGGATCTGTAGGGTTGGGGGTGGGGGAAAGGGAAGGGGAAATCAATGGCCTGAAATCCGATTGGAAATGATGTATGCAAATACACAAAGCATCGAAAAAAAAGCACATTATTTCCTGGATTTAAATTCCATGCAGATGTATACACACATACATAAGGTAGTATATGAACACATACAGTCAAGAAGGTTTTAATGACATTATGATTGATAATTAGTTAAACGTTATACAATTAAAATGCATAGTATCACACTGAAATGAATGATTTATTTGGGAATCTACTCAGTAGGATATATCTTTATTCCAGTTTATTACATCTGTTTTCATCCACTTTTTCTATGACTACAACCCCCAAATAAGGATTTTTTTTTATTTATACATCAAAGCTAAATCGTCATGTGATTGGCAACAAATAAACTTCCCAATGAGATCACAGATTTAGTCTAAAAAGATCAGACTTGTTTTTTCAGCTTTATTGAGTTTAAACCAATAGAAAAATTGGTAAGCTCATTCAATGTGTTTCAAGGACAGCACAAGTGACAAAAAGTAATTAAGACGAGTTATTGTGACATTTTTCACTATGTTACTGTGTCACAGAAGTACCATGAAAAGTGTTTAACCATTACAGATTTAAATTTAATAAAAATTAATTTAAATTTAAAACACAATTGTAAAGAAATTTGTACATTTGGGCTGGAGAGATAGCCCTAGCGGTTAAGAGCGCCGACCGCTCTTGCGGAGGACCCGGGTTCGATCCCCAGCACCCACATGGCGGCTGAGAACCGTCTGAAACTCCAATTCCAGGAGAGCTCCAGTTCCAGGGGAATCCGAGACCCTCTTCTGAACTCCGCGGCGTTGCACGACACGGGTGCACAGACTTGCATGCAGACAGTACATTCATACACATACAGAAATAAATAAAATTAATAAAAAAAAATTAAAAAAAATTTACATTTAACTTTCATGTTGTGTTTGGAGCCATATCCTCATTCTTCCCATGTTCACAGTCTGCTGTTCAGAAACATCTTCAAAAGTATAACTTTCACTTTACTTCATTCAAACAACTCCTTCACAGTTCAATGTATAACTGGAGGCTGCCTTTCAACAACTTCAATTTAATTGTGCTACAGGAATTAAAGCTCAAACTCATCAACTCCATTCAGTATTCCTTTCTCTTCAAAAACAATGAAAAATTATTTATAGTCAAGAAGGAGACACTCTTAAGGGTGTTTTCATCACTTTTCCAAGCTTTTGTCAGTTGTATAATGATTACACACATGCCCAGTCAGCTCATGAGAGTACTTTGAATAATCTGATTCTATACAAAGGACTATGAAAGAAATTGTTCAAAACTCTGGATAAAATATACTGAAAGCAAAATTTTTTTTATTTCAATTAACAGAATTTTTTTAAAAACCCTGCAATCTGTGTTTGTGTATTATTACTGATTTAGGCATTTGAAAGTAATCCACATCTACGAACCAATGAATATAGAATAAAGACAGCATGGTCTTATTATATGTAAAAAGTGAAATGCTGCCTCATTTTCAGAGTGTATAAATATCTAGAGGCAGTTATGCTTGGTTGGTAATAAAAATATTCACAAGTAATAAAAATAACATGAATGATTTTATTTTGGATCATTGAACAGATAAATGTTTGGAATACATATAAGTTAAATTTTTCTTGTTCAAAAACATTTTAACTGGACATTTACGATATAAAGCCATCACTTGGGAAGCAGAGGAAGGTTGGTCTGTGTGAGTTCAAGGCCAGCCTTGTCTACATGGCAAGTTCCAGGCCAGCTGGGAACTTTTTCTCAAAAAAAAAAAAAAAAGAAAGAAAAACAAAAAGAGAAATAATTATGTTTTATTTTTCTATTATTGTTTTTTAATAAACATTTTATTGTAACTGTATATTTCATCTGCAAATATACACCTTCTTACCTGTTCTTTTTCTATTTTCCCAGCATAGAATGGACCCTGATAAACCACTTGTTAAATGTTTAGTCTTACCAGCAACTCTACTGATCCCATATTTTCATTGTCATTCTGCAAACATAGAAGTCCAAGCTCCAAGGTAACGTGTGTCTTCCTTGGGTCACTGGAACAGAGTAGCAGAGGCAAGCTTGGGTCCAGGTCCCTATGGTTCATCAGTGGATCAAAGTAGTGTCTTCCAGTTTCAAGGCATTCTCCATTCTGCCTATACTCATCTAAAAATGAAGATTCTAGAAGATAAGGCCTGCATATAGAATCAAGAAGTCTAGGTTTTGTCTAGGTTGATGGTAACTCTTCATCTGAAACATGGCAAGAATCTGAATTAATATCTATCTCCATGCATGGCAGCACTACCCCTGAGCAAATTAAGCTAATCCTTAGCAAGGGATGAACAGCCATTTTTGCTTATCCTTTCTCATTAACTTGACTAATAACTTCCAGAAAGATTTCTTTCAAAATATAATTTAGTAACTCAATGGACATCTGATAAACAGAAGATAAGATAATTAAGGAAAACAAGCAGTTCAAGGAAATATTGGCTACAATTATTTAACATGAATGGCCATGAAAGGTGTGATTGAAATTGTACTACAAAGCCCTCATGTCTCTTTCATTGAAGAACTTAAATGATAGTGTGTAAGTAAAGGTTAAAAACATATATGAAATAAGTCAGACTTATATGGATCCAGACATACAGCACAAATAAAATCAAATGCTTTAAAGTTAAAATATGAGTCATAAAATGTATGGCAGTATTGATAACTACAGTCCAGGTGTTCCCTTGATACTTAAGCAGCAGAGGTCAGAAGAGAGTGTCGGATTCCCCTGGAACTAGAGTTAAAGAAGGTTTTCAGCCGCCATGTGGGTGCTGGAGATTGAACCCGAGTCCTCTGCAAGAGCAGTAGGCTCTCTTAACCACTAGGCCATCTCTCCAGCTCCACTATTGAATCTATTTTTAAATGCTCTTTGTTACTTTCATTTTCTGGTATTATTATCTTAGACAAGTGATATAATCATTTCTTGACATTGAAATATAGTATATTTTATCAACATTCCACACATATAAATTACATCTATTTGTATTAGGGAAAGCTTGCTCCTGTCTTTGTTGACAAAGATTTAGTTATGTAGTTTGGGGTTTACACATGGAAATATTATTCTGAAAGTTGTTACTGGGAGATTAGCAATTAATTATACCATTCGTGGTACTAAATACATATTTTGCTTATTTTAGTGAATCAGGAAAAACAAGACTGCTTGGAGGTTTTCAGATTGATAAGCTCAGATAAAACTCATAAAAAAAATTTCCAGTAAGCAATATTTGACTTATTGGAATTCAACGTTATGTCTCAAAAGTTCATACAAAAAATTAACATCATGAGCTGGGCGTGGTGGCACACACCTTTAATCTTAGCACTCATGAGGCAAAGGCAGGTGGATCTTTGTGAGTTCAAGGCCAGCCTGGTCTACAGAGCGAATTCCAGGACAGCTGGGGCTACAGGGAGACCCTGTCTTGAAAAAACAAAACAAAACAAAACAAAACAAACAAACAAAAAAAAAATATATATATTGTTGTTCACCTCAAGTATAACAATGTAGGGTTTTTTATATTATGTAAAAGAAAATGTAGTATGTTCTTAAATTCTAAAGCATATTACTTCTTTGTCATTTAACACCAAAGGCAAATATAAAATAAAAATCCATTATATTTATTTTTTGGTTTCTAAACTAACTTTATATGAGAATCATGCATAAATAAAATTCTAGCTGGGTGCGGTGGCACATGCCTGTAATTCCAGCACTTGGGAGGCAGAGGCAGGCAGATCTCTGTGAGTTCAAGGCCAGCCTGGTCTACATAGTGAGGTCCAAGCAGCTGAGACTAAAGGGAAACTCTGTCTCAAAACAACCAAAAAAAATCTAGACTTTAAGTGTTTTATAAATATAAACTTTATGTCTTCTGAAGAGAAATATTATTTTATATTTATCTAATGCCATAGCTAACTGAAAAAATAGGATGGAAGGTGTTGAGCATGAAAATGCCAACCCATTTATAAGAGCAGGTAGAACTTTAATACACATAGACTCCTACCAACTATATATGGAACATTCACAAGACAAAGTTAGTGTGGTAAAGTAGACATTGGATTACAGAATTCTGAGAGAAGAAAACTGCCATAGACTTTGTCTAATAATGGCAGAGGTTAATGGTTAAAATAAGCCTTATCTCTGGTACTAGGACTCAAACTCAGGGCCTCATGCCTGTTAAGCACACTACCACTGTACTATAAGCTCCAACTCCAACTCTAAATAAGCCTTGTTAATTTACATAGAATGGCAAAGAAATTAATGTTCAGCTCACAGCATATTCAGTTTTTTTAATTTTTGAAAACTTTCTCTTTTATTTATGTGTATGAATGTCCTGTGTGTATTTAAGTACACCATGTGCAGAGAGTATTGGTGAAGGTCAGAAGACTGTGTCAGATCCCCTGGAACTGGAGTTGAGGACAGCTATTAGCTGCCATATGTGTTGGAAACCAAACCTGGGTTCTCTGTAAGAACAGCCAGTACTCTTAACCACTGAGCCATCCCTCCAGCCCCCATATTCAGTTTTTCACCTATAGTTTTAAGCTTAAGCTGAGCTACGCCATGTTAATTTAAAGGCCTATGATACATGTGGGAATGTATTAATTTATATTAATAAAAACTACTAGAGAAAAATCAAGGGGGAAAAAGTAAACAAAAACACCAAATTCTACCAAATATTCATTTAAAAATATTAACAGGGGCAGCCATATTCCAAAGTTTGCACTCACAGACTGGTCAGGTCCATCTCCTCCCAGCACCCTAAAGCCAAACCCTGATTCCTGTTTCCGAAGAAAAACGTCCAGGTCTTTGGTGTTTGGTGCTAAGGAAAATAAGAAAATATAAATATTGTTTATTTTGAAAGAACTGAAACAAAAAAGAGCTCAGTATTTACTGGAAAAATAGTATAGAGCAATCAACTGTAATGTTGGTATGTGAAAATTTATATGAGAACGTAACATCCACATAAGGAAATTCAAGTATAAATCTGAGTTTTGGATGCTAAACAAAACTGTATCAAGATTGTTTAGAAATACTTACCCCACTTCCATCCTCTCAGTATTACACTGTCACTAACTTCTAATGTTGTCCAATCAATATTACAACATTAAGTTCAGAATTATCCAATTGATAGGTGCAAATGATCTAAGTTAACATTTGAGCAAGGTACTTTATATCCTAGGAAAAGAGAGCCCATAAAATGCCTTATTTCTNAGAATCTGAATTAATATCTATCTCCATGCATGGCAGCACTACCCCTGAGCAAATTAAGCTAATCCTTAGCAAGGGATGAACAGCCATTTTTGCTTATCCTTTCTCATTAACTTGACTAATACACTTCCAGAAAGATTTCTTCAAAATATAATTAGTTAACTCAAATGGACATCTGATAACACAGAAGAAGAAGATAAGATAATTAAGCGAAAAAGATACAGCAGTGTCAAGGAAATATTGGCTACAATTATTTAACATGAATGGCCATGAAAGGTGTGATTGAAATTGTACTACAAAGCCCTCATGTCTCTTTCATTGAAGAACTTAAATGATAGTGTGTAAGTAAAGGTTAAAAACATATATGAAATAAGTCAGACTTATATGGATCCAGACATACAGCACAAATAAAATCAAATGCTTTAAAGTTAAAATATGAGTCATAAAATGTATGGCAGTATTGATAACTACAGTCCAGGTGTTCCCTTGATACTTAGCACAGAGGTCAGAGGAGTTTGTCGGATCCCCTGGAACTAGGTTAAAGAAGGTTTTCAGCCGCCATGTGGGTGCTGGAAATTGAAACCCAGTCCTCGAAGAGCAGTAGGCTCTCTTAACCCCTAGGGCCTCTCTCCAGCTCCACTATTGAATCTATTTTTAAATGCTCTTTGTTACTTTCATTTTCTGGTATTATTATCTTAGACAAGTGATATAATCATTTCTTGACATTGAAATATAGTATATTTTATCAACATTCCACACATATAAATTACATCTATTTGTATTAGGGAAAGCTTGCTCCTGTCTTTGTTGACAAAGATTTAGTTATGTAGTTTGGGGTTTACACATGGAAATATTATTCTGAAAGTTGTTACTGGGAGATTAGCAATTAATTATACCATTCGTGGTACTAAATACATATTTTGCTTATTTTAGTGAATCAGGAAAAACAAGACTGCTTGGAGGTTTTCAGATTGATAAGCTCAGATAAAACTCATAAAAAAAATTTCCAGTAAGCAATATTTGACTTATTGGAATTCAACGTTATGTCTCAAAAGTTCATACAAAAAATTAACATCATGAGCTGGGCGTGGTGGCAAAAAAAAAAAAAAAAAAAAAAAAAAAAAAAAAAGGCAGGTGGATCTTTGTGGAGTTCAATGCCAGCCTGGTCTACCGAGCGAATTCCGGGGACAGCTGGGGCTACAGGGAGGAACCTGTCTGAAAAGACAAAAAAAAAAAAAAAAAAACAAAAAAAAAAAAAAAAAAAATTAAACTTTTTTTTTTTTTTTTTTTTTTTTTTTTTTTTTGTTTGTTCATTTTTGTTTTTCTATGTTTGCTTTTCAACTTTTTGTTCAGTTTTGTGAAAGTTTTAGAAATATTTAATCAATTTAAAATTAACTAAAACCATGTGTACTATGAACACAGATTTCTACATTGCAAGCGGATTTTAGATTGATGTATTTATTTTTGTCAAAAAACCATGATTATACTTGCATGGTGGGTTTTGTGGTACCCACAACCACCAACTCACCCCCACCTTCCCCAAAATTTTTTTTTTTTTTGTCTACATTAATTCTTTTATAAATACAAAGAATCAATTCATAATAACATTTTTATATACACTAAACTGAGTAGTTGTACTTATGAGGAAAAAACAGAATTTAGAAGAATGTTATTTATTTTTATTTTATGTATATGAATGTATTATCCAAATGTATATAAATGTACCCATGTCATGCATTTATATACATGTGGATAATACATTTGACCTACAGAGGTCAAAAGACAGCATCAGAATTTTTGGAACTGGAGTTACAGATGATTGTTAGTTGCCATATGATTACTCAGAACCAAACTCGGCTCTTCTAAAAGAGTGGCCAGTGCTCAGAAGTGCTAGGCCATCACTCTAGCAACTGAGTTTTAATCAGTTTTAATAAGTCAGATTTTTGCTGATACATTTTGTCAAGAAATTTGTAAGATTAGATAAGAAATATATACACGATATGAAATAGGTGGCTTAATGAGGATTGGTGGAGGATCCAGATTTTATATAGGGTTACCTAGAAGGCACACGCGCACGCACGCATCATTTCTTACTTATATATTATATATATATATATAATCTCTATCTAATTTGATTTTCAATTTGCGTGCACTGTATATATTAATAAAGCCCTAAACATAGGGTCCTTGTATATGGCTTTGACTTACATTGAGGAATGATCCCTCTAATCCAGTTCCCTTAGGACTTAAGCATGAAGGGCTGCTGAATTTTGTAAGGCTTTTTCCGCATCACTTGAGATGATGGCGTGTTTTTGTCTTTCAGTCCATTATATCTTGATGATATTTATTGATTTTCATATGTTTGAACCCATCCCTGCATCTCTTGGGTATGAATCCCAGCTTGGTCATGATAGTATGATCTTCTTGATGTGGGTCTGTATGCAATTTGACAGATCCTTGTTTAGAATTTTGGCATCTGCATTATTAGGGAGATGGGTCTATAGTTCTCTTTTTTGTGTTGTATCTTTGCCTGGATTCGGTAATCGAGTGCTGCTTGCATCATAGAACAGAAATTTTGGGAGAATTCCTTATGTTTGTATCCTTCTAAACATTTGAGTAATAATGGTTTGTAAGTCTTTTTGAAATGTTTATAGAATTCGGCCGTTGAAAACTGTTTCTGGGCCGGGGCTTTTTTTCGTTGGGAGATTTCTTATTACCTTCAGTTTCTTCATATATTAGTGCTTGTTTAAGCTGTCGATCTCTTCTTGGTTGAGCTTTGGTGATTCCCAGGATTTCAGGGGGGGGGGGGAAATATCTCCATTTCTTTAGGTTTTCAAACTTGATAGAGTACAGGTTTTTTAAGTATTCCCATATGATTTTTCTGGATCTTTTCCTGTCTGTCTGATATTTCCCTTTCATCATGGATTGTATTGATTGCAGTTTTCCTTCTTTTGGTTTATTTTAACTGAGCTAGCGGTTTGTCTATCTTGTTTATTCCTTTCAAAAAAAACAACTTTTGGATTCATTGATTTTTTGTATTGTTTTCTTTGTTTCTATTTCATTGATTTCTGCTCTGATTTTTGTTATTTCTTCCTGTCTGTTGCGTTTAGGGTTCATCTGTTGTTGCCTCTCAAGTGCTTTTAGCTGTAGTGTTAGATCATTCACTTGTGCTCTTTCTGTTTTTCTAATGTAGGCACCCAGGGCTATAAACTTCCCTCTTAGGACTGCTTTTAAGGTATCCCATAGGTTTTGTTGTGTTGTATTGTCATTGTCATTCAGTTCCAGGAATGCTTTTATTTCTTTCTTTATCTCTTCCTTGACCCATTCATTATTCAAGAGTGTGTTGTTTAGTCTCCATGTGTTCTTGTAGGCAGTAGGGCTTATCCTAGTGTTGATGTTAAGCTTTATTGCACTGTGGTCTGATAGAATGCATGAAATTATTTCAATCTTTTTGTATTTGTGGAGGTTTCTTCAGTGTCCCAGTATGTGGTCGATTTTGGAGAATGTTCCGTGGGGTGCTGAGTAGGAAGTGTATTCTCTGGTATTAGGGTGGAATATTTGGTAGGTGTCTGTGAGGTCCATTTGGTGTATCATATCATTCAGTTCACATGTCTCTCTGTTTTTCTTTGTCCAGATGACCTGTCTTAAGTGGGGTATTAAAGTCCCCTACTATGAGTGTACTGGAGTTAGTATGTGACTTGTGGTCAGGATAATTATCTTTATAAAGTTTGGTGCACCAGAGTTTGGTGCATATATATTCATAATTGTGAAATCTTCTTGGTGAATTGTTCCTTTGATAAAAATGTAATGGCCTTCTTTATCTCTTCTGATTTCTTTTACTTTGAAGTCTATTTTGTCTGATATTAAAATAGCAACACCTGCTTTCTTTTTGGTACCATTTGCTTGGAATATTTTTTTCCATCCTTTCACTTTAAGGGGTGCCTGCCCTTGAAGGTAACGTGTTTCTTGTAGACAGCATATGGATGGGTTCTGTTTCCTAATCCAATCTCCCAATCTATGTCTCTTGATTGGGAAATTTAGTCCATTAATATTTAAGGTTATACCTGATAGGTTTGTGTTGTTTCCTTTCAGTTTATCCATTTGTGGTTTTGGTTTAGGTTTCTACTTCTGCAATTATGCTTTTATTGATTTCTCTTTTTAGGTGCCTGGGGATGGTTGCTCCTTTCTTCTGTCCTTTGAACTGCTTCAAGTATTCTCTTAACTGTTAGTTTTCCGGACATGTATTCTTTCATCTTGTTTATGTCATGGAAGATTTTTCTCTCTCCTTCAACTATAATCAACATTTTTGCTGGGTATAGTTGGCATCTATAGTCCTTTAACACTGGGAATGCTTTGCTACACATTCTTCTTGCTTTCATAGTTTGCACTGAGAAGTCAGTTGTAATTCTGATAGGTTTCCCCTTATAGGTCACTCGTTTTTCTCTTGTGGCTTTAAGAATTTTGTCTTCACTTTGGATGTCTAGCATTTTAACTATGATATAGCGTGGAGAGTTTCTTTTCTGTTGTTGTCTGTTTGGAGTTCTATGTGCTTCTCACATTTGTATTGGTTTGTCTTTTTTTAGTTTGGGAAAGTTTTCATCTATTATTCTGTTGAAGATCTGATCAATACCATTCTCTTGGGATTCTTCTCCTTCCTGTATTCCTATGATGCGGAGGTTTGATCTTTTCATAGTGTCCCACAGTTCCTGGTTTTTCCACTTTTGTGTATTTTTAAATTTTTCAAAATCTTTACTTGAAGTTTTTAGTTGTTCTGTGTTACCTTCCAGGTCTGATATTCTTGTTCTGCTTCCTCCATTCTGCTTCTGAGGCTTTTTCCATTCCTTTCCTCTTGATTGGATGAGTGTTTCATTTCCTTTTTCATTTCGTCTTCTGATTTCTTTAGTATTTCCACTTCCTTTTGGAGCTTCTCAATCTCTTCCTGTAGCTCTTTGCGTCGCTGGTTGGTTTCCTTATCTTTTTCAACATGGGATCTTTTCAGTGTTTCCACTTCCTTCTGGAATTTGTCATTCTCTCTATGTCCTTCTTGAGTTTTTCATTCTCTTTTCTTAATTCTTTGATTTGCTCTTTATAATCTTGTACTTCTTTAAGTATGTTCACAATTGTACTTCTAATATCTGTGTCCTGGGCCATCCCCAGGGGGGATCCCACTGTAGGAATCTTCCACAGGGTTGGTAGAGCTTGGTGTGGGATTATCCTGCACCTTTCCCATGTTGTCTCTTCTTCGTGTCCCTGGCACATGTCTTTCTCTTTGCCTGTATTCCAATGTGAATCCCAAATGCCTCTTCACTGTGTTGAAGGCTTGCCTTGCTTGCCTCTTTCAAATGCCTTCCTTGTTTGTTTGATTGATTTGTTTTTCTCCTTTACTCCTTGCTTATGGAGTGTTGACTTGTCTAAGCTTTACGCTTTCTATTGGAAATCCAACTCACTCTTCCCTTTTTATTCTGAAGGTTCCCCAAAGAATCCACTTGGACACTCCTTCAGCAATTCCAGTTGTTGGGGGCAGCGGGATATTGCTGTACCTGTGCTTCAGGTGGTCTTGGGAGATCCCCGATCTCAAGACTCACACAAACCCACTTTTATACCAGCTGAGAGGACAACTCTGCCCCCACAGCCACAAAAGCCACTGGAGAGCCAAAGATGAATAAATCAAATCAAACAATCCACCTGGCTGAAGCACCTAGCTCCTGCCTGTGCTTCAGGTGGTCTTGGGAGATCCCTGATCCAGAAGCATAAAAATAGGAAACAGTAACTTGATATTGTACATATTTCTATATTTGAATTTTTGAATAAAGACAGTGAACAGTAAAGAGTAGCTTTAAATGATTGCTCTGCAATGTGTTAGAAAATGTTTTTCACATTTCAACCAGATATTTCTTAGGACTTGATCAATATGCAACAGATTGTAAATTGTCAAGATTTTTAGCCATCATGCTATGAGGACTAATAATCAAATAATTTATGTCGTACGTGGGCAAAATTACATATGAAACTCTAAGTTAATGCAGTCTACTCTATAAGGTATAGCAGTCCCCATGTTCCATGAGAGAAAAAGTGAGCAAAAATGGATCAAGGCAGAGGGGAAGGAGAGATGAGCTTTTGCTTTGATGATGACTTGTTTTGATCCTCAGCAACAAACGCTTGCTCAGATACCTAAGACTGACATGGCAGTGCCATGAAAATCTTTTCTGGAGCATTGGGCAAGATGAAATTGGGCTTTGTTCTATCATAGACTCTGGTGCGTCATCACGAATAGCTCTCAGACTTGAGCCGGGTTCAAAGTGAAGCTGTAGACCTGAACGACCCGCTGTCTCCTGGTAACTTCTTGTTCCCCACTTTTCTCCTCTCCATGAAAATTTCTAGCAGCACTTTTTTCTCCTCCCCCTCTCGCACTCCCTTTCTTCCTCCTTTCCTCTCTCTCTCCCTCCCTGGCTCCTTCCCTCTACTCAACCTTCCCTCTTGCTTTGCAATCCAAGCTCCAGAGTATAACCAGGCTCCAGACTCAGTCTTGAACTATGCTGTGTTGGATCACACAGTTCATGGCTCACATCCCGATGGAGAGTTCTGGGGGTGCTGTCTAGTTTCCTCTCAGTCATTCAGCATTTTTCCCACTCTCCTCACACTGCCACGCCTGCCACTTACCTCTGTCTTGTTATATCTTTTAAAGGCCATTTATAATGTATTGAACCAATACTTATGTACAGACAGTACATAGAAACTTTTGAAGAGGTCATAAAACAGTCTGTGAAGCAGGAAGTTCTTGCCCATGACCAGGATTGGATTCTGATGCTTGACTGTTGATGATCTATCTCATCATCTACTTCTTTTATTCCAACAAATGAGAGAAAAATTGTAAATGTAATTTAACCCATATTCTAATGCTTTGTATTTTGTTCCTGAGTACTTTGTTTTCATAATGAATAAACAGACTTCTTTAGGAAAACAAACTTCTTGGCCTGGCATGGTGGCACACGCCTTTAATTCTAGCACTTGGGAGGCAGAGGCAGGTGGATCTCTGTGAGTTCAAGGCCCACCTGGTCTACATAGTGAGCTCCAGGTCAACTGGGACTAAAGGGAGACCCCGTCTCAAAAAGACAAAAAGAAAGAAAAATAAATTTCTTTAGCTAAATAGCAGCTAATATACCATTGAATTTTAATACTGAAAAGGAGAATAACAGGTCAGAGCTTCAGATAGTTTGTGATTTTTTTTCATTTCATTTTTAATAAGCTTTTCAGTTTCATAGCACAGTTCTGAATTAAGTTTAGGCCCCCTTCCCCATCTGCGCTCCTCCAACCCACCATCCAGCCTCATGTGTTCCACCATGCATGGTAAGACTTATCCAGGTAAGCATTTGCAGTTGATGTCCTTAAGTGAAAATTCATCCACTGGAGTCTCATCAGCCCATCTAGAGATGGTAATCCTTGGTAAGTAAGGTGCACTCTTCTTCACCAGTTACAATGTGTGCTCAATATTTCTCAGTCTAGGGCTGGCCCACCACCCATTTCTCTCTTCCCCTCAGAACCCCGTGTCATTGAGTTGGCATGGGTCAGTCCCGTGCTCAATACCACCATTTCTCAAAGTTCTAACGTGGAAGCTTCTGGTGACCTGACACCCTCTGCTCCTCTGTGTTCTTACAGTCTTGGTGTCTCTTTCACAATGATGGTCCACGAGCCACGGGTGGGTGAGGTTTAATACAGGAGTCCTAACCAGAGACACATCCTCCGCAGTGCCTTATTCTCTAAAACATGGCCAGTTGTGGCTTTTTGTATGCATTGCTTGTTGTATAAAGAAGCTTCACTGGTGAGGGTTGGTCCGTGATTTCTTATATTTATATGATACATTTTAAATTTTATTGTTGTCATGACAATAAAATAGACAAGGATGGACCAAAATAATAGGAGAGATATTCTCAGGTAACTGGAAGCAATATTTCTACTAAACTATGCATAAGGAAAAAAAAAAAAGTTTGAAGCTTTAAAGGAATCTTTTTTTTTTTTAATTTTTGGTATTTTTGAGATAGGATCTCCTTTTAAACCCAGCTGGCCTGGAGCTCACTCTGTAGACCAGGCTGGCCTTGAACTCACAGTGATCCACCTGCCTCTGTCTCCCCAAGTGCTGGGATTAAAGGCATGCGCCACCATGCCTGGCTTAAAGGAATCTTATAAGAATTAAATATTTAGTGCTGGAGAGTTGGCTCAGTGGTTAAGAGCACTGACTGCTCTTGCAGAGGACCCGGGTTCAATTCCCAGTACCCACATGGCAGCTAAGGACCATCTTAACTTCAGTTCCAGGGGAATCTGATGCCCTCCTCTGACCTCCGCAGCATTGCATGACACAGGTGCACCAACCTACATGCAGCCAGTACACTCATACACATAAAATGAAAAATTAAAAAAATAATTAAATATTTAAAGGCTAACTTTGCAAAATTAAGAAAAATATTTTAGAGTTTAGTTTCATTTTATTTTATCTATTTACATAATGTTTTTGAGGTCAGCTTTTAAAAACATTTTTCATGTAAAACACATTTGAATACTGAAAGTGAATACTAATTTGTCTTCTGTCCTTAAGTAGGTACACACCTTCCCATTCAGCAGAAGCAAGTTGCTGATTTGCTGTTTTGTTAGGGTCTCCCCCAGATGGCCTGGAACTTGCTATGTGAACCAGGCTGGCCTCAATCTCCATCTCACAGCCTCCTCAGTGCTATAATTAAAGTACAAGATGCAAATTGCTGGTTCATGATTTTATCAACTAGTCAAAAAAAAAAAGAAAAAGAAAAGTTCAAGTGCACTAATAGAATCCGAACGGAGTCCAAGTATAATAGTTAGATAGATTTCTGGTGAAAGATAAAATAATAGTATAAAAAGAGGGTGCCATGCATGCCTGGGAGCTTGAGTTGAGATCTCCACTGTCCAGATAAGTCAAGCACAGCAGCATGTTCCTGTTCTCCCAGCACTGGGGAGGCAGAAGCAATCAGATCTCTGAAGCTAGTTGGCCAGCCAGCCCAGGTAATTGTTGAATACGAGGTTCAGTGAGAGACTACGTCTCAAAAAATAAGGTGGAGAATGATTGAGGAAGCCACCTGACATCAAACTCTGGTCTCCAC
>VZQC01007141.1:351202-406202 GCA_009823505.1 Rhizomys pruinosus | reverse complement strand
CTCCTCCTAGTTTAATCTTGCAGTAGGTTAGTGTACAGGCAGGCAGTTTCTTATTCAGAACCAGGCCCTTTCCATGTCTCATCACACTTTATTCCCTGAGCAACTCTATAAATAAAAGAGAAGACTGGATTTCAGAAAGTTTAAGAATGGTCTACCTTTCCAAAGTTCATACAGTTATCAATATTAAAACAATCAGCAATCTTATTTAAAAATCACCCTTCTTAGTTGAAAACTGATGACACTCTCAAATACAAATCCAATACTATGGATTTGTATTTGAGAGTGCCAATTGCTATGACTGAGCTATAAGGAGATGCTGAAGCCCACTAACACCACCGTTTGGTCATTTCTCTCATTATCCACCCACAATACCTTACCTCCTCACTTCCTACTCATTCATTCCCAAAGCAGAATTATTTCAAGAAGCAACTTTAAAAGCTGCATTCTTTTTTCTTTTTTTTTTTTTTACTTTTTTGAACAACATTTAAGGATCTACTGCATCTTGGATATGTGCTTTGTTGTGATGATAAGTTCGTCACTGACTAAAGGAAGCATGAAGCATGGGTACTTCCAGTATAACTGAAAATAATGCTCAAGAGAGGGCATGATGAAAGTGGGGACGAACAAGAACATCCCCTTGCCAGAGAGCCAGAGAACCAAGTAACAGATGCAGTTTTTAGCCCAGTTGGAAGGTCTTTGCTGTTTGATTGTAGATATCAGCTTAGTGATGGATGGGCCTAGGAATCACTTATGTGTATTGAAAGTTGATCATCCCTGGGGCTGGAGGGATGGCCTAGCGGTTAAGAGCGCCGAACGCTCTTGCAGAGGACCCGGGTTCGATCCCCAGCACCCACATGGCGGCTGAGAACCGTCTGTGACTCCAGTTCCAGGAGAACTCCAGTCCCTTTTCTGACCTCCGCGGCATCGCACGACACGGGTGCGCAGACCTGCATGCAGACAATACATTCATACACATAAAAATAAATAAATAAATAAAAAAAGAAAAGAAAGTTGATCATCCCTAATCCCAACAACCAAAGTGATCCAAAATCAAAGGCATTTAAAGTCTCATAGAGGGTCAACATGATACTATGACATGGAAAATTCTATACTGTAAAACATTATTTTTTTATGCCAAATTATTTTTTTTAATTTTTTATTTATTTCTGTATGTGTATGAATGTACTGTCTGCATGCAGGTCTGTGCACCCGTGTCATGCAATGCCGCGGAGGTCAGAAGAGGGTCTCGGACTCCCCTGAAACTGGAGTTCTCCTGGAATTGGAGTTTCAGATGGTTCTCGGCCGCCATGTGGGTGCTGGGGATCGAACCCGGGTCCTCTGTAAGAGCGGTCGGTGCTCTTAACCGCTAGGCCATCTCTCCAGCCCCTATGCCAAATTATTTAAGAGATTTTATAAAATTGCCTTTGGCCTCTGCGCATAGTGTGCATGAAACACAAATTAATTTTGGGTTTAAACTTGAGGCCATTCCATATATATATATTTTTTTTTCCAAATCTGTAATAATACAAAATAGGATGTATCTAGCATATTCAACCTGTAATGTAGTATGCAATATTTACTAGGGATTGTGGCAGAAGGAAATAAAATTCAAAACCCCTATAGTTAGGAGACTATGATAATCATGTGGGCTATGTCCAAACTCAGATATGAATAGCAAGAATAGAAAGTAAGGATGGGCTTAGAGTACATGTGGGGAGGTGAATTTTCATTGAGAGCTGAATTGGTAGTGACCAAATACAAAATTCAAAAGAAGCAGACTATCCATGGAAGATAAAATTATGGCAATAGAAAATTAGAAATATCAAAGGATTGGCTTGTTATATTCTGTTCTGTATTTAAGGACAATGTGAATACTTGCTGTTTTCTTACAGACACACCCTCTTAGGCTGACATCACCTGAACTTCAGCTCTGGAAGGTTGGAAGCATCAACACAGTCGGAGAATCAGCTGTTGGTGGAGCCACTTATCCAGCCAATCCCAGGACTTGCTGTGTTCCAACCGCTCTGTTTCCTTTTGATTTGCTCATCCTGACAGTCCACTGAGGGAGAAGCAGTTCAGCAAAGTGTCTTAATGCAACACGGAAATTCTGTAATGGAGATCAGTAAACTGTCTTCACAACATTAAGGAAGAGAATGCTAGCTCTGACGAAAAGAATCACGGCAGACTTTACTGAAGAAACAACAGTTCACCAGTCCTTGAAGGATGCGCGGTAATCTACCACTCAGAAATTTCTACTTTAAAAAAATAAAAGCTGTTTTATACATGGAAAAAGAAGTGCCGAATATGGACGTGTATAAGAAAACAACATATTTGGGGATCTTAGAAAGTACTCCTGCTTTGTTCAGGTGTAACATACGTGTATAGAATCATGGAGAAAATTAGATAACATTGTTGGGGTCATACTCTTGAAAGTTTCATGTACTGTAATAAGGAACACTTTTTAAAAAAATCCCTGTAAAAATAAAAGACCTAAATGACCTTTTGAATAAGGATACACTGATTACATTTTTATATGTTAAATAAATATGATACCATATTTTGGAGGAAAGACAGAATGGAAAAAATTACTAGGAGTAGGGTTGTAGGAGGCTGTTATACAGGTAAGGCAGGATGGCATTGTGAAGTAATAAGGATGCATGGCAGTAATCCATTTCAATCCACGTGAACTAAGATTCAGTGTTTACCATGCAAAGGAAGAGTTGGTGAAATAAGGAAATAAAAATTCTGGAAACTTACTTTCTTTTAAAAAAAATGAAAATAATCCTATCACAGTAGCCAAAGGAAAAGGCATCTTTAAGAAGGAGAAAGCGAGGCAAGCCTGAATATTTAGCTCAGTGATAGAGGGGTACCGAGGCCTTGTTTCAAGTCTCTAATACTTCAGAGAGAGAAAAAGAGAAAGCAAAAAAAAGAGACATAGAAACAGAAATAGAGATAGAGAGAAAAGTATATATTTAAAGACTGAAGATCAAGCCATTAGAACAGAAACGTTCTCAGAATTCTTGAGAATGAGCATTATTTTTGGAATTAGATTCTATTCCTTATTCTTAGGAGTGGTTAAGAGGATGGTGGAGTAGGGCTGGAGAGATGGCCTAGCGGTTAAGAGCGCTGACCGCTCTTACAGAGGACCCGGGTTCGATCCCCAGCACCCACATGGCGGCCGAAAGCCGTCTGCAACTCCAGTTCCAGGAGAACTCCAGTTCCAGGGGAATCCGAGACCCTCTTCTGACCTCCGCGGCATTGCACGACACGGGTGCACAAACCTGCATGCAGACAGTACATTGATACACATACAGAAATAAATAAAAAAAAAAAAAAAAAAAAGAGGATGGTGGAGTAGAGAGGCTCTACTAATAATTGAGGAGAAATGAATTTTTTTACTAATAAATGAGGAGAAATGAAGTTTAAAGTTGAATGGGTCTTCCAACATGCTTTGAACAGTTCAGGACTAGAAAGATAGTAACTTAATCAAAGGCCTTTGGACCTTAAAGAATACCAAACAAAACAAAACAAAACTAAAAAAGTAAATGATTAGAATGAATAGAATGGAAGAGATGTAGAACTGCGTGTAAGATAAGAGGAAAAATGGAGGGAGTATTCAAAATAAAGGGGAAATAGTAATTATTCATAAACAACCACCAAAAGTTCTGGATGTGTGTAGGCAAAGAACCAAGAAGGAAAGAGTTTATCCAATGCAAAGAAAACAAAGGAAGTGATGACTCAAGGCAGGTACTCATAGTTGATTCTTGAATAAACACTAGGAAATACGGGGGACTATGGGAAGTTGAAACCTTTGTTCTTTATTTCCTATGATGTTCAAATGTTTGATATAATATGGTGAGAAAGCAATAAGGGCACAGCAATGAAGTTAAGGACAGTGACTTGAAGCAGTCACTGTAGAATAAGAAATGTAGTTATCTTTAAAGAGATCAAAGGATTTTTTCGATGCAGATAAAGTTGGGAATCTTGTACTGGTACTGGTCTGTGACTTCTACAGCAGCCCAAAAGACAGATGACTACATATCAATGCAGGTCTGATTGCTGCTTTAGAAGTTATCTCGGCTGACAATTAAATGAACTTTACAATGATTGACAGTAAGTCAAAGGGCAGGGAAAAGTAATTCAAAAGAAAAATTCAGAAGATGACTGTGAACTTGGACAATAAAAAAGTTGAAAATTATGAAGTTGAGCAAAAGATGTGATTGATTAACACAGTGATTAGGGAGCAACATAACAGCAGAAGATCGTGAACAAATTAGGTGTGGAGGTTACAAAGTGGATAGTAGAAGAATTATGGAAGATTACGGCTGTCCCTTGTCACTTTGTGACTGTGTCACAGTCACCGTTTTTCTTTTACATAAGCCCTGTGACTATGATCACACAATAAAGTGAATAGCAAAGGAGAGTAGAGGATTCGTCAGTCTTTCCTAGACTTCAGATTCTTTAATTTGATGTGATTCCCAGCAGGGTACTTATTCCTAAAATACGATGCATTTAAAATATATTTATGGGGCTGGAGAGATGGCCTAATGGTTAAGAGCACTGACCGCTCTTGCAGAGGACCCGGGTTCGATCCCCAGCACCCACATGGTGGCCGAGAACCGTCTGTAACTCCAATTCCAGGAGAACTCCAGTTCCAGGGGAATCCGATGCCCTCTTCTGACCTCCGCGGCATTGCACTAGACGGGTGCACAAACCTGCATGCAGACAGTACATTCATACACATAAATAAAAAATAAAATAAAATAAATTAAAAATATATATTTATTTTTATTTTATATGTATGAGTGTTTTGCTGGTGTGTATATAAGTGCACCATGCACACAAAATGCCTGCAAAGGTCAGAAGAGAGTGTTAGATCCCTTAGATCCTGTCAGGAACCCCCCCCCCAACGTGGGTGCTGAAAACTGAACCCAGGGTCTGTGCAAATGTAGTAAAGCTCTTAACTAATGAACCATCTCTCCAGCCCCTGAGGTAGGTATTTATTCATTTTAACTAGATGTGAGAAAGGCTCTTATGACAGAATTTAAAATCTGTATTTTCTTTCAAGTGCTTTTGCAATCCACAGCTTTTTTCATTTCATCTTATTTGAAATATTTCATCTCTTCTGCTTCTACCCTTCCTTGTTTTTGTTTAAGCATAGATAGACTTTCTCAGCAAATACAATAAAGGGAAGGTCCAGGCATAAGCACAGAAAACCAAAATCATAAAAGCAGCAATTTGCATTACTAGACATACAATTGAAAACAGAGGTATTCACAAGTAAGTTTAAACAGATGGATGGGAATTAATCCTAGCCTTGAAATTAGTTAATTTGCTTCTAAATACATTTGTCAATATGCCTCATCTGACTTTTAGTGGCTTACTGAATATTCTGGGACTATACTTTCTTTGTTCTTAAATGCCAATGATTTTACTCATTTTCCTTTTACAAAGATAAGTTGTTTAAGAATTCTACAACAGGTTATCAGTTTTATTCTAAAGTCTGTTCTTTATGGCTGAATTTTAATCTGTTTCTAAACTTCATTGAAGACCTTTCTAAGTCTCACTTTAAAGATAATAGATAGCTAGTTAGGTAAATGATAGATGATTGATAGATAAAAAGTGTGTGTGTGTGTGTGTGTGTGTGTGTGTGTGTGTGTGGTGTTTGTGTGTGTATCACATTTAAATCCTAATATTTAAATCTTAGTATCTCATTGAAGTTGCTCATGTTTTGTCGTTTTATATTTTGAAGCCATGTTTTAACAGACTAAAAATTAAATTATTGTGTGTTGCTGGTAGGTTGAATCTTTATCATTACTTATCAGCTTCCCTTATGGCTAGCAATGCCCATTCCCCTACAGGATAGTTTGTGGATAGTAATATAGATTGCTATAATTACATTTTTTAAAATTAATTTCAATGTCTTTGCCATTTAACTTTAGAATATATCCTTTTTATATTTACTATAATTGATAAATTTGAAATTATTTCTATGTTTTTAAGATTGGAATTTTACTTGCTTTTTACTATCTGGCATGTTTCTCCTTGAGTAAAATGTTTTTATATATCTTTATTTTTGTTTATTTATTAATTTATTTCCTCCCCACATCCTGTATATTACAGATCTATGACTGGGAACTTGCACACTCCTTGAACTCTATCACAAATACAGCAATTTCATAACTATTACTTACCTCACTGCCTTTCTCACATTCATTATGCCTACTAGAGATGAAACTTGGACTACCTGTTTTATCTTTCTTTCTTTTTTTTTTTTTTTTTTTTTTTTTGGTGTTTTCGAGCCAGGGTCTCCCTGTAGTCCCAGCTGTCCTGGAACTCACTCTGTAGACCAGGCTGGCCTCGAACTCACAAAGATCCGCCTGCCTCTGCCTCCCGAGTGCTAGGATTAAAGGCATGCGCCTATTTTATCTTTCTAACCTCTATTCTTCACATCTTATATAATTTTGTATTTTTCATCTCTTTTCATGCTAAATTCTGAATATTTACTCAGTTTCAGTTTCCATTTCTTTAATTCCTTCTTGACACTTGTGGAATACATTGCTTAATTGTTCCAAATAGTTTATAATTGCAATGATTACATTTTTACCTATGCAGTTTTGCTTTGCAATATTACCTTGGCAGTTGTCATAACATGCTTTGCTCTTTAGTAATGTTTCTCATCTCTCATTTCTTTTTGTAAAGATTCTATATTTTATATGTGATAGTTCTTATATGTACATGCTTTGCTAGTGACATTACCTCAAATGTTCTTCTGAGGATAATTCATGGTGGCTGGCTTCAGTATATGTTTTATGGATTTTCCCTTACAAAATGAGACTTGAGAAACTTTGATGTGTCTTAATGTTTTGCTTATTCTAGATATCTGGTGATACAACTACCAAACATCAACTTTTAATTCATTTATGAGCTTGAAATTATGGAGGATATAAAGAATGTAATTAGCCAGGCATGGTGGCAGATACCTGTAACCCCAGCACTCAGGAAGCAGAGGCATGAAGTTCTCTGTGAGACTGAGGCCAGCCTGGTTTACATAGCAAGATCCAGGCTAGCTGGAGCTACAGGGACATCTTGTCTCAAAACAAACAAACAAACAAGTAAACACACAAAGAATGCAAATTAAAATCTAACTCCATGTAATTTGAAATGAATAATTCTCTGTGTATCCACTTAATCCCTTGTGACTTACACCTATCAACCAATTCTTTCATCATCTATTTTGTTGATCCCTGTTTTTCTCTACTTCTACTTCTATAGCTCTCCACTTTATTATTTCCTCCTTAATTTGTGTATTTATATATGTTTCTTGGGTGTACTGTCCTGTCGGCAGATGCACATAAGTGGGCAGGTACATGTGCATGTGTATGTAGAGTCATGTAGAGGCCAGACATGAAACTCAGGTCCTTTTCTTCCAGATCCATGCACCTTGTTTCGATTTGGAGACAAGGTCCTTCTCAGAGACCCAGAGCTCACTGCTAAAGCTTGGCTAAATGACAAGTCACCCTTAAGAATCTGCCCGTTTCCCCCTCCCAGCACTAGAACTGCAAGTGTGTTTTTTATTTAGTTTCTGGACATCACCCTCAGGTCCCCATGTTTGTGTAGCAAACAGTTTAAAAAATGGGATACCCCCCTTTCTAATTTCAAGATTATCCTTTGATTGTCTTTCAGAGTTGCAGTCTTACATAGAGAATGGAAGGCTGACTTCTCACCTTGCACAGACCTTACGTAGTCTTTGCTTCTTTCTACAGATCATTCAAACCTAATCCTTGGGCCACTGGTGAATATTAAGTACTCCATAGCTGCTACAGGCTTTAGTATTGGTACAGCATTATTTTGTCATTTAAGATTTATTTTTTCTCCTGAAAAAATTCTAGTTTGACTTCATGCCTGACAACATTGTATTCTTATCCTTAAAAATCTATTTATTTGTGGTTCTTCCAAATAAACACAACTTGGAAAATATTTCAGATTCTTTCATCATTTAAACCAGAGAACTGTGGTCTTCCAGTCAAATATAAGATCTGCCTTTTTCATAAATGAAGCTTCCTACAAACACAATCATGTTTATTCATTTATGCATTTCCATTGTTGATTTGTGCTCCTGAAACATTGCTGAATAGTTGCTACGGTGACCATATAATCCACTGAGATGAAAATATTTGCTTTCTGATTTTCACAAAGGAAACTTTCTTATCTCTTGATTTAAGCCACCAGCAACTTGTTTATCTCATAAAAAAATCCTGAACTTAATAAAGCAGTAAAGTATTATGTAATATTGGAATTCATTTACTAATGTATGCAAATGTTCAATATAAGCTTTGAATATTGCTGCAGTAGATTAGAACTTCATTGATGGCATCATCTATATATTTAAAAGGTTTGAGTATCAGATCCATCATAGGAATATACTTAATAAATGCCTTTGATGGTGAGGAGGAGGATGGTGATGATGATAACTTGAATTCCCATAATTTCCTAATCCATGACAGATATAAGAACAGATATCACTTTAGAGAGTTAAATGTACTTGTCAAGTCATTTTGGAATGTGGTAAATCACCTTAATTGGGTACGTTTTGCCTCCAGGAATCTTAACTGCTTATGTTCTCTGACAGTCTTTCTGATAAAACATATTGCCATAGATTAAAGCTGTGAATGTTACTCACTTTCTAACATGATGGGTTTTATTACAAGGGGGTATCTACACTATTTGTACAGTTCCCAATGTTCTTTTACATCTTTGCATAGAAACAATGCAATATTCTAGCAATAGCACTCCAGTACCCATTTTAACAATTCACATGGCTCTATTGTACTGGTACATATAGAAAAACAGATAATATCCACTTTAAAACAGAAGCCATAAGAGTTCTTTTTAATGCTCCTGGTAGAATATGGAAGTGTAGACTGCAAAAGTCAAATAAATACTACTAATAATGTCAAGGAAAAAGAGCAATATGTTAAAAACTTTATTTCCATAATTGGGAATATGGTGCTTAGTAAGAAAAGCCTGAATGGATGAATAAATGAATGAATGAATGAATGAATCTTTGCAAGGCAGAAAAAATGGCAAGTAATAAGACAAATATAAAACTCTTGCAAAGTGTCTGTGATGGAAATATAGTGTATTAGATATAAAGGACAGTTGGCATTTGCTAGAACAGATGAGTGACGAGTCCCAGGGACAGACAGGATGTGCAGGGCATAATGGCACCTAGCATAGAGATCCTGCACAGTAAGTTCTCTGTAAAGCAGTCTTGTTCAGGGCTAGTCATGATCTTTGGAAAATGTAAGTGAACAGTTTTGACAGTGCAGTGTGTGAAAGGGAATAAACTAACTAAAATATCTAGCTGCCATGCTTTTGACTAAGGGGACTCTGTGGGGACAAAAAAAATCAAGCTGTAATGTCTTTGGAAACCAGACAGTAAGTCCAAGAAAGGAAAAGGAGGTGTTCATTCTGAGACAAAAGTTAGCAGCATAGCCCTTGATCCAATACATTCAGTGGGTAGTTTTATGACGAACATTTATTCTAGGTAAAAAGGGTATAATACTAAAGAAAGAGTTATAAACATTTATACATAATTATCATTTGCTTATTTTACTGTTTAAATGGCTTTCCTCTTAATGATGTGGCTTTTCCTAAGTAAAGAGCATTTACTAGCTTAACTCCATGCATGGAGAATAAAGAAGGACCCAACAGGGAGAGAAGTGATCTGGAATGATTCTGATTATGACAAGCAAGATGTTCATGCGGAGCTTAGAAAGTCAAAGACCACTGAAAAATGTACTTTGCATATATGTGCTGCAGGTCCAACATAAATGGATTCCTCAGTGTTAATAGATAGATATATGTCAGAGGATTGCTTGGCAAATGTTAAATGCTGAACCAAGGTCAATATTGCCCAGTCTATCCACAACTGCTGTTTTCAAGTGTCATTATAAAGAAAAGAAAAGAAAATCTCTCTGGTTCTCCTAGTAATGGTCCTGGGACCTGTGTCCCATGAGCAAGAAACAAAGGCTTGTTCTAAAAGATCATTACTTTAAGATTCTCATTTCTGACCCCCATCTCGATTGTATTTATTGATGGTAACACTTTTATACATGTCCTCACTTGTCTGAAATAATCTTATTACATATATATATGATTATCAAATCTAGACCCGTGTCCCCCCCCATCCCCCCACCCCACGAGAGCTCATGTATTCTGCCAAACATTCTTTTCATCTCTTTCTCAGTTCCATGTGGAAGTTGACTGTTTTGAGTAGAAGTTCACTGTTTCAGTCAGTTCTTTGAAGCAGTACTTTCTGTTGTTGTTGTTGTTGTTGTTGTTGTTTCCAATATGCATCACTCCCAACTGCTTAGACAAAAGCTCAAGGGGCCGTGCACAACAAATACTTACAACTAGGTAATTGGCACTAGCATCCACAGATGAGGGATACCATTCGTCATTGCTTTTCTGGGACTGTGTTACTTCACTCAGCATGATGTCTTCTAGCTCCAGCCATTTTCCTGCAAAGCTCATGATGTCATCTTTACTTCTGCATAAAACTCCATTGTGTAGATGTGCCACATTTTCTCTATCCACCCATCAGTTGAGTGGCATTTGGGTTGGTTCCAGCTCCTTGCTATTGTGAAGAGAGCTGAAATAAACATGGCCGTGCATGTATCTCTGCAGTGGGGTGAGTCTTGAGGGTACATGCCCAGGAGTGGTATGGCTGGGTTGGGTGGCAAGTTCATTCCAAGTCTTCCAAGGGTTCTCCACACTGGTTTCCATAGTGGCTATACCAGTTTACATTCCCACCAGCAGTGGATGAGTGTTCCCCTTTCCCCACAACCTCTCCATCACTTAGTCTCATTTGTTTTCTTGATCCTAGCCAGTCTTATTGGAGTAAGATGATATCTTAAAGTGGTTTTGATTTGCATTTCCTTAATGATTAGTGATGTTGAACACTTCTTAAGGTGTTTCTCAGCCATCTCTAATTCCTCACTTGTGAAGTCTCTGTTCAGGTCTTTGCTCCATCTATTGAGTGGGTCATTTGTTTTCTTCTTTGTTTTTTGAGTGGTTTATGTATTCTGGAAATCAATGCTTTGTCAGATGTTTCTGAGGTGAAGGTTTCCTCCCACTCTGTGGGATTTCTCTTCACTTCCTTGATTGTTTCTTTTGATGTACAGAAGCTTTTGAGTTTAATGAGGTCCCATTTGTCAATTGTCGACCTTAATTCTTGTGCAGCTGCTGTCTGATTTAGGAAGTCTTTTCCTATGCCTATGTCTTGTAGTCTGCTGCCAACTTTTTCTTCTATCACCTTCAGAGTTTGGGGTTTCATGTTGAGGTCTTTAGTCCATCTGGAGTTGACTTTTGTACAGGGCGAGAGGTAGGGGTTTAATTTCATTCTTCTACAACTGGTGATCCAGTTTTGCCAACACCACTTACTGAAGATGCTGTCTTTTCTCCATTGTGTCTTCTTGGCCCGCATGTCAAATATAAGATGGTTGAAATTGTATGTGCTCAAGTTTGGACCTTCGGTTTTTTTCCTTTGGTCAACAGGTGTGTTTTTGTGCCAGTACCAGGCTGTTTTTATGACTATAGCCCTGTAGTATAGTTTGAAGTCTGGTATAGAGATCCCCCCTGTGTTGCTCTTTTCAGTCAGGGTTGTTTTGGCTCTTCCACGTCTTTTGTTTTTCCAAATGAATTTAAGGACTTTTTTTCCAAGCCTGTGGTTCAGGTGGTCTTGGGAGATCTCCCTGAAATGGCTTTTTCTAAAGCACTACCTAATGGTTGAAATGCAGTCCCTTCATTATGTCTGTGATTTAACATTCTTACAACATATCTTATTATAGACGCTCTTATTTTCATAAATCCCATAAAACAATGAATAAATACTCACAAGAGGGTTTAATAGATGATATCAAAATGATTCCACACTGAGGATTTGTGAAAGTCTGGCAAGCTGCATATGGAGAGGGCTCTCAAAAGTGCTGACAATACTACTGCAGCAGATTAGCTTAAAAGAAAACACATATGGTTCCGTTTTGTGCCTTTTGCTCAACTAAATATGTTTAGAGGCACAAGCCTGCAACCTGCTGAGTGGATCCTATTTTCTCCATATGTGAGTTACAGAACAGAAGAGGAGACAGCTAAAATTTCATACACTTACTTAAAAAAATCCAAATGAAAAACATCAGCAAATACATGGATTTTCATATTTTCCATACATCTTCATACATAAAAACTAATTCCTTTCCCTCAAAGAACTACCTTTTGGCTACCTCTGAGCCCAAATCTCTATGCCCTTTGGTCCTCTAAGACTCTGTATATTTTTGCTTAACCACAAACAGTTCCTAAATTAGGAAGAACATTCTATATGATGACGGCAATGATAGTCAATTATATTTTCAGTCTGTATAATCTTCTCCACCAGCATAGATCACTTTTTTCTATGATTAAAAACAAGTAACCCAAACTGACTTCTCACTACAGCCACCCACCGTCCTTCACTGGTGTGTTAATGCTGTCTACTGTCATTGACTCTGTTAATTCCTTATCCAAATTCTTCTTAAAATGCTCCAACCTGGCTTTCTCTCTAAAATGGTTTGAAAAATAACTTTGGCCTGTGACTCAGTGGGTAAGGCACTTGCAAATGTATGAGGATCCAAGTTTGTATCCCCAAAACCTACAAAGAAGCTGGGCACAGTGGTGTGATTTTCTGTAATCCCAGTCCTCCTATCATGGGATGGAAGCTGGAGACAATAATCCAAGGCAACGTGATGTCCACAAAAATAGAGACTTTATGTCAAACAAGGTAAAGATGAAGATTAACACCTGAGATTGTCCTTTGACTTCTAGTCATGCGCTATGGTCATGTTCTCCAGCACTCACACAAACACACGATATAAACACACACAAACAATAACTTTGGTTAGTCAGCAATAGCTTTCATCTTATTAAACTTTGATCTCAGTTTCTTCATCTCTCAGTTCAACACAATACTGTTTATTATGCCATTGTTCTGGGTACTTTCTTAGTCCTTCTGACACTACAATTCTTACTGCTTTTTTTGACTTATACATTGCAACTACTCCTTTTCCACTTCCACCTATCTTGAAATTCCCAGAGTTCTGTGCAGACATGCACTCATCTTCCAGTCTTTACAAAGGCAAGTGGAGACAGTAATCTGCCTTCAATATATTCATGTAAATAAACATTATTTATATCATATTTAGCCTATACTCCCTGTCTGAAGAAATGTTGGGCTGCATAAATCCAAAGCAACCAACACATCATGGTCCACCTGCATATCCCAATCCAAGGCATAAATCTTCCTTCAGATTCCTTCAGAAATTGGCGAATATATGGAGACACTTCCTGTCGAAAGTATCTACACTCTTTCAGTCTATCATCTTCATATCTCTAGAATCTAGCCATTTTTCCAGCCATATTATTTCTGTCCAACCTAAGTGTTTTACCCATTTTAGCTCAAACATGCCTTTCAATTCCTGCCTACCTCTCAGAACACTTGTCATTTTTTGTCGTAAATGTGAACTACTGGAGAAAGCACATAGTACGCCTCATTACCATCAATTTTTCTGGAATTAGATCACCTACAATATTCACAGTTATTTTCCTCAACTATATTTTAAATTTTTAAATTTTAAAAAGATAAATGATGGCTTTGCTATAACATTTGTTTGATCTCTATTAACTGTGTGAAAATTAAAATTTCTTATCATAGTTGTGACCTTCATCATTTACTCTTGAACGCTGCCTAATCTCATTTTACAATGTTCGCCAACTTTATTAACTCTAGTTATAACCCATAATAAAGTCCCCTGTCACCTCTCCTTGAGGTTACCAATTCTTTCTGATCCTTCAAGCCCAACATCTCACTGTGATTCACACTTCTCTTCATTATTTCAGCCACAATTCAAATTGTGCTTGAAGTTTCCTGGAGTGCATCAAACAGATTTTTATACATTTTCACTAATATTTCTATGGGTGCTCAATAATCTTTTTTGTTGGTTTGTCTGTTTTTTGTTTTTTGCCTATAGTTTGTCTTGTGCCTGAAATGATCTTCCTCTCCCTCCTATGTATGGTTGAATTATCAATTTAGTTTTCTGTATCCCTGGAGATTAGGCCAGAAGCCTCTTTGTATGTGACCAGGGCACTAGTTATTTCTTCACAGTATGCATTTATTTTATTGGCATTTAATTGTCTGTTAACTTACCTGTAACCATTCCTAGATCACAAATTGATGAAGAAATATTGCATATCTGTATTGTATTCCTTGCCCAAGCCTCATCTGTTCCTTGGCATATATTAGAAGCTCAATAAGTGTGGGATGAATGACAGCCTAGGCTTTTTCCAATAATTGCTTGTCCATGGCGCTAAGTTCTATTAGGGATGTTTAAGTACCCTTGTTTATGCTCTCAAGTACCATGCCACATACTAAAGAGGAAGGATCCAGGATGTAACCCTCTTCTATCATGTACTACATTATTGTGGACATTCTTCTGCAAAATGTAACATCTTGTCATGACCTTTTACATGTTCTGTACCTCTGTTCTCCTTCCCATTGAAATAATAATTCCCAAATCTTTGGCCTTAGCAAAGCTGAGACATCATCAGTTTCTTGATCCCTGTTTTGACATTACAGTTTTTGGCTTCAACGATGGCTGTCAAGACCTGATAGGCCACATTTTGATTGCCCCCTTGACTTGGTAGCCCCTTAGCAATTTTTTAATTTGCAGCTATCTTAAGAAACTTCACTCCCTGTTCTGCAGTTTCAGAATCTGACTTCACTCCAAGTTCCAGATGGTCGCTGCTCCTCTGGTTTCATCAAACATGGCTCTTATTCTTTTACAAAAATGGCTTGGAAAACTCTTGTTTATATATTATTAATTAAATTATGAGAATAATGAAAGTTGAAATATAGCTCAAAATAAACATTTAATTCAACAAATGTTGACATGATAACTGATCAACTTCTATTAGTTCTTAAGGCAAAACTTGAGCAAACATCTTTTTACATTAGAATTCATGCCATATAAAAATAACTTATTTGTTTTAAGAATCATATAGGTGTAGAGTCGGGTGTGGTGGCACACACCTTTAATCCTAGCACTTGGGAGGCAGAGGCAGGCAGATCTTTGTGAGTTCAAGGCCAGCCTGGTCTACAGAGTGAGTTCCAGGACAGCTGGGGCTACAGGGAGACCCTGTCTCGAAAAGACAAAAAAAAATCATATGGCTGTTAAGAAAATATAGTTATATTTTCTTATTTAGATCATAAATATTTGGTTATCTGTGTTTGATCTGAGTCTATATTGGAATGTTCATATCAAGGATGTTAGGTAATTTGGCATATCACAGTAAAAATTGAATATATGATATTTTGCTTCCAAGTTGGTAAGCACAGATGAAGTCATAAAAAACCTGTGAGCTGGCGAGAAAAACATAAAAATGTCCATGGAGCTGAGAATGATCATGGTAAATGACGTCATTAGCACAGAGAACTGAGACCAATACCTCAAGGTATTTCTGGCCTCGGAGATGAAGACCTGGGAAGAGCAGGGCAGAAGCTCATAGAATGAGTCATTCAACAGTACCGTTGGTCAGTGCTTGCTTTCTGGAGGAAGACACTGTTTCTGAGAGCCTGAAACTCTACCTACTTTTATCTATAAGGTCAGGGCAGCTTTTAGTGCCTTCATTAGAAAACCTTCTCAAACATCTGAATCTCTGCTTAGTATAACATTATGATTTTTTCCATCATATAGATTTTAATATAATCATATAGTATAATCATATAGTGTAATAAAGGCAATTGACATCTGCCAGTACTCAGAGTCCTTAATTAAACTTAGCATATCATATATTCAGTGCTTGCTTCATCCCCCAATGCAGTCAAGACAAGGAATGTGCTTAATAAAAAATATTTCCAGTTAAATATCAACTTCACTATATTGTATTTAATTTGATTTTTACCAGTGGGGCAAATAAATTTCCCAATTGAATTCCTCAAAATCTTTATTTTAAAATACATTAAAACTTCAGTAACTTATAACCTTTTTAAAGATATATATGTATGTATGGGTATATTCCAAAATGTAAACATATATTTACAAAGCACATATATACCTTGTTCTTACTAAAGTTAAGGCAAAGACCTTTATTTTTTTTTTAATTTATTCTTGTATGTGTATGAGTATACTATCTGCATGTAGGTTTGTGCACCCGTGTTTTGCAATGCCGCGGAGGTCAGAAGAAGGCGTCAGATTCCCCTGGAACTGGAGTTAAAGACGGTTCTCAGCCGCCATGTGGGTGCTGGGGATTGAACCCGGGTCCTCTGCAAGAGCAGTCGGTGCTCTTAACCACTAGGCCATCTCTCCAGCCCCAAGGCAAAGGCCTTTAAAATGTACATACAGACCTTGTAAGTAATAATTCCATTTCAAGGTAATTAAGTTTATACATGCATACAAACTAGAAGCTAGTTTTTGTGATGTGCTCATATTCTCAAGTATATGTAGGCATTCCTAGGAACAGAATTAGGGAATTAGAGAAGGAACCTAGAAATTAAAAAAGCTCCAAATACACATTAATCCTGAAATAACTGATCATACAATAATAAAAATAGATATTGTTCATATTGGACTATAACTTGACACTTTGACAAAACTTGCGTTTTGAATAATAGAGTCTCCACGGTGTAAGATAAAAAATAAATGAATTATTGCAATGCTATTTATTCTCACAGTAGAAAAGTGGAGAGGAACTGAGAGTGTTAATGGAAAATTAATATAAAAGAAGGGCAAAAATGATGCTAATAATGTGTGGGATGAGATATTGGGTCATAGACATTTATATAGTGAAGAGAGTGGAAGATTGAGGGGGATTTGATCACAGTCTATAAATACCATATAAGTATCTGTATAAATGAAAGAATGTGATTATTCAAAGCATCGGGAGATGGGAGGACAAGAAGCACTGATCTGAAACTAGTGAAGAAAATTTTCAGCTTCACATTATATTAAGAAACACTCTGCAACAGTAAGAGGATGTGGCATTAGAAATAAAAGCCAAGGACGATACATAAAGTTTAGACAAGGATTGAACATGATGTATCTATGAGCACAAAGTAAATCAGAAATGATGAGGGGAGAATGAAAACAGCGAAGCTCCCAGGATCGGAAGAGACACAGTGCTGGGCTCTATGTCATGACCGCCGTCATTCTTTCTCGGATGTAAAGTTCTCTAGCCATTCTCATTCTAAAAATGTAGATCAAGCCTTAGAAAACAGTTGAAAAGAATGATTATGTCCGGGCTGAGAAATTTAATTCAGTAGTAGACCACCTGTTTAGCATGCCAGATCTTTACTTAGATTAAATCAAACCCCAAAATTCAGTCAATACTATGACTAAATTTCCTACTATAGTTTACAACTAAGTCATATCTCTATTTTGAGCTCAATAGAAAGATCTTCACATAGCAAATTCTTTTGCAATTGTCCTAATGATACAGCCTCAGACCATCTTTGAAATAAATAATAATAATTTCACTAAAACGAAATCGAATAAATTCTTTTTCCGTGGCAATGTTTGTATCTGACAATGAAAAAAATATCATTAATACATTGTATATTTCCTTCCTTATAAATACTAGTAAATGAATGAATGTTATCTATCTGACTAAATGACAAATAACTCTTTATTACTTGAAGACCAAAGAACTCAAATCTAGATTTTTGTTGGTTTCCTCCATTTTTTTTTTCTCTCCAGTAGCTTTCCTGTAGTTGGACCCAAAGCTCTGGAGTTTTTAGTGTTCAGAATGGCTGCTCACTGGGCATAAAATGCATTAGAATGAATAAAGAAATTATGGCAACTTCAGAAGTGTATAGTGAGAAATCACTGTATGTCCATGTCACCAATTCCATCTAAAATAAAAGAAAGAAAACATTAAAAAATTAAAAACCTCCTGGATGTTCTGGCCCAAGCCTTTAATCCCAGCACTAGAGAGGCAGAAGCAGGCAAACCTCTTTGAGTTCAAGGCCAGCCTGGTATATGAAACAAGCTCCAGGCCATCTGGGACTAAAGGGAGACCGTCTCAAAAAGACAAAAAAAATAAAAAATAAAAAAAATAAAAACCCCTAAGCACCTCTGGATTTTGAGAATTATATTCAGTAGATTGAGAAATTTGGGGAAGTTCCAGCTAACATGAAACAGTTCTAGTCCAAGGGAAGACCCTGGCATGTCTTCATTTGCCCACATTCTACACTAGAGATTTGTCATAGGTGCAGACCAGTGCTTGTAGCTGACAAAGTTGTCTGTGTTAAAGAGTGAGAAGGACAACCAGTGAATCTAAAATGTAGGGTGTCTTCAGGACACACAGAAATTTTAAAAAGCCATAGCAAAAAAGTAAAAGTCTATTAGGGGGAACAAAAATAGGAGAAGGAGGAAGCCATAGAGCTAACAGAAAATGAACTCTGAAAGGCAAACTATGGATTTTATAACCTGAAATTTGGATGGAGTGACCATTTGATTATTGTTGATGAGGGCAGGGAAGAAGAAGGGGTTGTCAGCCAGGAAGTTAAAAGTTCTATAGTAAATGAAATTAAGACTGTCTTAGTAAATGATCCTTAAAGATCTATAGATGAGGTTTATATGGCCACTTACTTAGAGTCATACCAAAACAGTAAATAAATTGGCTGGAATTTGATAAAGGATATTATTACTTAATGTATATTCATATTTATAAGCTTTATGACTTGTCTTTTTTATTTTGTTCCTTCAAAAAGGGAAATATATAACTACTGTTATGACTGACAAAATAGCACCATTTCCAATTCTTTCTTTTGGTCTTTCTGCTTCCCTGTCCCACTTCTGTCTCTCTCTCTGTCTCTCATACACAAACATTTCTCTTAATCAACCAATTTGAAATGTGACTTATGTTTTAATCAATTATATCCCATACTTAAGACTGGCCCACAATATTATTTCTTAAATCACATCTTTTAGAAGCCTTCAGTGCCTAGCTAATGGAATCCTTGAAAAACCTATCAAAGTGTTTCAGAACATAAGAAATCTATCAATCAGACAGAAACAGTTCTTCATTATGCTTTTCACACAATCTTGCTCAACTGCTTATTTTAATTAGAGCAGAACTCTAGCTTCTGCTCATTGGTTTAGCATGAGCAATAAAATGAAGTTTATTTAATTTTCTAAAATAAGTAAAGCAGAGTAAAGTTAATTAAAAGTTAATTACACCGTAATGAATCACCGCGCCTTGCTGTGCCTGTGTTGCCCACATGATTAGGTGTTGTCCTTCCCCAGCACACTCCTTCTCCCAGAAGCTGGGTGCTCCCTTCCTTTGGTCTTAGGATTTTCATTTCTGGACTTTTCCTTAAAACTAGAGCTTGTCTTTTTCCAAAGCTATCTAGGAAATACACACCAGACATAGAAGTACACACATCTTCCAGGTTTCCCTTCTCTTATATGAATTCCCCGGGCATAATTTTCATTTAGACTTCTGATTGCCTTTCAAATTTGACAGAATATACCTATAAAATTCGTTAGTAATTGTTTCATTTCCCAGCATGGCATGTGTAGTTAACCTTGAAAGACGGATTGGGCATTCACTGCAGTGAGCCAACCTTTGGCAGTATTGCAAAGGTCGGGGTGCCTTCTCCCTGGTCTTGTGACTTTAAATAGGAGGCTTTGTACATACTGGAATTAGAATGCTTTTACTGCTCATTAATTCATCATTAAAACGTTGTTAACTAATCATTCTCTATAAGAGTCTGGCGTTCAGATTTTCTGGCATGAGCTGCCTTGGCTTGGCTCCCAGCCACTTAAAACTTGCTGCAAACAACAGCATTCATGCTTGTTGTAGACTTAAATCCTTCTGTAGAATTTTATTGTAAGTAGCAGTTCTTAAAACTCTCATTCAGAAGATAGTTTATAGTGGGAGTACCTTAATTCTATGAATGGATTGTTGTGTAGAGATACTTGAGATTATCTTTGGAGCAAATTCCATGTATTTCAAGGAGTGACTTGTGGTGAAGGCTGTGTCCTCCCCCTACTCATGCTTCTTGTATCATGACATCGTATGTATGAAGATTATAACAAATATTACTTAAAATATGGGAAGAAAATGAATTATTGTAATTAAGAGTATGCAAACAGATTCCAAACAAATTCAAATGAGCTTCTTCGATCCTTGGTTTTGTGTATAGATGCAGAAAAACTACAGACTATTTGTTTTGTAAAATTATAGAATTTGATGGTATAAACGTGTTTGAAGAAACTACAAAAAACTGTGTTCTAGAATGTTCTGAGTTTATTTTATATTTTATTCGTAAGCACTTTTCAAATAATATGCATTGTATGTCGATCATTTTTCAACCTTCTGCTCAAGGATGCATGCAGAGGGATTTATTTTCCACTCAATGAAAACCATATGATAAGCCAGAAAGAAACAGGTGGGAAGCAGGAACAATGAGAAGTTAGAAGAGAGGATGTCTATTCACGTTTCCATTCCTCTTCCTACTGAGGGCCTCCATCTTTCCTTTCCTAACGTGCATTCCCATTGTCAGGATTAGTGTCTCTACTTTTAATTTTTGGCTTTGTATACAAATTATTTCTTAATTATTATATCCTAATTTTCAAGGTTTGATTTAGTTATACTTTTTTTTCTTAGAGAGGGTCTCCCTGCAGCCTCAGCTAGTCTGAAACTTGTTCTGTAGACCAGGTTCACTTCGATCTCACAGAAGAGACCTGACAGCCTTTGCCTCCCAAGTGCTAGTATTAAAAATGCGTTTCCGGGCTGGAGAGATGGCCTAGAGGTTAAGAGCGCCGACTGCTCTTGCAGAGGACCGGGGTTCAATCCCCAGCACCCACATGGCGGCTGAGAACCATCTGTAACTCCAATTCCAGGGGAATCTGACACACCTTCTTCTGACCTCCGCGGCACATTGCACGACACGGGTGCACAAACCTACATGCAGACAGTACATTCATGCACATAAAAATAAATAAATAAATAATTTTTAAAAAGACTTTAAAAAATGTTTTTCACCATGCTTGGCCCTAATTTAGTTATACTTTAAGAATAGTTTTATTACGTTTACTTATTTATTTGTGTGCATGTGTACCTGTGTACGAACCTTCATGTGGAGGTCAGAGGACAAGCTCTAAGAGTGTTTTCTCCCCTGCCATCATGTGGTTCCCTGGGATCCAACTCAGATCCCCAGGCATGGTGGCAAGTGGGTTTACTGGTTGAGTCATCTTGCCAAAACAAGATATGCTTTCCTTTCACTATCATGTTGAAATACTGATTTGAAACTTTATTTTCATGTTCATTTGGTAGCATTGACAGTCCTAAGCTTGGTAATATTTAGTTCCCTATAGAGGTAAATTTGTGAATTAATAACAGCAATCTTAATAACCACAAAAATGTCTTGTGGAGATAGGGAGACGGCTGAGCAGGTAAAGGAGTTTGCCTCACAAGACTGACAATGTGAGTTCAGTCTTTAGAATCCACATAAAGAGAGAACTGACTCTACAATGTTCCTCTAACCTCCACAGGTGGTAAATGTGCCCCCTCACATACACACATAGGTACAAATAATAATACTGAAAGTTTTAAGATCATTCTTGCAATGAAAATAACAAAAAGAAATACCTTATGTACATGAGGAAATATTTCATGAATATGGTGCATTCGATATACATTCTAAGGATCAATTGTTTTCATTATGATTACCATTGTGTTATAACCATTTTACCCACATTCTTAGAATGCAAATTGTTATACTTTTATGTGATTACCCCAGTTAATGAATGGAAAGATATCTAGTAGATATGCCATGATCATCTTGTTAATTTATAAATGTAACACAAAATCTGACTGGCACTTAGTGACATTAAAAATGCTACATTTCTCTGCATCTGAGCCATATGAATTTATCATTTGAGCCATTATATAGCACATATGTTCATAAGAATTTTATATCATCAGTGATTTTTGTATGTTTCTGAGCATTTATTCCCTGAAAAAAAAATGTTTACACAATTGAAGGAGTATAGATATGCCAACACCTAGCTGGGATGGAGCTCAGTAGTAGAGGGGCTGCCTAGCATGTACACATCCCTGCCATTCAATTCCCAGCATCATACCCACAAAAATCAAATTTTTAGCTGTATTCATCTGGCTGCTACTACACCAGAACCCTTCTTTTGGCCCAGTGAGATGCTCAGCAGGTAAAGACACCTGTCATCAAGCTTGATGACATTAGTTCAGTCCTTAGGACCCACATGGTTAAGGAAAGAACCAACTCCCACAAGTCGTCCAATTGGCCTCCCCACACTAAACTTTTAAAAATGCACGGGCTGGAGAGATGACCGAGCGGTTAAAAGCGCCGACCGCTCTTACAGAGGACCCGGGTTCGATCCCCAGCACCCACATGGCGGCCGAGAACCGTCTGAAACTCCAATTCCAAGAGAACTCCAGTTCCAGGGGAATCCGACACCCTCTTCTGACTTCCGCGGCATTGCATGACACAGGTGCACACACCTGCATACAGACAGTACATTCATACACATACAGAAATAAATAAAATTAAAAAAATAAAGAAATAAAAATAAAAATGCAGCCCAGTGGGGACTGGAGAGATGACTCAGCAGTTAAGAGCACTGGCAGTTCTTGCAGAGGACCCGGGTTCAATTCCCAGCACCCACATGGCAGCTCACAACTGTCTATAACTTCAGTTCTAGGAGAATCTAATGACCATTTCTGACTTCCTCAAGCATTGCACAACATGGGTGCACTTATATGCATACAGGCAATACACACATTCATGTAAAATAAAAATAATAAATAAAACTATTTTTTAAAATGCTCTAGGCATGGAAGCTCATGCCTTGAATCTTATCACTCAGGAGGCAGAAGCAGGCAGATCTCTGTGAGTTCAAGGCCAGTCTGATCTACATAGTGAGTTCCAGTCCAGCTGGGGCTACAAGGAATCACTATCTTAAAAAGACCCTCCAAACAAAACAAAACTAAATGCAACAATGTGTGTACTAAGTACAATGTTAATATATTATATGGTATTACATTGTAATTATTTTTTTTACTTTTTATTTTTTTCTAGGTTAATTCCAACTCATTTTTAGGGTTTTACATTTTGATAGTAGGATTGAATGCAAACAATGTTACTTTAATTTTCTATATTACATAGCAAGTTGATGAATAACATCAGGTATTATGTTTACTAGAAAACAAATAAATAAACAGGAATTATTCAGTTTATCTTCTAAAGAGAGAATTGGTGCTAGCATCCACAAATGAAGGACACCATATGCCATTTGTTTTTCTGGGACTGTGTACCTCACTTAGTGTAATGGCCTCTAGTTCCATCCATTTAACTGGAAGTTCATGATGTCATCTTTCTTTACAGCTGCATAGAATTCCATTGTGTAGATGTACTACATTTTCTTTATCCACTCATCAGTTTAGGGACACTTGGGTTGCTTCCAGCTCTTCACTACTGTGAAGAGAGCTGCAATAAGCATAGATGTGGTATCTCTGCAATAAGATGAGTCTAGTGGCTATATACCCAGGAGTGGTGAGGGTGAGACTGGGTCAGGTGGTAGGCTCATTTTGAGTCTTTTAAGTGTCCTCCATACTGCTTTCCATAGAGGTTGTATGAGTTTACATTCCCATCAGCAGTGGATGAGTGTTCCCCTTTCCCCACAAACAATCAAGCATTTGATATCCTTTGTTTTCTTTTTTTTTTTATTTTTTCTTTTGGTGTTTTCGAGACAGGGTCTCCCTATAACCCCAGCTGTCCTGGAATTCACTCTGTAGACCAGGCTAGCCTTGAACTCACAAAGATCCCCCTGCCTCTGTCTCCCAAGTGCTAGGTAGGATTAAAGGCATGCGCCACCACGCCCGGTTTGATATCCTTTGTTTTCTTATGCTAGCTAGTCTTACTGGAGTAAGATGAAATTTTAAGGTGGCTTTAATTTGCATTGCCTTAATTATTAGTGATGCTAAACATTTTTAAGCTGTTTCTCAGCCATGTTTACTTCTTCATTTGTGAAGTCTCTGTTCAGCTCTTTACTCCATCTTTTTCAAGGGTCATTTGTTTTCTTCCTCCTTTGTTTTTTTGAGTAATTTATATACTCTAGATGTTAATGCTCTATCAGATGTATCACTGGTGAAGGTTTTCTCCCACTCCGTGGGTTTTCTCTTCATTTGTTTGATTGCTTCTTTCAGTGTACAGAAGCTCTTGAGATAATAAAGTCCCATTTCTCTACTGTTCACCTTATTTTTTGCACTGCTGCTGTCTGATTTAGAAAGTCTTTTCCTAAGCCTACATCTCGTGGATACTACCAACATTTTCTTGCATCATTTTCAGAGTTTTGGGTTTCATATTAAGGTCTTTGATCCATTTGGAGTTGATTTCTGTAAATGGTGAGAGGCAGGGGTTTAGTTTTATTTTTCTACAAGTAGTGATCCAGTTATCCCAACACCATTTGCTAAAGATTCTCTCTTTCCTCCATTGAGTCTTTTTGGCCCCTTCATTGAATATGAGGTGGCTGAAATTGGACATGCTCAGGTTTGGATCCTCAGTTTTGTTCCATTGATCTATGGGTCTGTTTTTGTGCCAATACCAGGCTGTTTTTATGACTATAGCCCTGTAATATAGTTTGAAGTCTGGTATAGTAATCTCTTCTGTATTGCTCTTTTTTGCTCAGGGTTGCTTTGTCTATTCAGGGTCTTTGTTTTTCCATATGAACCTTAGGATTTTTTTTTCCCTAGGCCTGTGAAGAAGCTTGTGGGGATTTTAATTGGGATTGCATTGAATCTGTATATTACTTTGGGCAGGATGGTCATTTTATACTGTATTGATTCTTCTGATCCATGAGCATGGGATGTTCTTTCATCTTCTAGTATCTTCCTCAATCTCCTTCTTGAAGGACTTGAATTTTTCATTGCAGAGATTTTTAGTGTGCTTGATCAGGTTTATTCCTAGATATTTTAATTTTTGGAGGCTATTGTGAGTGGGAAAGTCTCCTTATATTCTGTCTCCAATTGCTTCTTTTTGGCATAAAGAAAGACTACTGATTTTTCTGGGTTAATTTTGTATCCCACCACTTTACTAAACCTGTTGATGGTTTCTAGGAATTTTCTGGTGGAGTTTTTGGCATCCTTTAGGGAAACTATCCTGTCATCTGCAAAAGGGGATAGTTTGACTTCCTCTTTTTCAATTCTTTTTTTTTTTTTTTTTTTTTTTTTNTTTTTTTGTCTTTTTGAGACAGGGTCTCCCTCTAGCCCCAGCTGTCCTGGAACTCACTCTGTAGACCAGGTTGGCCTTGAACTCACAAAGATCCTCCTGCCTTTGCCCCCCAAGTGCTAGGATTAAAGGCATGCACCACCACGTCCAGCTTCAATTCTTAAGATATACTAAAACAGATAATTTATAATAAGTATTATCCACATAAAGAGAAAAAAACAAATTTAAGCAATTTAGTACAGTTGGTCAGGCTGTTTCTTTCATATGTTTATGAGAAATTAATATTGAGATAGCAAAGGACATAACATGTTGGCTAACATTTTTTCTGTGCATCATAGAAATTTTCTGCTCAATATGCTATAGGAAAACAGAAATTATACAAAATTAGTCTCAAATGTCTTTAACTCTGCCAACTAAATTAGTCTCTGAAGGAAAATATAAATTCATAAACCATTACCGATCTGTGCAAGTTTAGAAACATCCATAATATAGTAACATGCTGAACAGATTGATGTTGTAGTCCTTCTCTAACTTGGGCTTTGTGGAAAGAGAAATCTTCAGCTGCATTTTTCCCAGCACTGGTATTCTTTCTTCCAGAGTCCAAGTAAGAATTTCTGCTGCCTCTCTGAGACTGAAGATCTTATCAGCGATAATAGAACCAATGTATGAGTATATTCCAGAGATTACTGAAAGCAAGTGTAGTGGGACATGCCTGTAATCCCAGCACTCAGGGGGTACAGATAGGAGGATCAGAAGTTCAAGATCATCTTCCCCTAAAGAGAGAGATTGAATGCAGCCTGGGCTACATGAAATCCTGCTTCAAAAATCCTATGCCCATCAAAAAGAATATAAAATAAATATTATTGAATAACCAAAGACTTGACTCTAAATAGAATGTGTGGCTGCAGCAGATGTACCTTCTCCCCTTAACTGACAAAAGAAAGAACACGACACGTAATGTCATTTTTTTCTCTTCATAAAATTAAAACAGTAATTGGCAGGCTACATCTCACATTCCTCCTATTCCTACAGGCTTTGGGCATTAGACAGAAGTGGGGCAATTTTGAGATTAGTAATAATTAAATTATTAATAATCCCAAAAATGTCCTATAATAATACCGCCAAATATATACTTAAGCAATTCAAGCCACAAACAGCTTCTTATTGGCAGAGAACCAAAATCTAAACAAATAATTGTAACATTCCATTTTTATTCATATATGAAATTATTTATTGACTTTAATTATTTTCACAAATAAAATGATCTGGCAAGAAAAATTAGGACTATTTGTACAAGTAACTATTGCTATTAGCAAGCTAGCCAATGAGATATACTGCAGATCTTTTTTTTTTTTTTTTATGTGCATGAGTGTACTGTCCGCATGTTCATTGGTGACCCTGTGTCCTGCAGTGCCGCAGAGGTCAGAAGAGGGTGTTGGATTCCCCTAGAACTGGAGTTAAAGATGGTTCTTAGCCGCCATGTGGTTGCTGGGAATGGAACCCCGGTCCTCTGCAAGAGCAGTTGGTGCTCTTAACCTCTGAGCCATCTCTCCAGCCCCTAAGATGTTCTGCAGATCTTAACCACATAGAGTAAACACCCCTGCTCTGGGAACATTCTGAAAGTTTTAACATATACCAAAAAGCAGATGGATATTCAAATTAAAATTTCAACTAGAATAAAAATAAAAGGAGTGATTTATGACACATAAAACTAATTATTGGGCTGGAGAGATGGCCTAGCGGTTAAGAGCGCCGATCGCTCTTGCAGAGGACCCCAGCACCCATATGGCGGCCGAGAGCCGTCTGAAACTCCAATTCCAGGAGAACTTCGGTTCCAGGGGAGTCCGACACCCTCTTCTGACCTCCGCGGTGTTGCACATCACGGGTGCACAGACTTGCATGCAGACAATACATTCATACACATACAGAAATAAATAAAATTAAAAAAAAACTAATTATTTCATCAGATAATTCAGAATAACTAGATAAAAATAAACTAGAATTTATTTATCTATGTGTTTGGTGGGCATGGGAGTAATGTCTGCATGTTTGCACATGTATGGGCACACATTTGTGGGGGTTCCTGTGTTTGTTGGTTTGTGTGTGTGTGTGTGTGTGCGCACACACATGTGTGCATGGGGACTCCCACTACTGACTTGGAAGTCAGTCTTCCTCCATCAGTCTTCACAATATTGTATGAGGCTGAGTCTCTCAGTTGAGCCCAGGGCCAACTGATACCAGTCTAGACAGCTAGCTTGCCCTAGTGATCTAACTTCCAATGCATTGATCTTAACTGTCTAATCATGCATGGCAGACACTTTACCACTGAACAATTTTCCTAGGCCTACATATATGTTATTTTAGAGGAAATACATGACACATATTTTTATTTGTAAACTGGAATCCATTACAACAACAGAAGTCCCCCTCTCTTTCTGCAGAGAATAGGTTATAAGCCTCTTAGTGAAGAACTGAAACCTCTGATAGCCCCAAACTTCATATACATAAATGGTTGATGTTTCTCTTCTATGTGTATGTATGTGCATATCTCATATAAATGTAATTCATTTTCTATTTGCTGCTCTGTGGATACATATCTGCTCCATGGATCAGAAAAGGGATAAGATCTCATCCATCTTATTTGCTAGCTCAGTAATGAGAATAGTTGCCTATAAAGCTGGTAAATCCTAGTTTTTCTCATCAGACCAACTTATTTGTAAAGATAGCTAAAGTCAATATATAATTTACTATGTGAATAAAACTGAAATGCTTATGTTTTTACAGATTTTTTGTGTAAAATCTTCTCAAACACTGTGGCAATAATTTGTATTTTGAAGCATAATGGGAAAACTAAAAAAAATTCTGTTTTTTCCCCTTCATGGGCAGAAGATTCATTATTGCTACAGATCTTAGTAGTGGAGCATTTTCCTGTCTATGTAGGGAGTTTTCATGTTTTCTCTTGAAAGGTGTACCTCATGACTGTGCTGACCTGTGTGAACTGGCAGTCTTACTGTTCTTGACCTCTGAGCTTATGGTGAAGTAAAGCAGAGGTTATTTTGAACACAAGACCTTTGAGATGTAACATTGTTTTGTACACAATGTTAACCAGATAAATTGATTTGATAAACTAGATGGCAACTAATCAGGGAAGTCAGGTTGTGACTGGGTTGGTTGAGCCCATGTATAAGGCTCTAGGTTTGATTTACAATATCATAAATAAATGAATAGATGATAGAAGAAAGAAGGCAGGAAGGAAGGCAGGAAGGCAGGAAGGAAGGCAGGAAGGCAGGCAGGAAGGCAGGAAGGAAGGCAGGAAGGAAGGCAGGAAGGAAGGAAGGAAGGAAGGAAGGAAGGAAGGAAGGAAGGAAGGAAGGAAGGAAGGGAGGGAGGGAGAGAAAGAAAGAAAATAGATGTAGGTAGGTAGGTAGATAGATAATAGATAGATAGACAGACTGACAGACAGACAGACAGATAGATAGATAGATGATAAAGAAAACAAGCATGGAAAAATTGGCCAGAGGGTTGATACCTGTCCTTGGACAAAGCTGGACAATACACATCTTCATTTCCCTGTTTAAAATGGCATGCAAGTTATGAATTGTTCATTTCCATAATTTTCCACATATTACCAGGATATGGGTGACTGAAAGCAGTGCAAGTGAATTCCTGGATAAGGGGTTAGGGTGCGGGCAGGCATGGCAGTGAACTCTTTAACTCTTTAACTCTTGTTTTTGTGAGCACTTAGATTGAAAAACTCCAGATACTGAAAATTGTGTTGTATAACACAAACCTTCTCAAGATGTAGTCATCAACTCTTCATAATGCTTTTAAAATGCCAAACTGAAACTTTCAAAACTAACTATTGAAAATAAATGAATCAAAATGGCTTGCCATTTTATAAGACAGAAATATCAGGTTTTGAGTGGCAGATTAGAAAACCAGTTTAGACTATGGCCACCAAGCATTTCTCTCCTTGATTTGAATCCTGTTCTACTAAGAGTGCTGTGGATATGGGAGAGTTACTTGATATCTCTGTTCCTTAACACATTCTCTCAAATAAGGGTTAAAATATTAACAGATTCATAGGATAGTAGTAAGTAAATTAAATAATGGTCATTAGTTGAAGCTGATTTTTAACATTTCTAGGAAACAACTTTTCCACATTCTTATCATTTTTACTTATACTGATACCATACAAAAGAAGCAAGATCCGGATCATCATAAAAATCAGTACAGAGTGCACTTCTTATATAAAAGAAATCCTCTTTTTCTTAAGAAGAATAAAAACTTTCCCAAAAATGCATACACAGGTGCCCTCAGGCCAGACATTAGCTATAGCTAATTAAAACTAAGAACTTTAAATAGGTCGTGATCATACCATTATATTCTTCCCCAAACTATACAGTCAGGAAGGGTAAAAGAATTTGACACTAAAACAAAAACATTTTGTAATTATCTCCTGTCCATAACTTTATAGGTTTCAATAGAAAGGGTTACCCTAAATGAGTGTTTAAAAAGCTCAGACCCAATTATATTATCTTTTAAAAAGACACTTTAGTTCTAAATGTCACAAACAAATCTCCAACTGAAATAAGAAAAGTACACCTTATGTTTTTCACTGTGTGCTTGAAGTCATGTAGATTTAACTCAATTATTATACACTAACTTATTTTTGGAAATTTTGTTTAAAGCATATATGAATCAAGTGTTAGAAGTTATCACTGTCTACATGAGGAGTCTTTTCTCTAGTTTTTATGTAAACTTTGTTATAGAATATATCTGAAAGCTTGCCAAATTGAGCCAGGAAAACCAATTTAGGAGCTCAACAAATATTTATTTTAATAAGTATTTATCTTCTTTTCATAAAGGTAGAAAAGTTTATATCGAAGTGGCTAAATTTCTGTTCACCTAAGATATTTTAAGTTTATGTGTAAAATTATCTATTTCCTATTTGGAATTTCATACTTTCCTTAAGTAACAAAGCTATTTATAATCCCTTAGACACATGGCATTTCTTATATATTTATAGGTGTTTCTGTATATTTAGTCCAATTTAATGAAGGTCAAGAATAAAACTGCAAATGAGGTTTATGGGAGGGTAGTAAAGGTTCGTTATTGTCATTGTATGGAAAAGTATAATTTTCGTAAGAGAAATGATGACATATACATAATAAAGTCCCTGTCCGTGTCATGACAGCTCAAGAGCATGGCATCGTTACCACCTATGTCACACCGCAGGTGTACCTGCTATATGGGTGACAGCCGCTGACTTCTCTGATCAACACATAATTATCTCTGAATAAAAATGCACATTGAAGTTAGCTGGACATAATGGATTGAAGACCCCGGGTAAAATTATCTTCATCATGGAGCATAGCACCACCTGGGGGTGGGAGAGGGCTGGGGAGAGGTGTTGGCAAAGATGCTATCTTGAGAAGCCTGCTGTAGTTTGGGGACCTCTGGGGTGTCACTGTTTATCCTTCTTGTCTTCTTTCAGATAGAAGAGGTCACTCGGTTAATGGTAGGATGCTCTTAATGGAGAAAGGTCCTGCTGATCACTGCTATTCTCTCTCTCTCTCTCTCTCTCTCTCTCTCTCTCTCTCTCCCTCCCTCTCTCTCTCTCAGCATCTGGAGAGTTTCCATTTGCAGAGTCCCCTTCCCCCATAAGATAATAAATATCATATCACAAGGATGGCAGTGCTCCTTCATGGAACACTGACTGTTTATTAGAGGCAAAAAAGTTTAAGAGAAATGCTAACAATGTTCATTAATGGCCCGCATCCAGGTTTAATGAGGCATGTCAATATGCGGACTGGGCAACATCAGTGGCATAATAGTGGTGGTAAATGGGAGTAATTGTATCCAATTGTACGGCACAGCTTCCAGGAATGAGCCCGAACTGCCAACTGACAATGACAGAGCAATTATGGGAAGGCAAGCGAGCTGTGTCAAATTAGCACTTGGTGAGAACTCATTTTTCAGAGATGTGCTTGCTCTACACCACCGCAAGTGATAGCTACTTTATTGTGAGTGATAGGAAGACCAGCACTTAGACTGATGTTCTGATTTGTCAATAGCTGTATTTGAAAGCTTAGTGTCACAAATATATAGAGATATTCAGGGAGAGAGGCACACTGCTCATGATCCGAAGGATAAGAACGTTGCGGAGAAGGTCATCTGTCAGTGTGATCTGTCAGACAGAGATCACACTCTATGAAAAGCGAACATTCAGCCGACTTAAGTAATTACCTTTGACTGAGATTTGAAGATGTCTTCTTTTGTTGGCCTACATTGACTGCATAATTTATAATTTACTGCAATCAGCTAAGGGCCAGGAATTGTAACTAAGAAAATTCTTATTTTATTTCCCATAATTACTTTTCTCTCCCTCTCTATTTTCTAAAAATTTCTTTAGCACTTCAGAAGTGTAAAGTGAGAAACTGATGAAATTGCTTTTTCCCCCTTAACAACTCAGTTTAGTATATCAGAAACATGATATTTACTTTGGCTGTTGCTTCATGGGGGGTATAGCACCCTAACACTACCCTAAAAAACATACTGTCTCTTTAATCCTAGTAATTTTTCTTGGCTTATGGGATACAAAGTTAAAGCAGAAGGAATAATTTAATTTTTCCTTTCTATTGCTGAAGAATAAGGAGGGGAGAGGGTGATTTAGGGTACTGAGCAATGAATTTGGAATTCACATGCTCACAAACTCATCAACTTGACTAAAGGGAGAACAAATATCTCAAAACTACATACATTAATAAACTTTTTGGTTCTTGTTGTCTTTTCCTCCTGGACATATAGAAATCAATGTTTGTGAAGGAATTCTTTTGCGTTGAATAATCATAAGGAAAAGATACATTTTGTTCTCTCATGCATTAAACATCAAACTTTTTCATTTTGTGTATTTTACAAAAATGGTTATTTGATTTTGTTAACTGAGATATAGTAAGGAGTCTGAGGAATGTGGCTTTTTAATGTCTTACTCTCTGGATTACAAGAAGAAACTGTAGAGATATATTAACTTGTGCTGTTTGACATTATTATAAAATTCTTATTTCGTTGCTTTTATTTTTCTCCAGTAGTGATGGATTGATTAATGAGTTGTAAGTAAAAATTACTGAGATTAGCCTGCCTTCTGGCAAAAGCTGTTGTTTAATTCTAGGTGTATTGATTTACTGTAGAGATATTGACAAAAGAATTAATTTAAGTACTTTAAGTCAATATTACTTTACCGGAAACTCTTACATTTTAGGTATAAAGAAATATCTTTAGACTACTCTTCTACTAATATGGTATAAAGTTATTGTTATATAATAAACATTCATTTTTTCTTAACTTAAAGTCTATATAGATTCGTATTACTCTTTTTATTCTTTTTTTCTCTCCAAAACCTATCAACCACTCAATCTGAAATGAGTAATTATGGGTTTAGGATATTGACTAATATATTTAAATGTTTTTGGTAAAGTTTAATGATATTGCTAAAAGTATTTTGTTTTTTTTCCTAGTTTACAATTTGCTACCTGAGATTATTTTAAATTATACACTCTTAAGTTCTTGAAATACAGTTTTAATTGTTTTTTTAAATATTTTAGAATTATTTGGGTCATTCAGTTTCCCTGTTGCAGAATGCTGTTTAATTCACAATGCCTTGAGCACAGTCCGTCATCTGTTCTATAGTGACTGTGCCACTTAATAATGGAATAGTGCATCAAAGTGGCACTTAGGTCTCAAATTGTTATGTGTGACTGTCAAAGCTGGAAGGAAAAAAAAGAATTTAAAAAGGAGGGGTAGGAAAAACCCTTGATTTGTCTTTACTACTGAAACGTGAATTTGTCAGCCAGGTTCTGAAATCAACAACAGTATTTCTTGCATCCCCAGTGAGATGTTGAAATCTTGACAGGTACATATTTTTTCAACTACAACCACCTACATAATGAAAACTAAATACACAAATCTTATTTTTTTATTTCTTCTTTTTTTTTTTATTTTTGCTTTTGACAGATAGTTGCTGCCAATGGGATATAATGTTCAGGTTCAAATTGTCAAGAGAAATATCCAATAAGAAATCTAAAGCATAACAATACACATATTCAAAAACACAAAGCCTGGGCCCTATGGTATTCAGGAAGGATTTAAGTGTATAATTACCGGAGCCAGAACACTAGCACTTAATATTCCCCCTGATGGCAAGATCAGCCATCCCTCCCTCTCCCCATCAGACAAACTTTTCATTTGTTTAGTGATCACCGAAGCTTGGCATTGTTCTCTTTGCTTCCTTATTTAAAGGTGTATTTGCTTTGATCTGACATTGTTTCATTTCTCATTACTCAGTCTCAGAGCATAAACCATGAATTCAGTATTGAAACTCTGTCATCCTAAATATTTTTTTAAATCTCTTCAAATAACTATGCATCTAGGAACTGTGGTTTGAGGGTGACTCAGAGCAGAGCCTGCATCTGTAACTTCTCAGGGTATATTTTGTGTATACTGAAAGTTTCCTGACAATCACTATTAATACTTACAATGATGCTCAATGTATATTGGTATTTGCCCGCTTGCAACTTCACTGTTACCCAAACCCTTGTTGGAATACCTGGGCATTTTATCTAGGGCATAGGAAGGAGACTAATTGTAATGCTGTTTCTTGGAAATTAGAATTGTAACTGGTTGTCACCTGCTTGCTTTATATAGATCAGTCTTGGAGAATTTCATTCGATCACTTGCCTGGAGCAAATGATATTTTTGACAGCTGAATGAAATTTTGTCAGCCTAGATAATATTATGGGAATCATGTGCAGGTGTCTCTGAAAACTACACCTCCCATCATGCTCTGCAACTGAATTTTAAAGTTATGAACTCCTCCAAAAAGTAGGAGAGCCTTTTGAATCAGCTCTCAACATACAGAAAATTAATTAATACAAAATTTCAGGAAACAAATACGTCCATCATTCAACTCTGAATTATATTCCTGTTCTTAAAGAAAGAAAAAAAATGGAGCTACTCTGAAAATGCTGTTTTCACTATGTTAACAGACTTAAGAGTCACTTTGGTGTTTCTGCCTCCCAAGAGCACTAATAAATTCATCTTTGATTTCTTTTCACTTTCTTTTTACTCATAGTATTCAACCAACAGGTATTTCTATACTAGTTTCAAAATCTGTCCTAGAATTGTTCTTCTGCTAATTAGCTCTCTGAAACAAACACGTAACTGGTCTTCTTGTGTTCACTGATGCTCCTTCCCCAGTCAATTTCTCACACTGAAGAAACATCTTAAAATAAAAAATTACACATGATGGGCTGGAGAGATGGCCTAGTGGTTAAGAGTGCCAACTGCCCTTGCAGAGGACCTGGGTTCCATCCCCAGCACCCACATGGCGGCTGAGAACCGTCTTTAACTCCAGTTCCAGGGGAGTCTGGATCCCTCTTCTGACCTCCGCGGCATTGCACAACACGGGTGCACAAACCAACAAGCAGACAGTACATTCAAAAACATACGATAATAAATTTTTTTTTAATTACACATGACAGCTTCAGTTGCTGCCTTTGCATGCATGTCCGGGTCCTTCTGAAGGTTCCATGTCACTGGACTGCCTGCCCTGGGGCCTCCCACTCTGCTATGTACACTGTGACTACTTAGCAAACCAACTCTGTTCCAATCTGGGGTCACCTACACTTGCTGTTCTTTCTGTGTTTTCAGAAAACCTCCTGGACTCTAACCTACACTTATACATCACCATCTACTAAGGTTCTCCTTCTTTTCCAAAAGGACTGCTCCACAATGAACTCTCCACATTCTATTATAGTTTGGTTTTATTAACTGTTTACTTATTTATTTTCCATTTCCACACAATGAACTAAAAATATAGTATCTTCCATGTTCCCAGTGACTCCTTAGGCCCTGTCCCATGCTATCTACTACTCCTTAATTATTTCTTTTTTTTTTTCTAATTAAATTAGTTTTTATTGATGCTTTGTGCATTTCATACATTTTTTCCAATTCAGTTCAGGCTTATTTCCCTTTCCCTCCCCCCCCACCCCCACCCCATCCCAGATCATGCATTCTGCCATAACTGTCCTGCATCTTTCTCTCAGTTTTTTTTTTTTTTCATTTTTAGCTATAGGTGATAATCCATGAGTACAAGCATCCTTCATGAAAAACCTATCTGCAGGCTGTTGTGCCCAAACACCTACAGCCCCACCATCCAGTGGGGGGTGACAGGTTGTTTGTTCAATCAAGTTGATCAAATGAGTGTCCAGACTACATTGCTGTAGTTTCACCATTCACCCCAATCGCAGCCCTTACATTCTTATAGTCATGAACTGAGTCAATTTATCTTTCAGATATCAGGCTACATTATTCATTGTTTTTATTTAAGACACTAGTATGAATCACTTGGTGAAGCTTATTTTGGCTTTAGTTGAATCATATTTTGAAAGCTTTCACTTCAGGGACTTCATAGCAGGTCTATGGTGGTGCTTCTATGAATATTTAAATGAATTATAAAGGTACCAATTATTTAAATGAATTATAATGGTGTCACACTACTTTAATCCCAGCACCTGGGAGCCAGAGGCAGGCAGATCTTTGTGAGTTCAAGGCCAGCCTGGTCTCCATAGTGAGTTCCAGGACAGCTGGAGCTACAAGGAAACCCTGTCTCAAAAAGACCAAAAAAAAAAAAAAAAGCTTCAAAGATTCTTTTTCAACTCCCTTCATAAACTACAAATAAAACAAATTACTTATTTACTACATAATATTGGTTTTGAGATCAACTTCTGTGTAAAGTGTTTAGAATACATTATTTTCTAAATGTAATATTTGAAATTGGTCATACATTTTTGAAATGTTCCTTTTATTCACACAATAGAAACATGAAATCTGAAATTAGATTATGAAATAAGATAATATATATAATATAATAAATTAAAATATAACTTTAATATTTTTAAAAGTAATACTAGAGCCATTTGTAAAATATCTGTTTAAAATTACAACTTCTGCATTATAGACTTAAATATTATGTATAAATAACTAATCTGTATGTTATTAAAGGTGAAAAATATTTTAAACATTCTCATAAGTACTCTGTAAGTTTTAAGCTACTTAACTTCAAGTTAATAATTGCAAAAATACAACTACAATGATGAGTACTGGAAATCTTATTTAAATTATGTTGAAAAAATATTAAAATATCTATTTTTTCCTTCCAACTCGAGAAATTTTACATTTTCAATAATATATTCAAAGCAGGTTGAATTAAAATTTTATGAGTGAAGATATCAGATAACAATTTGTGAAATTTATAATGTTCTTCATTCAGAAAAATGTCATAAATTTTAAACATTTTAGTTTCAAATTTATATGAGACCATAGCTTTGCAATCTATAAATCTCTGAGATGATCTGGGTGTATTTCTTATATCTTATTTCTTATATCAGAAGTAACCAATGATTATTTTATTCTTTCACAGTAGGTAATTCTATTTTGGTCATATGTATTACTTTAGCAATGCTCAACAGTAAGGAGAAATTCTACAATTAGATTATGTCTTTTGTAAATGCTTGATCTATTGCTTTACAACTGAATCAAACTGGAGAACCAAGGAGCTCAAGACTAAAATTTTGAATTATGTTAGGATTTTGTAGTGTGCTCATACAAACTCATAGCTGCTGTGTATACTGGTACTGGATCCACAAAGAGGGAAGGGACTCACAAGGGACCTCATAATGCTGATTGGTTGACAGCAGACATATTCTGAGGGAGCAGGGGAAGCCTGGTGCCCAGTTGTCTACCCACTGATGAGCATCACCAGGCTCTGTTGATTAGTTCCATACTCATAATCACACAGACGGCCATGATTAAACTCTCTCAAACACTTAACAAGTAAAGATTGGTAAATAGAAGAAAGAGATTTATGGAGGCTTTTTGGTAGAGCCAGGAGAGAACTGGGAGTGGGGAGGGACTAACACACATGGTATACTTGTGCGGATGTGTAAAAGAGAAAAATCTACAAATGGAAGGAAGGATCTTTAGAATGGGTTTTAATAGTCATGTGTTCAAGATTATGTTCTGTCTTCTCTTATTATGATGGTGTCATAGGGACCTGTTACACCTTATGAGCAACACGCTTTAATTGGATACCATTTAATCTCATTGAGGGACGCAATGGCTTTAGAGTATGTAAGCAATTATAAACTGTTGCTTTGTCCACTTCAACATGCTGCTTCTCTGTGACTCTTTTACCTCACAGGAGGAGGGTCAAACCAGGCAAACATTTTGGTAGTCTCTGTTTCCTTTTGAGTACTTCTGTTACACAGGCTGCTCTATTTTTCTAACCCACAAAGCTATCCAACTAGTATTCCATTTAGGGTTCTCTATCAGGTTCCTTCCTTGGAGAAAAGTTTAACATGCTTCCTTTCCCCATCACTGTATTAACTCCCAAATATTGGTAACACAGCACTGGGAACGTACTTTCATAGCATCTGCTCTAATAAATTGAACTTTCATACCTGAATATCTCCTTAACAAAATACTAAAATCTTGGGAATTAGCACAGAGTTTTACTAATTTTCTTGTCTTCTAAGCCTGGAAAGGAGATATTATAGAACCTTAATAAAGTTGATTGAGTCAATGAATGAAGAAGTGAACAAATTATTCCCCTGTATTAAATTTAGGTTATAACACCCCGATTCAACACTTCATTTTCTGACTTCCAGAAAAATGTCTTTGTTCTTACTTTAATCACAATTTTGTTTTGAAAAATAATGCTAGTATAACAACAGAGTTTGGAAGGAAGTTAAGAAAGGTAGTTATTTTAAAAACAAAGATGCCTGAGCTGGAAAAGATGGCTCAGGGGGCAAAGGAGGTTTCCTCTAAGCTGATATTCTGAGATCAGTCCCCAGAACCCAGACAGTCGAAGGAGAGGACCAACGCCCCAAAGTTGCTCTTTGATCTCCACACAGACACCATAGGGCACACACAGCCCTGAAATGCACCCCCCCAGCCCTGCCGCACACATATAAAGCAAGAAAATTAAAAAAAAAAAAAATTCTAGTAAAAATGTTTTTAAATTAGACTGGCGTGATGGTACACATCTTTAATCCTAACACTTGAAATGCATTGTCAGGTGGATTCTGGGAGTTCAAGGTCAACCTGGTTTACATTAAGAACTTTTCACTAGACAGGGCTACATTGTGAGACACTATCTCAAACAAACAAACAAACAAGCAAACAAACAAGCAGAAAGAATAGCTGGCGTATAGCAAGCTTCCAACAAATACTCTCACTTTTGCATTTAAAAATGAGCCCTTCTTTTTAAAATTGCACTTCCAATTAACTTGCTACAGATAATGTAAGAGCCCTCTTGGGATCGTCTTTAGTGAAGTAGTAAGAAGAGAAAGATACTGCCTAATATGCATGTGTACGGACAGCTTCCTATCCCATCCCATTTAAAACCATTTAAGTCTGTGTTGTTTACAAGTTTACAACATTCTTGACATTCAAGTAATTCTGATTTACAAAGAAATCCTTAATTTCTAATCAGTGCAAAGTAGCTGCATTTCCCTTGGCTATCTGCAGTGTGAACGGCTCAAGGTTATAGGACTGAGGCTGTGGGATGAGATTTGTGGTTAGGCAGGCAGCTTTCTGACGTACTGTCATAAAACGAAGCGAATGAAATACTGTCACTGCCTTCTAAGAAAGAATCTTATAATTTCCAAAAAGTTATACACTTGTAAATAATATCCTACACATCATTGTATAAAGGTTTACAAGAGAAATCATGTAAGCTAATCACTCTCAGGAAGAAAATTCATGTTTGAATTTTTCTAATAGTTTAAAGACAGTTATCATAAATGTGATTTGGAAATAAGGGCATTATTTTATTATTTTATTTATTTTATTTTTTTCCTTTACGTTTGATTTGTAAAAGGGCATTATTTTAATAAAACAAACACAGTCTATATAAATAAATTGTATAAAAGTTATAATGCCCGAATAAGTCATTATAAACAGAACATTTGATCATCTAATGCACTATTTGTGAAGTCTGCTTAAGGTTTAAGTCTTTACCTTGCTTATAAGATGTTTTACAGCCAGGCATGGTGGCACACGCCTTTAATCCTAGCACTTGGGAGGCAGAGGCAGGCAGATCTTTGTGAGTTCAAAGCCAGCCTGGTCTACAGAGTGAGTTCCAGGCCAGCTGGGGCTACATGGAGACCCTGTTTCAAAAAGACAAAAAAAAAAAAAGATGTTTTACAGTAGGCTATAGGTATAGCTCAGTGATAGTATTTGCCTAACCTGTGCAATGCCTAGTACTAGAAAACCCCCAAAAAAACATCTTTCAAGATGTTTGGGGATTTTATTTTTATTTTATTTTTAATGGATTTTTTGAATTAATTAATTTTTTAATTAATTATTTTTTACATGTATGAATGTACTGTCTAGATGCAGGTTTGCATACCCGTGTCATGCAATGCTGTGGAGCTCAGAAGAGGGCATCGGATTCCCTTGGAACTGGAGTTAAAGACAGTTCCCAGTCGCAATGTGGGTGCTGGGGATCGAACCCAGGTCCTCTGCAAGAGCAGTCGGCGCTCTTAACTACTAGGCCATCTCTCCAGCCCGATGTTTGGGGATTTTATAGCACCGTTTAATACTACTCTACCTGTAGTAACACACACACACACACACACACACATATGCACACACACATATATACATATATCATACTAAACAGATCAATGCCTTTGCTTTTACTGTTTCTCATGCAAGAGTCATATACACATTATGCAAGAATCCAGATTCCTTTGGCTTTATTTCCTAAATTGGAATAGATGTACCAATTGTGGAAAAGCATATTCAGAAATTAGTGGGCTTATTGCTCCTGTCGTATTGTATTATTAACCACAGTGTCAGTCAATAGCTAAAGTTTCTCACATATTTTTCTGAAGAAATGTTGGTCTGGGGAGAAGGCAAAGTGTCTGAAGTGTCTTCTGGACAAGTGTGAGGACCTGAGTTCAGATCCGCAGCACCATATAAGAAGCCCAGTGTCGCAGTGCGCATCTAGACTTAGTCATAGCCTCAATTTTCAACTTGACCCTGAGAAGAGGGAACCTCATTTGAGAAATTTCTCTCATGGGATTGGCCCGTGATTTGGCTATGATGCATTTTCTTGACTGATAATCGACATAGGAGGACCATCCCACTGTGGGAAGTATCATCCCTCAGCAGGTGGGCCTCGGTTGTATAAGAAATGTAACTAGTCTGGCCTGGTGGTGCACGCCTGTAGTCCCAACACTAGGGAGGCAGAGGCAGAGGCAGGAGGATCTCTGTCAGTTCAAGACCATCTCAGTCTACATAGTGAGTTCCAGGACAGCTGTGGCTACAGGGAGACCCTGTCTCAAGAAGACCCTCCCCCCAAATGCAACTAACATGAGCCTGGTTACAAGCTAGTATGTGACATTCCTCCATGGTCCCTGGTCCAGTTCCTTCAGGTCCCTGATTTGACTTCCCTCAGTGATAGATTGTGACCTAGGAGTTAGGAAATAAGCCTTTCCTGCCCAAGTTGTATTTGATCATAGCGTTTATCATAAAAACAAAAAGCAAATTATTAGGACCAGATTCCTGGGTTTTGGCTAGCTAATCTAGGTAAATCAGTGAGCCCCAGTTTTAGTGACAGACCATGCCTCACAAACAAAAGAGAAGCAAATTGAAGAAGATAAGCTAGAGTCAACCTCTAGTCTCTACACATGCCTGTGCACACAAATATGTATAACACATACACCCTTGTACCATAGAAAATAAAAAAGAAATGAATACCAGAACACTAAAATTTTCTTTTTAACTCTAATATCAGTTTTTTGTTGACACCATGGGTTTCAACATTGGAAGGACAATGTAAAATATCAGTTTTTACATCAGAGAACAATTAAAACCCAACTCAAATGAATAACAATTATTTTTAAATGGTCTAATTTGTGGTTGTGTTAGTTTTTCAGTGTATTTAGCCTTGACCTCAATAATGACTTTTTATCCAAAACCATAAAGAGAAAACTTTAGAAAAAATATGAAAAAATAAAAAAAATCAAGCAGAGCACGGACTTCACCAGCAGCAAGACCCTCTCTTCCTTATGAACATCAATAGCATTGCTAACCAGATATACAACACAAAAAGGGAAAGGGAATACAATAACCCCCAAAATAGTAAACAAGGCCAGGGTCTAGCTGAAAGCTTTCTTTGGGTGGTAGAGACAGCAAGTCAAGCTTATGCTTGCTTTCTGTTCAAATGCCAATAAAAGGTCTAATGTGTCATGTTCATTTTTAAATTCCCCTTTCATAGAGTGTGACATTAACACTTTCTTGCACTGTTATTTGCAAGCACAATATGCATAAACCAGTGTTGCAAAAGGTTATTAATTAATAAAATGAAGGAAAGATGGAAAAATGGAGAACAGAAGGCTAAAATGTAAGAAAATGGGAGAAGAGAGAAAGAAAAAGAGGGAGGGAAAGGAAAGGGGATAGAGAAGTGAGCCAGAGAGGAAGAAGACAAGGAAAATCAAGAGAAGGGGGCAAAGGAAAAGGACATTGGAGGAAGAAGCAGTTAGGGTGCTAATCCTTTAAACGTGATATAGGGAAGCGAGCTTCAGTATTTTATCATTATTAATTTATGTATTTGTTAAGTATTTATTTGTGTCTGTGTGCATGCTAGGAGTGGTAGTCTGAGAACAACTTGTGGGAGTTGGTTCTCTCTTTCCACCATGTGCATCCCGGAGATCAAACTCAGATCACCACGCTTACTGGCAAGCAACTTTACTCATTGAGCATCTCATTGGCCCAGGTTTCACAATTAATTTTGTAAACTAAAAACGGTTAGTGACAGAAGCCACATTAAATGATTCTAGAAGTTACGAGTTTTCTGTATGCTAACTTTAATCTACTTTAATTTCTAGTTTTATCATTTTTCTAGCATTTATTGGATAATAGTCTTAGGAATGCACATCCAGATTGTTCCCTTCTGTTTTGTGTGATTTCTCCCTTGAAATTTTAGCATCTTGGTGATTTTCATCCATTTCCCACACCATCTGCCTGTTCTCCTTTAATTCATCCTTTCCTTTCCTTCAGGTAAGACATCTCTTCATAGGATAAAATTTGGTAACGGACTGTTTTACGTCTAGTGGTAATGACTGGACCCAAGAAAAATAACATTACAAGGAAAATCTCCATCACAGTCCTGATTTGATCTTACTCTAAGCTCATCTTCAAAGAGCAGACTGGTACATACACCACATAAGTAAAACCACTATTTATACTCCATTACCGTTACTCACAAATAATCATAAAGAATATAAAGCTTTTGACTTTGAACTTAGCAGCCTATTAAATGCTAAATAATTCCATCATCTGTGAGATCATCATTCACAACAACGATTGATTTTTCACTTATTTGATCCTTTCCTAAAGTGTTCTAGTATATAGTAGAAATATATGTGAGGAGTATTTTATATGTGGATGTTTCTAGAAAGAGAACTAAGGGGCTGTGACTCAGTGCTTCATGGGGGAGGAGAGTCCATGACTGTATTTGTAGAGACAGGGGCATAGAACGCCTGCTATTCTCCCTGATCTGTCTGAAAATTGATCTCCTTTGGAGCTGAAGTCCTTACCGGCCTCACCTCAACAAAGTGCCCAGATGACTTTTTAAAAGGGTACAGCTCAAACCAGGGGAGAATGAGGGAAAGGGCAGGTTTGAAACTTACAGTGTTTCTGTAATCAATACTCTGCTCCTGAACAAAAGTGTACAGGGGTGCACAAATGTACTAAACCACAGCTCAAAAATGACATCGTAATTGCTGGCACTGCCCAGCCTTCCCTGGCCCCAGCATTGCCAGGTTTTAAATTTATTTCAAACTGTTCTTCCCAAGTCTGCCTAATTTTTTTCCCAAATAGCAGCAACTTGCAGTTAGTGAACAAAGCTTCAGGATTTTTTTTTTACTTACAGCTAAATTTAACTTTACCCATCCAATAAAAAAGAAATAAGGGAGCCTTTATTATCTCCCTGGATTTCTGGGTATGATACCACATCATAGAGAAGTGGTTATTAGAGACAATGGCCTACCAAGGTGAAGTTTGTAATAAAGCCTATTATGTGGTTTCACCATTGACACTAATGGAATGTAACAGTGATTTAGAATGATTTAATGGCTCCCAGGTTGGGCTCTAATAGTGCTCTTTATATTATGATGTATATCACAAAACCTAATGTGGCTGTTGTGATATATTGACGGTATTCATGCTGCTTCATTTTTTTAGGGGAATTTAAAAAACTGTCAAAGAGGAAAATTAATAGGCTGCAACTGCTTTATTTTCAAGGGTTCTGTTTTTTAAATGTATGTGCATAAATTTCCATTTGGTGCCACTCTTAGGCTAATAAATTCATTTGCATTTTTATTCTGAGGTAATAAAGAAGTGTGCATGTGTGTAGGTTTGCTTGTGTGTTTAGGCGTTGTCTGGCAATTCATGTATGTTTGTATATCAAATCCAGCTTGAAGAAGACTGTGCTGTCATTCTGCAATGTTTACAAATGCTTCTGTTAGATTAAAATGTGCCTGAGGGGACATTATGAATGAAATCATAGTTTTATTATGTAACAGAATTCTTTGGTTTGAATTGTGAAACTGAAAGCCAGAGTTTTAAAACTAGCTCACTGAAAACAAAGCAAATACCCTCTCATGCTAGCACTTAGATTTCTGAAGGGAAGAATAGAACCATTTGAAAGAGTTGAATCAAAGCAGCAGCTATGTTCTTGTAGCATGGCATTATGACAGCATCAGATCTTGAATCCAAATAGAAAGCGGACAGCACTGCGAAGTCGAAGCCCCTCTTTGCTGAAAGCCCTTGGAGAAAAATGGGAAGACCCAGTGGGTCCCAACAGTTCACACATCCATCATTTCTTTCAAGCATTTGACCATTACTGGGCATTATCTGTTTAGTTTGTTCTTTTTCTTCAGAATATCCTATTTCTCCATTTCTATGTAGCAATCATGTCTTTAGAAATCCAAAGGGCCTTTTGTAGATCCTGCTTAATTTATGAAGCCATCTTCATCATTTGCAGGCCACTGCAATTTTCATTCCTCTGATCTCTTTTATGGTCAATTAAAACTCAGTTTAGTCATCATTGATTCATAAGTATATTTTAACAAACAGACACTAAGCACTCAGAACATATTTTCCAATTGTGTAAGTGACTAGTGTGTTTGTAGATAATGTTCCACAACTCAACTGTTGTTCAACTGGCCAATGCTCTTGTGGAAACAAGACAATACATGGCATGGGAAGTAGTGTCAGCTCTGTAGACATTAAATTACTGCAAGAACAAGAAACAGTAATGATAAACATTTTCTTCTAAGAAGAAATGTCACCATAATTTATAATTATTTATCGAAAACTACAGCATAAAAATATGTTATTTCTATTTCTTATTTGAGGGATTTTAAATTTTAAGCTATGGTTGAAACTGCATCTTAAATGTGAACATAGATATATTTGAATATCTACTTTGAAATGTGACTCCTCTTCTACCTTTATAACAATTGCTACTGATACATAAGCCATATGTTTGCATATAGGTTGATTTCAGGTGGTCTTGGAACATTCAGTATAATAGAGCACATGATTCTTTAACTTGCACAGGGCAGTATTGTTTATATCAGTACACATATTAACTCAAGAATCTAATTTATTTATTATGTATGCATGTATGTATGTATGCATGTATGCATGTATGCATGTATTTATCTTGACAGTACTGGGAATTGAATTTAAAACTCTATGTGTGCTAAGGCAAAAAAAGCTCTACAACTGTGTTATAACCCTAGACAGCTTTTTACTTTTTTTAATTTTTTTATTGATGCTTTGTGTATTTCATACATCATTTTCCAATTCAGTTCAGGAATATATCCCCTTCCCTTCCCCCCACCCCGCCCCTACCCATCCCAGATCATGCATTCTGCCGTAACTTTTCTGCATCTTTCACTGTTTTTTGTTTTGTTTTGTTTTCATTTTTTTTAACAATAAGTGATAATTTGTGAGTACAAGCATCCTTCATGTAAAACCAATTTGCGAGCAGTTGTGCCCAAACCCACACAGCTCATGGGTCCCACCATCCAGCAGGGGGGGCTTGTATGTTCAATCAAGTTGATCAAATGAGTGCCCAGTCTATATTGTTGTAGTTTCACCATTCACCCCAATTGCAGCCCTTACACTTTACCATGCCCCCTCTTCCGCAGATTGTTCCCTAGGCTTAGAAAAGGGGCACAGGTGAATGAGAAGCAAAACAGTCTACTTTCTCTGGAGCTGTTGTCTTGTTCTCTAGTCAATTCTGGCTGTTTTCTTTTACTTTTTAAAATATTTTAATTTTTATTATTTTTTTATTCTACATATATGAGTATATTTTCTGTATGCATGTAAGTCCACTCATTTCATACATTGCAGCTATTTACTAGAAAACTAGCATTAGGCTCTCCTCTAAGTCCTTTGACCTGTCTAGTATCAATATCCTGAGCCTAATATCAATATCAGGTAGGGGCTCCACCCTATGATGGATACCTTAAACCCAGTTAGGAGTTGATAACTCCCATAATGTTTATGCCACTATTGTACTTGTGGGCATGTTTTGCAAGGCCAGTTGTTATGGTTCACAGGATTCAGATTCACAACTAGGTAAGTTTGATGATTATTTTCTTCTCTTCTGGTAGGATTCACAGTACCTTCCAGCACTACAAATGCTAGGGAATAGAAGAAAGGGGGACATTAGAGTAGGAAATGTTAAAGGGGGTAGGGGTGGACAATGGGATGGCAGGGCAGAGAAGAAGGTATGGGAAGGGATAAGTAATGCTAAAGGCCTTTAGAAAAATCCATATGGAAACTGACCATTATAGAAGCTTCTTGAAGTATATACATATACATTATAAAGAGAGAATAGGAGAAATTATCCCTTAACAGGGAGACATTTCAGATATTATAAGCTAAGGAAAAAAATCTTCAGTTCCAGAATGGACTCACTCCCTAGAAGCTTTTGTCCAGGATTTCCATAGATGCTGAAACAGTATTAACCATTGGTCCTGCTCTTAGTTACCCACCAGAACTTGATGGGAAGCCCCTATTGCTGAAGATTCTACATAATGAGATGGAGAACAAACAAGGAGAATTAAAGCTGGTGCTGGTTTCAGAAACTAATGTTGTGAAAATGCTAATGCGGGTTGATTTGAGTAGAAAAGGACATCATAGAAACATACACTGGGAGGGAAGAATCGCTTTTCATTGGGGGATAGCCATAAATCAGTTGCTTATGTGCCAGTGGGTGACCCCTAACCTACTCACATGTAACCAGCACTAATTGGGCTCAATAAATTAAAACTAAGTAAGTAAACAAATAGGTCATGGAGTTTGGAAGTAAAAGTGTTGATGTGGGATCTGAGGCCAGTCAGAGGGATGAGTAGGAGGTGGATATGATCAAGAGACACTGTGTATTTTTATGATATTTTCCAAAAAAATAAATTAAGAATATTCTTTTTTTAAAAGCATAATAAAGGAGGCTGGAGAGAAGACTCAGTGTTTAAGAGCACTGGCTGCTCTCCAGAGGACTCAGGTTTGATTCTCAGCATCCACACTGCAGTTAACACCAGTCTACAACCCCAGTTCCAGTGGTTCTGATGCTCTTTCTAGCTACTGTGGGCATTGCATGACATAGGTAAACTTACACACATGCAGGCAAAACACTATACACATAAAATAGAAATGAATAAATATATCATTTCTATTTTATGTGTATGAGTGTTTTGGTATCATTTTAAAGATAAATATGCCAATCATTTAGGCCCCAATTTTTTTTTAAAAAAAGCTCATACCTTAAAAATAAATATGATCTTTCTGGGGCTGGAGAGATAGCCTAGTGGTTAAGAGCACCGACTGCTCTTGCAGAGGACCCGGGTTCGATCCCCAGCACCCACATGGCAGCTGAGAATTGTCTGAAACTCCAATCCCAGGAGAACTCCAGTTTCAGGGGAATCCGACACCCTCTTCTGACCTCTGCTGCATTGCACGACACGGATGCACACACTTGCATGCAGACAGTACATTCATACACATACAGAAATAAATAAAAAAAAAATATGGTCTTTCTCAGCTCTTGTGTAAATGTGCTTCTCTTAAGGACATAAAATAATGGAAGTACATCCTGCAGTTTTTTTGCTAATTCAAGCTACAGATTCAGAGTTGACATTTAAATTCTCATTGCCCTATATTCTAGTAAAGTTTAACATTGAACACCAGGTGCATATATACAATCCTAGGTGATTTGTAACTAAACAATTGTCCTCAAAGAATCTTCCTTCACTGATTGTAGGTTGAAAAGGATACTTTATGCATATACTCTCAAGTTTGTTTATATGGAGAATTTATTCCCTTGAAAATGATTTAACCAAGAACAAAACTCAAATACAGACAGGGATAAAGGATGCAGGTGTGGTTTGGGAGATAGTGGCATCAGGAAATCCTTTTCCTGAAAAAGGAACAGAAATTCAGCCTGAGAAGATGAGAAAGCTGAGCATAGTAGGTTTTCTCAAGAGAAAGCCACTTGAGGAGAATAGATTCATACTTGTAAAACGTTCTTTCGTAAAATTTATTGCCTCAGATTAAAACCAGTAACACTGAAAGATCCTTGGTCTTAACATTCCAGAGTGTTCAGCAGTGTGCAAATACATTCTTCAACATGCTGGCCTCAAAGAACATTTTTTTATCCATGTCTTTCACACAGACGAAATACCAGTTTCTGATATCCAATTCTTTAATGTTTCCTATTAATCTGATATCATTCAATAAACTTGATCATCTACTTAAAAAAATATGGTCTTACCTGCAAGTTCTGGGAGGCAATTAAGGGCTGTGGCAATAGTTTGTGTAATTTGGGGAACATCTTGGTCTACCCTGGCCAACAACTCAAAGGAGCTCACAGAGATCACTCACAGAGTGCTGGGATTAAAGGAGTGCACCACCAAGCAGGCCTCAATATTGAGCACTTTTTAAGATGAATTTTAGAATTGTTTTCCAACATTGCTATTAGGAGGGATAGGCAGGTATTTTATCAATAAAACAGAAACCTGTGAAAAAATAGTTAAGCAAATCAAAGAGAAAAGTAGAAATAACACAATCAAACACCAATGTAGTAAATATGTAACTGTTTTAGAAGCCAATAGAACAGGTGGTGAGTCCAATGAAAATGATATAAAGATACCAATCTATATACCAAACAATAAATTATGGCTGAAAAGTCCATATAGAATTATGTTCAAAATGAGTTATGGAAGACATACAACTGAGTAATAATGTCACTTTCTTGACTTTGAAAGTTTGAAAGTTTCCAAAGTTTTCAAGGACATAAAGAAACACATTTTGCATAATTAATTGTATCAATGTAGTTGTCAAGAAAATTTAGAAATCCTATCATAATAATCAAATAAACCTGAAAATGAGCTTATCTTCACTAGTAAACATGGCAAATCAATAAAATGCAATGAGATATCCTGCATGACTGACACTGTGTTAATTAAGATTTTAATTAATCTTAATTAATTAAGATTAATAAGACACTTAACAAGCAACTGATCATGAAATAAAAAGTAGGATTTCTCACACTCTATTGGCTAAAGAATAAACTGATGTTACCAGTTTTGAGAGCTGTTATCACTTTTTACATTCTGAACATATGTACAAGGTATAGCTGTGAAACTCAGCTACTACTTACATCCATGTTAAAAACATATACATATTCACAATATTCGGAGGAGCATTGTTTATAATATCCCTGTACAGGTAACAGCTCAAATGTTCATTTCCAGTGTAATGAATAAATTTATCACCTGATAACCATAATATGATTCCCATGACATGAGATGGACTGTGACAATGACCCATCCATGAAGAAATTGCCAGGCATTGTGTTCAAAGAAAGAAGCCATAAATGCAAGTGATTCTATACGTGTAAGAAATAAAATCTGGACTGAGCTTGGTGGTGCACAGCTTTAATCCCTGCATTCAGGACGGAGAGGCAGGTGGATCTCTGTGAGCAAGTTCCAGGCCAGCCTGGTGCACATAGCAAGGTCCAGGCCAGATAGGTCTCAGAAACAGAAAGCAAACAAGCCCAACTCAAAAAAGAAGGAAACGCTAAGCTAAACTTAAAATCAAGAGTTAGAGCCAGATGTGGTAGCTCACAACTGTAATCTCAGCATCTCAAATACTCTAGAAATTGAGGCAGAGGAATCACAAGTTCAGAAGTGAGACTCAGTATCAAAAGAAAATGAAGAAAAGAAAAGAAAAAGAGGAGAGAATTAAAAAGGAAAGAAGAAGAGCTCGTACAATCAGATTTTAATAAACCAGACTAGTGTTTACCTTGGAGAAGTAGGGAAAGAAAGAGATGTGATCACCCAGGATCCAAATGACTTTCTTGGCATGGCTGTCCATTTTGTGTGTCATGAGTTGGTTGACAGTTACTTTGATGCTCACCTATGATGATTCCTAGAACTGTCATCTTTATTTAGTACATTTTTGCTTTATACTTTGGAATAAAATGTTTAAAAAACAGAGATTCAAAATGAATGGGTATAGGGGAAATGAGGAAGGCAATACTATTTATAAATTTTGGAATACTCCCCCTAATACCTAAAAATCCTGACTGTTTCCATGGCCTTTAATAAGAACACTTGCTCGTAAAACAGAAATGATAAGGCTGACAGAAGGGTAAATTATCTTATCAACAGTTTCTCCAACAAATAGAGATTTATACAATCAGAGAAAATAAGAGTTAATTTTACACACACACACACACACACTTTTCTAGCATCATTTTTTAATTAATAATATTTTAAGAGATCAAAATACAGATAGGTTAAGCACTTCTTTGACTAATAAGTTTGATGTCTTCTTACAACTTTAAGCCATGGTGAGATTATCTTTATTCTCTGGGAGTTGTTCTGGATGATAACATCTGAAGAGATATCAGGCCCAAGGGGAATAATTGTATTTAATATTATTAAGCCCCTACTATATTAGGATGGGAAGAAGAATCAAGACATTGATGGTGATGTCATATGGATCTATTTAATCAGAGAACATAGCACATAAAAGATGCTTTGTACTGCATGGTCAAGACAAATTTTTATTTTTCCTCAAAATTAAAAGTGGGATCACTTGGGGAATTTTGATATCACTTTAACACTTATGAAAGATGTTCTCTGGCTATAATAACATATCTTAGCCAACAGTCTGTGTTTCAAGTAACACACCGACTTCCTAAGAAGGTGACTTTCCCAAATTTCAGTAAAGACAGATTAACAAATGAAAATTATTATCTCAACTGTACCTGTGTCTATTAATTACATAGACCTACAGAGTAGCTGTGAGTGCTTAATAAGCTTGGGTTACCTTCTCCCCTTTCAAATATGTGCAATAGTTATTTGTTTAGTGTCTCACCTCCCCTATGGGTCTATAAGCTTTTTGAAATTAAGGCTCACATCTTATTCTTCTTGATACTCCTTCCTGAGCTTTGCCTAATGCCATGTGCAGAGATGAAATTCCATATTTGCTGAAATGAATGAATTTTTTCAACCACATATTGACCATGAGAAATAAAATGTGTGCCCTTAATTCTGCTAAGGCTAAAGGAGAACTTATTCAATTAACCCAAACAGAATGATGCTTTGAACATTTGTTTTACAATAAGACTAAATATATATTTAACATCTTCCGTAAGAATATGCTGATATACAAAAAGTGAGAAGTGACTCACTGATTTTTGTAAGGATAAGGTAGGAAGAAATAAGCTTTCAACTCATTGAAGGAACTTATATTATGGACTATAGCTAAAAAGACTTATTTTCTTGTTTGGATTTCAAGATCAAGTGCTTACTTTAAAGCCATCCTGCTTTTTTTGGAGATACACATGATGCTGAGTTTTGGAATTTTGTATAAAATATGCCCTCACCTAGAGTCGCCTGGCTTTTTGATGCTGGGGCATAGCAAGAGTAGACAAATTAATCCTGAGTTCCTTTGAAGCCCTGTGATGCTTTTGACCTATTCTGTTTTCTTTTCTGTTTCATCTCCTAGGAAAGGTTTGGAAACTTTAAGCAGATAATTAGATAACTAGAGAAAGGAGTCTACAGCTGTCTAACCAATCTTCTTTTTCTAGCAAGGTACATTCTTAATGAAGAGCATCAATGTTTTAGGTGACAAAGGTCATATATAAATATATAGGAAATAGGCCATAATGGGTTTGTGTTAATAGCATATCCTATCCCATTGGGGCTGCATTTGAAATATCATTGAAAACAACAGCCTGTGGTGAAACAGCTTGTCCTGGTACTAATGAAAAATTGTCCAAGATAGCCTGATGGGATTCTCCCTACTATTTCTGCCCCTCAGGACTAGGAATTTACTGATCTGAGAAGTAAGGTTTTCCTATAGTTACTCTCCATCTAATATATAGTGCACGTACATTGTATATCTACATATGCATTCAAAGTACAGAAAATCTCAAGTAGAAAACATAGGTAACATATACAAATGTTTTTCAGAATGCCACCATAACTTGGTTAATTACTTTTGCATAGTAAATAACAAATGGACAGGCTCACGGAAACTGAAAGTTGTTAACCAAAGTTATTTTAGACTTTCAAGCAAATAGAAACTCAGTTATTTCTGACTTTCTATAGAAACTTCCTTGTAGGAGCTAGGCAGACTCCTCCAAAACAGAAATGGGTAAAATGCCTCCTCTTGTGTAAGCTTACTGTTCTCTAAAAATGATAATGTGCCACCATCACTGCAGTATTCTCTTTCCAAAGGTTCCATAGAGCAGATCTGAAAAGTAAGGAATGACTAAGAAGCACAGATTCTGCACAAGGTACCAAGCTGGGATTTGAATTATTATTATCTCATCTTGATGGTTCAAATTTAGAGACTCTTAAATGGGTCACTTTCTATTGCCTTAATTAGTAAAATCAAAATAACAAAAAAATGGCAATTTCCTGCACTCTTGTTTTTTTTTAGCCTGTAGAAATAATTATATTTTCCAAATGCAAAACACCTCATTTAAAATGCAAGCTTTCCGGAAGTTGGCCAACTGTATGGGCTCAAAGTGGCAGAAACAAGCAAATCTTTTTTTTTTTTTTTTCTCCTCTGACATATTTCCCTATTAAAACTCTTTTGGCACATGCGCTGAATCTGAATCAGCTACCAGGTAAATAAATTTCTGTGTCAGTATTTTTTATTGTAAAATATTTTGCCCATTGGAACAAAAGGAGAGCAAGGGTTTACAAATCGGATCACTAGCACACTTCTAATTTATACCTTCCATGGGTAGACTTTAAGCCACAGCTGACCTCTTATTTTTTTTATATATATATATTAGCTGGAAACAATTCATCAAGTGAGTTACCCCCTTTCCTTTCAAATCCACTTGTATTACTAAAAGGTTGAGTAAAGACCTCTGGGGAACAAGGGCAATTTTTGACATGGGTCTCACCAGATTAAACTATGCGGGGACAATATAGAATACATTCAAGCAATAACATTATCACATCTAGGCTGATTGAGAGGCATTTCCTTGCCGGTCTGTCCTTTCACCATAAGCCAATAGTAGCCACAGGCATTTGACTGGAGAGCCGGGAGGATTGACAGGCCTGGCAGTCATTACACGCTGGATTGAATACTAGATTACTCCAAAGTGGCTGAGGGTCAGGGATCAGTGTGTTCCCTTTTGGCACTAAATGACTTTAATATCCTTACTGTATTAGTCAATTACTTTAAAGCTGCTGCTCTCTGAGCTCTCTCTGCCCCCCTGCAGTTTACTATGGACATTTGAATTGCTCTCATACTTAACCCACACATCTGCTTTTAGCTGTCAAAAGAACAGTGCTATCAGTAGAGCTATTGACAATATGAAAGGAACTGAGACACTTGCTGGAGGTGTCAAGTGCCTCTCTCTTTGGCTGCTTAGTTTAAAAAGTAAAAAATAAATAAATAACTCAGTGACAAAAAGTGGTCTTCCAGAAAAAGAATTCAGCCTCATTTACTCCAGTACTACATAAAATGACCAATAACAAAAAAAATCAAGCAAAGTAATAGAAAGAAAAGAAAGGGAATATGGAAATATGGTGGAGCTCTTATTTCTGCTTTGCTTACTATTTCCACAAACCACATACTATATATGGAGACATTCTTAATTCTGTGAAAACACACTTTAATTATAAATGTAAATGAGTGTGCACCTATGTGAAAGTCTTGTAGTTTTATTTTCATTTCATAGTGATTCCTGTAATAGTGTAGAATTATATTCTGCTTCTCAATTTATTGGTGCAACACAGGGAAGAATTTTATATTGCAGCTACTGAACTTTAAAAGGTCTGGAGTGGCTTAGTGTTAAACCAATATGTCTAGATTAAATGTGGACTAAGCTGATTTGAAATTTAAAACTACTTGAAAGCCATGATTTCTGTGTTTCAAAAAAAAAAGTGATATGACTCCCACACAGTAGCACATCTGTTGAGCGGGCCCTGACTCCTATGTGTGTCTGTCTGCATGTCTCTCTGTGTGTCTGCGTGTGCTTCTCTGTCTCCATGTGTTTGTGTCTGTGTGTGTAGCATATAGCCTGTCTGCAAGTGTCAATGTAGGTGAATTTGAGTAGGTCAGAATACTACAGTAATAATAAAGTACATCCCAGGAATTTGTGGCAAGATTCTTAAGTACTATTTCATGAAGAAGCAGAAAAATGAGGCAAAAAATATAGAAGGCTAACATATTGTCAGTACCTTAGTATAGCAGAATCATGGAAAATCATTATTTTCATACTAATAGGACAGTAACCTTCCAGTAAGAGCTGATTTCTTATCAAAAAAGACTCTTTAACTGTTTTGCAAAATTTTCATCATGGATTTTGATTCCTGTATAGACTAAATTATATGCAAATGCATACTGTTAACATTTTATATCATAAATGAAATGCTTCATTTTTCTAAAGAATGTTCAACTTAATATATACAGTGGGCACCTTTTTGTTTGCTTATTGTTGAAGTTTTGCAACTACAAGTTGTGATTTCAAGCACCATCTATTTCCCTTCTATAGAAAGGATTCTGAACCTTACTTCGAACACCAGACAACAGAATAGTCAATCAGTAGAAACACGATATAATCATTCCCAGTCAAAGATGGTGGTTTTCCAAAAAAAAAAAAAAAATCACAAATTTATATTGTCTCTAACGCATTCTAAATGAAAGATTTTGTCATCCCAAGTGACATTTCAAAAGTAGTTTAAAGAGAAGATGGCAAACATTGTAAGATTTGGGAAGAGTTTTTGTACTGTTTGATAAATATAGTGATTTGGGTAAATGATATCAACTCGTTACTAAATATTTAAATGTGCTTTTAAATTTATCGACAATGCAAAATGTGTCATTTTCTCTTTAATTAAGATGTAATTTTCTTCCTGGATTTTATAGGCACGGGTCTGATAACTCAAGATGTGGTTAACCATATCTTTGGGAACTTAGAAGTCTATTTGACGCCCACTATAGGAAAGCAGAAGGGCCAGAGAGGAAAATACTTTCCTTTAGTGGACAGCCACAAGACAAAGATTATTCCCTTGAGAAATA
>VZQC01007141.1:316202-346202 GCA_009823505.1 Rhizomys pruinosus | reverse complement strand
TGCCAAACATGCTTTCTATCTCTTAGTCTTTCTCAATATTCTCCATGAGGAAGTTGACTGTTTTGAGCAGAAGTTCATTGTTTCAGTCAGTTCTTTGATGCAGTCCTTTCTGTTGTTGTTGTTGTTGTTGTTTCCAATATGCATTACACCCAACTGCTTTGGACAAAAGCTCAGGGGGCCCTACACAAGAAATACTTACAACTGGGTAATTGGCACTAGCATCCACAGATGAGGGATACCATTCGTTGTTTGTTTTTCTGGGACTGTGTTACTTCACTCAGTATGATGTTCTCTAGCTCCAGCCATTTTCCTGCAAAGCTCGTGATGTCTTCATTCTTCAAGGGGATATGACATAGATTAGGTATCACCAACTTTTAGCTAACCAATTCCTTAATGGTCAACATGCCTACTAGCAGAGGCATGATAACAGACACATGGTTGTTAAATTAAGGCAAAGTTGCCAAGTTTTCACCATGATTTTAGTAATAATTTATTTATTCTTATTTTATGTATATGATCGTAATGCCTGAATATAAGTGCACCAGTATCATACAATGCCAGTATAGGAGAGAAAAGGGAGTTGGATCTTCTGGGTCTGGAGTTACAGGTGGTTGTCAGCTGCCAGGTGAGTGCTGGGAATTAACCTGGGTCCTCTGCAAGAGCAGCCTTTGCTCTTAACAACTGAGCCATTTCTTTATCCGCTTTAGTAATCCTTTACCAAAAGAAGTTTCTAAGTGTCTGTTTATATTTACTGAGCATCAATGTTTTGGCCTTTTTTGTTCCATTTTATATCATACAATGGAATAAGTGATGATCTATGGTTCTGTTAGTCCCCAAAAGACATGATCCAAATATTGCCCTCGTCCTCTATTTTGAATTCAAAATTTGTTTATTTATATATAAACTATTACAGCATCTGTTCATTTAATGTGATCAAAGTAAAAGAAAGAGGACTAGAAAGCTCTCACATTAAAGTATGGTTTTTGTATTTAAGGACACAGGTATTAAAGTGATATTTGCCTGCGTAGTTGACTTTAGAATGCTTTTGCACAGGTATCAGGCCTAAGTGGAGGAAGCCTTGTGCCACTTGAGCACCAATGGATTCAAAATGTATTGCACATTGGGGAGTTAGACATACACTCGTACTAAGCCTACATGAGCCATCCATTACAAGGGCTTCCTTCATTTTCTATGCCAGAGTGACAAAATAACTTCAAACTTTGTCCCAGCGATGAAATAAAAAGTCCACCTCACACACATAAAAAGGAAGTCTCTATGGATTTAAACCAAGACCTGATTATTCAAGAGCAGCTTATTTGGCTCTTGGCTAAGTCAAAGTTTGCTTCTTCTGGGCATGTTTGACTATAGGGAACTCGCCCTCATTTTCATCCCTCTGCTGTTCTGAAGGATGAGAAAAACACACAACTTCATTTTCACTCATGTGGTTTTGAATGGGCTCTTATTTGACTCATCTTCTTTAGAAGTGGGAAAAATATGAAAAGCTTTTGCATGTGTAGGGACTTGGGGATTTATTCTCTTTCTTCTCTGTTCCATTACTTTTTCCCCTGGACAGAATTTCTGGTCTTTAGGCATTTGTAAGGTCTCTCTTTTACTCTTTTAAACCCATTCCTGAGAGATAGGTGGGGAGATGGAGGATACAGGAAACAGGAATGAATACTTATCCATGGAATGACATAGAACCTCGGGGACCACAGGCCACCATCCTGGGCAGAAGAGTTCAATGAAAAGTAATTCTGCATAGCCTAGACACTGTTAAATGAAAACTCCCAAGGGTTGGAGACTCACTGAGTCACAGAACCCTCTTGGCACCATTAGTCTATCTTGCATGCATTACTAAAGACTATTATTATATTTCTTTTTCTTAGTCTATCGCATGCATTCCTGTAGATTATTATTTTTACTTTTGTCTTTTTATTTCATTACATCAGAACCTCTTCCAATACCTTTGCTACAAACTCTTTCAATGCTTGTGCCAAACTAGCTATACAAATGAGATATTTAGGGCAAACAACAAATGCAGAGGGGAGGGGGATGTACTCTTCTCACTCAAGGTCTGAATTGTGCCCTGCTACCACCATCATCAAAGGGAACAGAAATAAAACTCTGGTGCTCAGGAGAGTGAATCAGGAATCTCAGCAAAATGGTTTCTGCAAACACAAAATACGTGCACCAGTGGGAAAGCTATATGAAAACTTGTAAAATGCTTTGACTCAAGTCTGAATTCATCCAAAAACAGCCAATTTGAACTTCATCAATCAGATCAGTTCATATTACAATAATAGTATAGAAACAATAATAGTATAGAAGGAAGGGTCATGTTTTTCATTGCTAAACTTTTCTACATTTAGTACATGTTTGATACTTTATTTTCAGTGTCAAAGAACAGAGCTGACAGTTTGAATCAGAGTCAATATACTTCACCAAATATTATAAATTGATACCTGGTTTATATTTCTGTTTTGATAATTCATGGCTGAGCTGATTTCCCCACACTCCACTTCTGTAACTTTACAGTGTCATTTGAGAACAGAAGGATTTTGTTTTGTTTTTTTTCATGATTTTATGCAGTTGAAGAAAAATTTCTTTGAGGTGATATTGGAGAGATTTCTTCTTGGCTATGTCTATGCAATGTCTAAATAAATAGTGAAAAGTTGAAAAGTTCAGTCAATTCCCTCTGTTACTAGCTTTCTCAACACCAACTGAGAGTTTAACTATAAACAGTGTGCAAATTCATGTAGTTAAAGTAACCTGTAGCCTTAGTCCATTTAGTCAAAACCCATGTACATTATTAAAGTTTTTGCTATTTAAAGACTTTAGCAATTATTGTATGAAGCTGAAGTTCAGTCCTATATAGATCTCAACTTAATATTTTCTCCTTTTTAACCCATGGAATTTTCCCTATAAAATCTTAGCAAAAATTATAAAAATGGAGAGAAATTGGAATTTTTATTGTATTACTTTTCCATAAAATGCCAGAACTTTGATTCAATAATTCAAGATGCCAAATATTTAGATGTTAGTTACAGGGAATGTTTGATCAACAGAAAGAGTTTGGCATAAATGGGGGGTAGTATCCAAGCAGCATAATAAAAATCATGTCAAAGGAAATCAACTCAAACCAAAGCCCAAGAAACATTTTGAAAAAAGTTCAAGAAGAATAAGGAAAAATGAATACTATAATCCAAAAGTAATTAAGTGAGCTCAAAATTTCAAGAGGGGGCTAGAGAGATGGATCTGTGGTTCAGAATATTGGTTGCTCTTACAGAGGACCTGGGTTTTATTCCCAGCAACCTCTTGGTGGCTAAAAACCACCCATAACTGCAGTTCCAGAAGAGTCCAACATTCTCTTCTGACCTCTGTGGGCATTGCACAACTTTTGTGTAATTACATACATGCAGGCAACATACTCAAACACATATGCTAAAAGTAATAAAAATAAAATATTAAAATTTAAAATGAAAGGAATTCAAAATAAAGTCATAAAGACAATAGCATTCATGAGAATCTGCAAGGGAATGTTAGTGTGGTAGAACAGAGTATATAGAGGGACAGAATAATAGACACTTCAGGGCCAGAAAGGGACAATTCAAAAATGATAGCTGAAATTCTTTATTAGAAGCTCTGAATCAAGGTATTTTATACTCTTTAATTTCCAACAAAAAATATGAGTTTAAATTTAACAGTATGTGACTAGTCAATTTAATCTCACTCTCACATACAGTAAACTATTTGCATCTAGTAAATTCTTCATTAGGAAGGCAAATCTATCTGAGTTACATTGTGCCAAAAATGATTAAGTATCATAATTACAGAAAATCATGTGCAAAAATCCAGTTACTTTATAAGCAAATAAAGGCTGGGAAATATTTCCACCTAATTGTTTATAGATATATTAACTATTAGATATATTAACTTAGATATATCTATAGAAACATTATTTTTTTACAGTGAAGATGAAAAATCAATCTGATGGTTCAAAAGAGAAATCAGTAAGGGTTTTCCCTCATTATTCCCTAAATGATTTGAGTGTCTGTGTCTCTGCTGGTGTTCTGAGGCATAGAAAGGCGAGGACATAGAGCTTCTTGGACACAGTGCTTCTTGGACACAGTGCTTCTTGGATGCAGTGCTTCTTGGATGCAATGCTTCTTGTTTGGATTCAATCTACCTCTGGGATCCAGCAAGGAGACTCAAAGTAAATCATTTCAGCCTTGGAATATTAAATTGTAAATGCTTCTATTTACAAGAACATAGGCTTCTGATAAGACAGGGGGTGAGACTGCATTCTGCACCAAAAATCATCAAAACATTTCAATGACTCAGGGAGCACAGGCATCTAGCATCAAGCCCCATGACCTGTGCTAGCATTCTGAGGCATATGGCTTCACACACACACACACACACACACACACACACACACACACATACACATATGCACAGAGCATATATAAATAAATATAAAAATGTATTGAAATGCCACAAACTATTTACTAATGCATTAACCAAAAAAGAAAAAAAAAAAAAAAGAAAAGAAAAACCCACACTTCTTTTGTCCTGATGCTGCTTGTTTGAGGAGAAATTTCCAACCACAGGACCATACTGCCAACATTTTCTTGTTGGATAAGAAAATAACATCCAGCTCATGAAAATCAAAGTTAAATTAATACTGAAGTTCCTTGAATTCATCATAATTGTTCTTGGGTTGCAAGTTGATCTTAGTGATAAGGCAAGAAAGTACAGTATGGAAACATCATGTCTTCTAAAGTGACAGACCAAACACCTGCGTGATTAAGTAATCCAGCAACACGGTAAGAACTTCAGAGGCTAAAACGCCAAGATACTTGCAATTTGAATGTAATGGCTTTCCCTTTACTGTCTGCAGTTTTGTTTTGCTCATTGTATTTGGAAATATTTTGCTAAAGATTTAGATGAGAGCTTGGCCATTCACACCCAGTGCAGTTCCTATTGATTTTTATGTTTTGTTTAAATGATAGTTGATCATCTGCCATAAAGATCTCCAAACTTACTCCTTTCCAGCAAGCTCTAATAATCACTAGCTGTAAGGCTTCCTCTTTCTCTTTACTCTGATTGCTTCCCATTTTTCTATCCTCTTGCACCCCATTGGGCAGGTGGTTAGTCTTTAGTGTGCAGAATTTAACACCATGATTTCCTTGTAAAGGGAAGTTAACACAAGCTCCTAGTTTGCTGTCTACATCTAGATGAGTTTAGTTAGACCGCCTCCTTCATTATAAATGGGCCCTTCAAATTAATTTAGTGTTAAAGTAGCATACAAACACATTTTAATGACTTGTACACAGAAAAGATAGTAAAAAGTAAATCTATATATCATATGGGAAATTTTGTGTTTATCTAAACTCTTCTTAATTTTCAGAAACTTAAGCAGTTAAAATGTAACTTTCAGCATATTCTAAATGTCACAGTTTAAATAGCGCTTAACTAAATTTAAATTGTCAATAGAATAATTTATATTAAAAGTAAATTCTGAGAATCACATTGGGGAAAAGAAAGTATGCTCTGCTGTGAAACAATAAGGAAAATGAAAATAATCAAAAAAGCAACTTTTCAGAAACCTGGAAACTAATGAAAGGCTTATAACAACCCAAGAAGACTTTCTCTAAGAACATGACTAAATACTGTTAAGAAATCTGAGTTCTATGACATTTTAACTTGTCTTCCCATTTACTTGTCCTCAGCTCACGTATGGCAAGCTGAAAGCACCAGCAACTTCACTACAGTGGCTGTGAAAATCAGCTGTCAGGCCAACACTGCAGGTCAAAATGGGCTGGGAAATTCCCTAAAGTCATTACAAAGGTGAGAGGAGTCTCCCAGAGCCTGGTAGAGAAGCTCAGAGTTTTGTTTGTTTTTACATTTTGGAATATTTTATTTTAATATATTTTATTGAATATTCATGGTTTTCATACAACACATCTTAATCATATTTCGTTCCCCTTGGCTTATTAAGTCAAGTTTGTGTACATAGATGTCCTTCAGTGTGAGTTCATCCACTGGAGCCTGTTCAGCCTGTCTAGTGTCACTCCCTTAAAGAAGATCAGCTCTCCCTCACTCCGCAGTGATCTGCTGCCTGTAGTTCCTTGCCAAAGTTGCCACCTCCTGCCCATTTCCCAAGTTCTATGCTGGGTTTTGTCTGATTACATTTGCATGGATCTTGTGCATGTTCTCACCATTACCATAAATTCATATTAGCAAGGTCCCAGGAGCTTAAGACTGTTTCCTTATGGTCACGTACCTTCTCCCCTGGGTCTTACATCTTTCAGCCCCATCTTTCACAATGGTCCCTGAGCCCTGGGTGGATAAAGTTTAATATAGAAGACCTATCCAGGGGCACACACTCTGCAGTCTCTTATTATCTACACTTTGGCCAGTTGCAGCCTTTTGTGTTCTCATCATCTATACTTTGGCCAGTTGTGGCCTCTATTGCATAAAGAGGCTTTGTTGATGATCTTTGAGACATCTTGTTCCACTATGTTCCATGACCCTCAAGTGTAGAGGTTCCATTGCAGGTGTATTACTTAAGGCTTGGCATCTCACAGATGCTGTGTATGACAAATTGTGGAACTCTTATTGTCTCTATCTGTTATAAGAGAAGCTACTTTGATGAGTGGTGACTGGCATACTTGTCTGTAAATATAAGGATCCATATTTAGTGTGTATTAAGAAATACATTAATCTAGGCATGTAACATACTTAGAGATTTCTCTAAGATCTATGACCCCTCCAGCCATCTGTATTTGACTATGTTTACAGTACAATATATGTGTTCACTCCCATTGAGCAGGATTTAAGTCCTAGGAGGTACCTGTTGCTTAACCCCAAGGTAAAAGTGACACTACCACACATCTATAGTTGCTGTGCCAGTCTCTTTTGTGGTTATTAGGCTTTAAAGCTGAGGTTGGACCACTGATTGATTTTTCTCCCTTAACAGCTTCCATAGTGTCCTCCAAAATTATGAGAGCTAATCTTCAGAGAACAGGGTTTCAGGACAGTTCAAGCTCCATTGCTCCAAGTTCCTGTGTCTGAAGCATGCCCAGTCTTTAGCAATAGGGTCTTACCTTAAAGTTCTGGGAGGCAATCAAGGGCTACTGCAATAGCCTGTGTAATTTGGAGAGTCTCTCAGACTACCTTGTCCAACACCTCAAAAGGTTTCTCCTGTCTGGCACTATGTTTACTGTTATGCAGCCTTTAGCTATCTATACACAGCACTAATGTACAGCTATTAGACATGCATTTGCAGTAGGCTTTTGAACTAATTCATTTCCCCTCTGTTTTTTATAATAACTAAGCACTATTTATGGCTCGTCTCTCTCCCTATCTAACCCGCCCTCCTCTCTCTCCAGTTAAAGTAGTCCCTTTTCCCCATTTCCCCTTGATGATACCTGTCTCCTTTGAATCCCATCTCTTGAGCTCCTTCTTCCCCTTTAACCCTACTGTTCCTTGTTTAACCCTTCCACTTCCCCTCCCACTTAAAAAAAAAAAAAAACCTCACTTTACCCATTTCACCTACAGTAATACCTGTCTCCTACTATTTCTCCCAGGGTACTTCTTTCTCTTTAGCTCCAACTGTTTTTTATGTGTTTTAGAGCTTGGTTGATGGCTTTGACTCCACCTCTGCTCATGTGTTGCAAATAATCAATAGCAATTGATGCAAAGCAGCCTGATGAGGAACTGTAGATAGCACCACTGTGTGGCTTTTTCTTGGAGATGAGAACAACTCTTTTCTCGTTATGATAATAACAGAGCAAAGAAACAATTTCACAGGTCTAACTTAGGGAACAAGTGGGCTTACTGAGTTTTCATATGGGTGAAGGGATATTTCCAGGAGCATGGATGACTCAAAGGTAGAGCATTGCAGAGAAGGCACTCAAACAAAGATTAAGATTCAAAACTACTGCATCCCAGAAACTCCTTCCACAACTTAACAGGCAGCTGTCTCTCCTCAGCAACTATTCACTGCCAATACAACCTTGGGCAAGGGCCTTGTCGATCTTGTTAGTTTCATTCGCTTTCTGAGCTTTTGACCTCCTCCAACCCCTACACAGAGGGTAGGAGTTGGGGGGGTGTTGTTCAGCTCAGAAGAAATGGCTACACAACAAGCACTACTGGGAGACTACTACTACGAATTCTTAAGAGAAAATGGGAAATATTTCTACAGCTGGCTCTGAAAGTTTCTTACATATCCCTAGGAAACTCAATGCCTAATGTATGTTTAAAGCTGTATACATGCCAAGGAAAAAGCTGGAAACATCCTACCTTCTCACCTCTATCTGACCTTGGGCATCTCTGCGGTAAGTGAAGGCTCAAGCAGAGTGGTAGATAGTCTGTTGGACTGATGAAAAGCATGCCTGAGAACATGGACAAGGACAGCCATATGGAGAAACCTGAGACTCACTGACATGCGTGATCATCCCAGCCTATTCACCAGTTGACCATTACATTTACTGAGAAGACAGCGTCAGCTCACAACAAAAAAGTACAGGCTGTAAGGACCAGAGTGGTGGCTCACGCCTTTAATTTCAGCACTCTGGAAACAGAGGCAGGTAGATATCTGTGAATTCAAGGCCATCCTGGTCTACATAGTAAGTTCCAGGCCAGCTGGGGCTACAGAAAAAAAAAAATATATATATATATAGATCAGTCTTTATCAACCAATTCCACTACACCAATTAAACAGTAAGAAGAATACAAAGAAGCCAAACAAACTCCATGAGAAAAGAACTGACTTCTCAACAAATGGTATTCAACAGCCACATGCAGCCAAATGAAACTGTACCCATAAAAAATTGAGAAGTAAATATAACACTAGGGTAGCAATGTTTCTTTACACATAACATCAAAATTATAGATGACAAGTGAAAATATACATGAATATGATTTTAGCAAAAGTAAAGCTTTATAGTATGCTATAAAGAAACAATAAAGCATGAGACTGCATATTTGCAAATTATATATTTAATAACTTATTTGTTTCTAGAAGACATAAAGAAGTTTTACATTGAATTGAAGGTCAGTCATATATGCTACTCTGGTGACATACATGCTCAAATTTCATATTACTGGCATGGCTCCTGCCCCAAGGAGAACACAAAAATTGTTGAAGTGGTCCATATTTTTGACAAATTTGACCAAGAAAGTGAAATGTCCATCTGCTGATCACCATGAAACACTGATGAAAGAAACTGTGAAAGAAATTTAAAAATGGAAGATTATCTGTGTTTATGCCTGCAAAAATTAGTATTCTTAGATTGTTTATCTTGCACAGAGTGATCTATAAATTCTATGTAACCTCTGACAAGATTCCAGTATCATATTTCAGAGAACTTGAAAAATCAATGATAATTATAATGGAATTATGACAAAAACCTTTAGTAGCCAATATTATCTTGAGCAAAAAATAACAAAACTAGAACATCACACTACGTAATTTCAAAGTACATTTCAAAAATTATGCTGATCAATCCAGAATAAGACTGCATGAAAACAGAGCCACAGACAAACAGAACAGAGTCCAGACATGCATTTATGGCCAACTGATTTTCCACACAGGTACTCAGAGCACAATCCAGCAACCTCCCAATTAGGTATATAGCAAAAGGAAATAAAATCAGTATATATGTTACCTTGATATAACTATTGTAGATATACACAAAGCCACTTCATATTGAGCACATAAGTTTTGTCAGTAAAAAAATTAAAATAAGGGGCTGGAGAGATGGCCTAGCAGTTAAGAGCACCGACCGCTCTTGCAGAGGACCCAGGTTCGATCCCCAGCACCCACATGGCAGCTGAGAACCATCTATAACTCCAATTCCAAGAGAACTCCAGTTCCAGGGGAATCTGACACCCTCCTCTGACCTCCGCAACATTGCATGACACGGGTGCACAAACCTACATGCACACAGTACATTCATACACATACTAAATAAATAAATAAATAAATAAATAAATAAATTTTAAAAAATTAAAATAAGTAATAAAATTTAAATAGTAATAAAAGTCAGCTTAGTGGCTGGAGAAATAGATCAGCAGGTAAAAGTTCTGGCTGCTCTTGCAGAGGACCCAGGTTGGATTCCAAGATCCCACATGGTGGCTAACAGTCCTTAACTCCAGGCCCAGAGGATCTGATGCCTTCTTCTGACATTTACAGGCATTATATGATACGAGTGGACTTACACACTCACACATGTAAAATAAAAATAACAAATAAAAAAATCGGCCTACCTGGACATGGTGGCACATGGCTTTAATCTCAGCACTTGAGAGGCAGAGGCAGGCAGATCTCTATGAGTTCAAGGCCAGCCTGGTCTGTAGGCCAGCTGGGACTAAAGGGAGACTTTGCTTCAAAAAGTCCAAAAACAAGCCAACCTAATTCTAAAAAGGCATAGCCTCTGAAGAAGATAGGCTGGCCAACTGTAAGAAAAGATATCTTAACCTGTGTTTCTGTAATAAAATACCATACACTGGGGTTGGGCAACTCTTATCTGCAGACGTATATTTCTTCTAGTTAGTTCTAGAGGGAATAAGTGTGGACACAAGGTGCCAATGGGGCCGAGTTCTGGGTGAAGGCCTTTTTCACTTTGCAAACTGGTATCTTGCCTTTAGGTCTTCACCTGGTAGGAGGAACTAGACTACTAAGGACACTAATATAATTTATAGGTCTTCTACCCTCATGTCTTAAGTGTCAAAATCTCCTTGGCCAAATATAGACACACTGGGCATTAGATTTCAACACAGACATTTGGGGAAAGCTAATAGTCATCTCATAATGAATGCATAACATTTGTATTCATTGCAAAAACAAAATTAAAACATATGGAAGATTCAGTGGCAGCCATATGCCCGTATATCCCAAATCTAATTGGCTATTAGCTCTCTCTTAGAGGAATAACCCATGGCTGATGCCACAAGCTTACATCCTCTAGTGGTTAGGAGATGTTATAAGCCACAGTAAGACCCTTTTATATTTTACAGAAAAAAATGTAATTCATAGATTAACATGCCATCCAAATATCTGTCTCTATAACAAAGTAACCTACCATAACAATTAGTACTGTTTAAATACGTATATATCTAATTGCCTGTGCTTCATTAGTAGGATTGAAAAGTTATTCCTGGACAAACTGTCAGCCCATGAAAGGAAACAGCCAGAATTGACCAGAGTCCAAAATGACAGCTCCAGAGAAAGTAGACTGTTTTGCCTCTCGTCCACCTGTGCCCCTTTTCTAAGCCTAGGGAACAATCTGCGGAAGAGGGGGCGTGGTAGAATGTAAGGGCTGCGATTGGGGTGAATGGTGAAACTACAGCAATATAGACTGGACACTTATTTGATCAACTTGATTGAACATATAAGCCCCCCAGCTGGATGGTGGGACCCTTGGGCTGTGTGGGTTTGGGCAAAACTGCTTGCAAATTGTTTTTACATGAAGGATGCTTGTACTCATAAATTATTACTTATTGTTAAAAAATGAAAAAAATTAAAAAGTAATAGAAAAAAATTAATTAATTAAAAAAAGATATTTCTAAATCCCCAAGATGACTAAAATTAAAAAGAGAAATACGGTTTTGCAAAGCTGTGAAGAAATTAATGCTCTACTGCATTGCTGAGGTTGTTGAAGGTGCAATATGTTTGGAAAATATGTTAGATGTTCCTTAAAATATTGAACATACAATTACTATATATCTCCTCATTTCCCTTCTTTTGCTACAGACTCAAGAGAAGTGAGAATAAATTTCAGTTTCAGACTTGTACAGGAATGTGCATGTAGCAGTATTAATTTCAGCAGCAAAAAGTAGAAACAACCTAAAAGGCCATGCAGATAAAATGTGAATATTTCTAAGATAGAATGTTATTTAAGCTTACAAGTAAATAAGATCCACAACACCACATGTGTAAACTTGAGAGGATTATTGTGACAGAAGTCAGTTACAAAGGTCATCGATAGCTCTTACCATTTATAGAAAATGCCGGGATTGGTCTGAGAAGGAGAGATGGGAAGCTGACTTCAGTAAAAAGAGGATGGAGGGGCTGGAGAGATAGCCTAGCGGTTAAGAGCCCCGACTGCTCTTGCAGAGGACCCGGGTTCGATCCCCAGCATCCACATGGTGGCTGAGAATCGTCTGTAACTCCAATTCCAGGAGAACTCCAGCTCCAGGGGAATCCGATACCCTCTCCTGACCTCCGCTGCATTGCATGACATGGGTGCACAAACCTGCATGCAGACAGTATATTCATACACATACAAAAAAAATAAATAAATAAATAAAATTAAAAAAAAAGAAACTAAAAAAAAGACGATGGAAATTGACTGTTAAAGAGAACACTTGATCTGTGGGGTGATGGAAATATTCTAAGCTCTGGATGTGGTGATGACTGAACAACTCGGAATATACTAACAACAGAACTGTGTACTCTGAGAGGCAGACCTCAGTGATATGTAAATAAAATGTCGGCAAGTTTATTTAGAAAATGTACTTCTGGAGTTAGAGAGTGTCTCAGTGTTAAGAGTGGACTAATCTGCAAGAGGACCTGAGCTTGGTTCCCAGACCCATATGGGGCAGCTCACAACTGCCTGCTACTACAGCTCCAAGGGATCTGAATCCTCTGGATTCCACATGCACTACACACATAGCCCCATCCTCAAATTAAAACTAAAACAAAGTTTAAAACATAAATAAATAAAATAAACTTATTACTCATTAAAATCCTTAAATTGCTGTTTGACTTTCAACTGGTATTATCAGTCACATAAAATAACAAAATTATCCCACTTTTAAGATAATCTTATTTATTTATTTATTCTTATGTGTATGAATGTACTGTCTGTACGCAGGTTTGTGCACCTGTGTCGTGCAATGCCGCAGAGGTCAGAAGAGGGTCTCGGAGTCCCCTGGAACTGGAGTCAAAGACTGTTCTTAGCTGCCATGTGGGTGCTGGGGATCAAACCCAGGTCCTCTGCAAGAGCAGTCGGCACTCTTAACCGCTAGGCCATCTCTCCAGCCCCTAAGATAATTATTTTAATCTTCATCCTATGTTAATTACATATGCAAATTAAAGGAAAGTATTTTAAAATGTTTTGTCACTTTAAAGTTTTTGTTTGGTTGGTTGGTTGGTTTTGAGACAGGATCTCCCTGTAACCCCAGATGTCCTAGAACTCACTATGTACACCAGGCTCACCTTGTACTCACAGAGATCCACCTTAGTCTGCCTCCAGAGTGCTGGGATTAAAGGCGTGTGCCACCATGCCTGCGCATCACTTTAAATCTTAAGAAGATTCAGCAAACCTCAAATTTAGTTTCAGAAGAAAAGAACAATAAAACCTCGTATAGAATTTAATGCATTTATTTTTATTATTATTTTAATTTTATGTATATGAGTGTATTTCCTTCAGGCATGTAAGTGGACCTGTGTCATGAAATGCCTGTGTAGGTCAGAAGAAGGCATCAAATCTCCGGGAACTGGAATTAAGAATGGTTGTTAGCTACCATGTGGCTGGATGCTGGAGAGTGAATCCTGGTCCTTTGCAAGAGCAGTAAGCACTATTAACTGCTGGGCCATATCTCCAGACCCATAAAATTTTAAAGTGGAGATATTGATGTTTCTGGTCCCTTAGGTTATCAGTTTGTATTTTTCTCTTTTGTTCAGCATCTCAGAAGTCTGTCTCTTAGAAAACACATAATGGTATGGAAGAAAGAAGGAAGGAGGGAGAAAAGGAGGTAAAGAGGGAGGGAGGAAAGAGAGAAAGAGATGAGAGAAGAAGTGAAAACTCTACCTGAATTAGTATTCCAGCAAATTTAGAGTAACCGAAAACATATAATAAGCTGAGACTAATCTGCACTAATCCAACAGGACACTGTTTTAAATTCAAACTTAGGTTGCACATTAGCTCTAGAACAGTTACAAAAAAAAAAAAAAACAGAAAAAAATGTTTGAAGCTTTAGATTAAATTCGTATTGATGAGAATAGATGTTTCAATAAGGAAAGAAATGTGTTGTATTTACTTCATATTTTGTTTCTATAGTATTAACATACAGTAATTATATAAATGTAGTATTTGATCCCATGTATTGAAATTTGTGCCTCTCTTTTAGTCTCTAGTTTGGATACATATACAATTCTTTGAATTTCTACATATTGAATTTTACCCATTTTTCTTTTGTGGTTTCTTGTGTCATTTTTATAAAGACCATTCTATTGTTAGAGGTCTATTTTTGCACTTTCCAAGATCAACATATTTAATCTTTTAATTAATTTGAGTTATGCATTGTGAATATTGTTAATTTAAATTTTATTGGGCTCATAAGTTACTTGGAAGAATAATGTGTTAGGATGAATACAATTCTAACTCAGGAAGTTATTACTCACATCTGTTTTAATTTTTTCTTTTGTACCACCAAGATAGTTTAGTAGGGAAAAGTGCTTGCTTCCAAGTCTTGGGACCTGAATTTGATCCTCAGGACCCACAAGGTAGGAGAGAATTGATTGCACACATGTCCTCTAACCTCCATCCATGCTCTTTGACAAGGGCACACCAAGCCCCACCCCAAAAAATCCCACAGAATAAATAAACACACTTTTTACATTTTCTTTTCACAATTTTATTTACATTTTTCAGTAAGTCTAGAACACATTTCAATTTGGCATCCAGTTTTGTTTTTGTTTTTAATTTTCATTTTTTATTGATGCTTTGTGTATTTCATACATCATTTTCCAATTCAGTTCAGGCATATTTCCCTTTCACTTCCCCCCACCCCACCCCACCCCATCCCAGATCATGCATTCATGGCATCCAGTTTTGTTCCCACTGCTGTGTGGCGGAGAAAAATTTGTCACTGCGTAATGAAACGCTACCATACATTGGAAACGTGGTTTTTATAACTGACCACATTACAGGTCTTGTTTACTAGGACTAACCATTTTTAACTGAGCAATTTATTGATTCTTTGAGAAATTCATACATTTTGAAAATATTCAGGCTCCCTTCTTCGTGTCCTCTCAGACTTCCACCCTTCTACCTTCTCCCTCACTTCATGCCTTCTATTATTTTTTGAAGGCTTGTTGGCTCTAACTTGTGTCCCCTAAATGCTGTTGCATGTGCTTCCATCCTCTGGAGCTTGGTCAACCTATCTGGCATCACAATCTAAAAGGAAACAGAACCTCCCTCTCCCAGTAGCTATCAATTGCCAATAATTCCTCTGCTAGGGCTGTGGCTTGCTGGCCCCCTCATCTTTCCATGCTGTGTTTTTATCCAACTTGAAATTTTTCAGGTCTTTGGCATGCTCTCATATTGTAGGTTCATATTGTATAACTGCACTGTTATAGCTGGAAAACATGGTTTCCTTAAATTCATCCACCTCCTCTTCTGTAATGATTATTAAGCCTTAGGAGAAAAGGGTGTGATATAGGTGTCCCATTAGGGCTGAACATCCAAGCTATAAGTACTGGCTTGGAATGGTATCCCCACTGATGCAATAGTGGCACAAATTTATGGGGATAACCAACCACTATCTGCCTGGAATTAAGGCCTGCTTCACAAGATGGAGCCCATACCTGACATTATCAGAGTCAAGAACCTGTGGCTAGATAGGTCATTAGATGTAGAGAAGATTCTACTACTATTACCATGCTAAACATATTATCGGATCAGTTCCTAATGACTTCTTGTTATGCCCACAGATTAATGGATCTCTCAACTCTCATTTGAGACACTTCTTTTTTTAAAAAAATATTTTATTTATTATTTTTAGTTTATGCATATAAGTGTATTGCTTATCTGTATATAAGCTCACCTGTGCCATGCAATGCCCACGAAGGTCAGAAGTGGGCATCAGATCACCTGGAACTGAATTTATGGATAGTTATTAGCTGCCAGGTGAGTGCTGGGAACTGAACTTGGGTTCTCTGCAAGAACAGCCAGTGCTCTTAATCACTGATCCATCTCATCAGCCCAGAGAGGCTTCTTCTTGTAGCAGATGGCAACCCACAACAAGGTCATCACATACAGAAAAGAAGAAACTATTGACTTTGTTGCTTGTTTTTGAAACAAGTTCTTTTTCTATAGCCTATTACTGACCACAGTCAGAATATAACATAGCTCATGTGTGTACTAACTTAGTTATGTAGTAGTCCACCTTTGTTCATGACTTTATTTTTTTTGTAGTATAATTACTTGTGCACCAAAAAAATAAATGGGAGATTCACAGATCATAACTTATATATTGTGTGCTATTCCACGAAGTGGGATGAAGACTCCATTTCCCAGAACATAAAGTGTCCCTCTGTCCACCAATGTCAATGATACGTACTTCTACCTGCCCAGTCCTCAGCTAAATTGGTGACCAGACTCACTGCCACAGTGACCCCAATTTTACTTAACATTGCCATCTAAGGGCAAAAGAATTCAAATACATCAAAGTAAGCTTTAAAGTACTTCCTTTTTAAGTGAAAAAGTTGAATGTAAGGAAAGAAAAAAATAACGATGTGATGAGGTCGCTAGATTTACAGCAAAATAAAATAGTTTGAGACACATACTACATTCACAAAAAGTTTAGTATAAGATACTGTCATCATGTTACTATTCTATTACTAGGTGTTATTCATCTCTCATTGTATTTAATTTCTAAATTAAAATTTTCAACATTTTGTTTATTATTTTTATTTTATGCACATGACATCATTGCCTGTATGTATTTTAATGTACCTACATTGTGCAATGCCCACAAACATCAGAGGAGAGCATCAAATTCCACTGGAACTGGAGTTACTGATGATTGTTAGCCATTATGTGGGTTCTGAGGATTGAATTTAAGTACTCTAGAAGAGTAGCCAGTGTTCTAACTGCTGAGCCATTTCCCCAGGCCCCTAAAATAATTTTTTTATAAATTAAATTTCAAAATGTCAGTATCACTGCCATGAACTAAGAAATGTGACATACTTAAGGAAATTTTGTCTATTCAAAGATTTTGAAATTTTTGATAAACATTGCAATGGTTAAAAAAGCAAAAATAAGCCGGGCATGGTGGTGCACAACTTTAATCCCAGCACTCGGGAGGCAGAGGTAGGTGGATCTCTGTGGGTTCAAGGCCAGCCTGGTCTACAGAGCGAGCTCCAGGACACCTGGTACTAAAAGGGACACCCTGTCTCAAAACTATCAAAAAAAAAGGTAAAACTAAAAAGAAAAAAAAAAAAACAAAAAAGCAAAAATAAGTATGCATTTATTTGCAGATGATAAAAATTCATTCTTGTGTGTGTTGCTTTTTTTACTTTCTTGTATATGTTCCTGCTAGTACATATTTAGGATAAATTAATATTTAAACTTAAAAAGAATTAAATATATTTGTTTTCAAGTCTGCCTACTGAATAATTCTAGGTTGGCCTATGCTTTTTTGGAGCATGTGCTCTTTCTTATCCATAGTGACAGTGAAACAAATCAGAAACAAGTGTTGCTAATGGCATGAAACTTTGTTGAATATGAGAAACTTCAGTACTGCCTCAACAAAAGCCCCATGTTGGTTTTTGCTAACTTTTCTTTAACCTTCTGGATTGCAGCAGAGAGCTGATACTGAGACGGTGTCTGCAAGTTCTAAACTAAATGAGTTTGATGGTGTCAGCTTAACTGGAGCCAAAATAAACCTACAGTATATGTTTATATTGTCTGTTTTATACATGTCTGGAGCAGAGGAGTGATTGAAGTTGAATTACTCCTTACCCTGGGAGATGGTAGTCCTTCAATGTCATAAGAAAGGTCACTAACAGGTCATCACAGAGAAGACAGCTTATGCAATTTCTAAAACATGTCAGTTCTTCACTTTTATAGGATAAAAATCAGGAAAAAAGTGTTTGTAAGAAAAGGAAAATACATATGCATAAATTTACAAACACTTTCACATGCAAGCTTAAAAATTATTTAATGTTTAATAATTTTATTGTACCTAAAACCAATTGTGTTTAGGGGAAAGTTTTACTTTATATTCTAAGGTATATTACTAGAAATAAGAAAGCTCCACTTATATATCAATGACAAAATAATTTCTTCTTTGCACAGAATCATAGTGAGCTTTCTTGATAGGTAAAAGGAGTACCCAGGATCCACCAAGCCCATCAGGAAAGTTAATTTACTTTTATTGAGCTTTGTCATTATTTCAGCTTTGAACTCCATCTTTCATTCTGCCTCCCCATGTTCATTTCAAAACAGAAATATTTACCCACTGTAGATTTTCTCTAAACATACATTGAATAATGGCAAATTACTCGAAATGTATGTTTTGTTCTAATTTCATTTTAGCATCCAACAGGCTGATAAGTATGAATAAAGTGTGGCCTGAGTGCCTTTCTTCAAGTATTGATCTATCTGAGGTGTCTATCTGACGCCTTGTTGCTGTTGCTATACTGACCTCTGCAGGCTTCTGGAACTGGGAACAGTGGTTTACACCACTGGCCAAACTAGAGTAAATGTGGGCTTCTTTGTTCCCAAAGAACTCACATTGAAAGAGTTAATGATTAACCAAAAGTGTTCAGCATTAATTTTATGAAGAACTTTGTACACATTTATTTTGAAGAATGATTTCAAAAGCAAGATTGGGCATTCTCAATTACCAATTTTTTGCCCAATAAAATGTGTAAGCTAAAAAAATCAAACTTTAAAACGGATACTTGAAACGTCTTATTTTTTTACCCTTAATATGAAATAGATAATTAATGAGTTGTAAGAGGTAATCATTTTAGTGGAGAAAAATTCCCTTTGCACATATGCTGACTGAATTATTTCATAAGCAGTTTGCTTATGTTTCTCATCTGTTAATATTTAATAAGCACTTTCGCTTGTAAATTAGGGAATCACTTGCAGACCTGAACTCAAATTGTGTGTGAACTGTGATGTAAATCTTTTAAGGAGTGCATATGTCTTCTGAAGTATCTCTGCAGAATTCAATTTAATCAAGTGAAATTGTTACCTGTAAAGAGTTAGTGTGTTTTGTAGCTTAATTCTTCTTACCCATCTGTGATGCAAGGTTTACAACATTTATTCCTGCCAAACTATAACTTTCCAATTAGTGTCTGACACTTTATATATACATATACATATACATATACATATATATATATATATATATGTGTGTGTGTGTGTGTGTGTGTGTGTATGTGTGTGTGTAAGTCATTGCCAGGTCTGCTTGGTCTGCAGAGCAGTACTCCAAACTCCATTTAGGTTAGAAACAAAAGCATGTTGAATCACAGCTCTGTGTATGCCCATTTGTGGTTTAACATATGATGAAATACAGAATACTTAAAAATCTAAGTCTGGACGTATATTTCTGTCTGGTTTGTGTTTTCCTTTGCTGTCTTCACATTTACTGATTTTAGTGACTATTTCATCTGTTTGCTATGGCAACTCACACTATCTTCCTAGGTAAGGTCCAAACACTTCCCCAACTGCCCAAGGAGAATAAAGTAATTTGTAAAATTAACTTCATTCAATGCCACCTTATCTCCATTTACAAAGGTACAGTAGTTTATAGCCTAGCTATTGGTAATCAAATTCTAAGACCCAAAATTTAAATAATCCAAGAGTTTCTTGACAAGTACAATTATCTAAGACAAACATTGTCTGCTTTAACACTTTCATCCAAATAAAGAACTTGTAAGTGAAACACAAAGACATAGATACGGCAGAAATAATGTGTATTTAATATGTTTTACAGGAACTTGTAAACAAATAACTGAGAAAATATTAAGATTTACCAGCTAGTACAAGATCTTAAATGAACATTGCTTATTTTGTACTTTTATAAATCTTTATTTTACTAATATATACATTGAACTGATTCTTAATGAAATAATGTCTGGTATATGTTAAGAACATTCCAGTAGTAGTGCTGGGATAGGGTAAGGAGTGGAAAGTGAAAGTATCCTTGAAATACTATTGTCCATGAGAATCGAAAGTGTGATGACACAGATGTTTGATTTCCTTTCCCTTTTATACGTTTGAAATTTTTTCATGTGAAAACTGGTAAAATCATAACTAACTCACAACACTTTCTCCTCATAGTTATTCAACTAAACTATCACTTTAAACCAGGAATCTTGAGAAATTTGTTTGTCTATATATTTGTAAGGCAAAATTGTATATATTTTAAGGTGAATTCTTAAACTTCCCTCTCCACCTACCAGCTAGTACTTTCTTATCCAACAACTGACTTCTCAGACACACCACTCTGCTCTTCACCACCCTTGTTCAAGCTTACACCACAGTGCTCACTATCTAATCCTTACACGTCCCTAGGCTTTCTCTTATTCCATCAGAAGGGATGCCAGACCCTTCTTCCTCAAGGAATATGGATTAGCTAAAAGCAAAGCTCCACGTGTCATTTTTTGTTGCTATATTTAATAACATGTTATATTTGAATTCACACTTCATACCAGAAGAATTGAGCACTTTTCTGCATTTAACATGTGAATCTTATTCCTATTTATAGTTATCAGCCCATCCTTGTTTAGCCTATCCATCACTCTCATTATAGGATACAGTGTATCTTTTTTGAAATGGATTCACTACCAAACACGCTGCAGAATTACAAAGATGGTATCTGGTTTACTTAGAGGGAGGGGCTCAGGGCAAAGTGGAGCTGCCATGAGGTTTGGGAGATGGATGCCTTGAGAACACAAAGGGAACTCTGGGAATATGGCTCGGGGATATAAAAACCTGCCACGTGGGGCTGGGGCTCTCTCGCCATTTTACCATCTTGGTCAGAGGGCACAGAATTCATGCCATGACTCCAGGAGGCCATGTTGGGAAAGTAGACTGGCTGCCAGGCTCATGAGTGTATGTTTTTTGCCATCACTTTGTAAGCAAGCCTAATAAATTCTCTAGTATATCTAAGATTGGAGGATCCAGTCCTTGCTTTCCTTATTAACAGGGGAATCGAAAGTGGCAGAGGCAGGGCAGGGCGCTATGTACGCATGTGGGCACCCCCCCCCCAAGGAGGAACAATACTCATATTAAGCATATTATATTATAATTCATTTTTAAACTACAGGAAATTATTATTCCCATAAAATTAGGCTAAGTATAAATGAATTCATCAGGGGCTGGAGAGATGGCCTAGCGGTTAAGAGCGCCGACAGCTCTTACAGAGGACCCGGGTTCGATCCCCAGCACCACATGGCGGCCGAGAGCCGTCTGAAACTCCAATTCCAGGAGAACTCCAGTTCCAGGGGAATCCGAGACCCTCTTCTGACCTCCGCGGCATTGCACGACACGGGTGCACAGACTTGCATGCAGACAGTACATTCATACACATTCAGAAATAAATAAAATAAATAAAAAAATAAATAAAAGGAAAAAAAATGAGTTCATCAGTTACTTTTGTGTAGCTGGGACAAATGTAAAAGAGACAACTTAAAGGAAGGACTGTAGAAAAAATGGCATGTTGAATCAGCCCAGATCACATCCTGATGAACTATGAGCAGAGAAAAAGGAAGGGTGGGCACTCCAGAAGTTTTCTGTTTCCCCTTTTATTCCCGCAGACTTTCTAGTCCATGAGATGGCACCACTGAGACGCAGGGTGGGTCTTCCTCCCCTATTGAATCTTATCTGGAAATGAGTTCACAGACATAGCTACAGTGTGCTCATCCATTCTTAGATGATCCTAAATATTATGAGGTTGGCAAAGCAGAGTAATCACCACAGTGAGGAATCAGATACTATTCCCTAATAGGCTAATATGTAAGAGTTAGTGTTAGGGTTAGGGTTAAAGTTAGGGTTAGGGTTAGGGTTAGGTTATGGTAGGTGATTGACTCTTGATGACTTGTATGCCCAGAAATAAATGTGAGTCCAACTAAAAACAAAGAGACTATTTCATAATAACTAATTGGTTATAGAAAGATAAGGCAGTGAAGTAAGATTGCTAGAATTTTCCAGCATACTAAAAACTCTAAAGCAAATATCAAAATCTTTGTGATTTTATATAATCTTGTTATTTTTGTCAAATAAAACTAAGCTCACTTTATTGACTTGGAACTTAGTTATTATCAATATTCATTAGTCACTGATTCCATTATATAGCATTCCTTCTACTGTGAGTCTTGCTTTATGTTAGAACAACTATGTAATAATACAGTACTAAACCAAAGTGTGTATTACTCTATAGTTTTTTTGTTATATAAATCTTGAGCTACCGGGACACATTTGTACATGTTAATTTACAAGTGCATTTAGAGTGTTAAGCATAGTTTTTCTCTTAAACAACTGTTCTTTCACTTACTTCTGTGAACTTAGTAATCAACATATAAAAACTATGAGAAACTGAAAATATAATTCTACTCTTAAGTGTTTTCATATAATTTTAGTTCCCTTTAAATAATATTTTAGGATTATTAACAATTATAACTATAGGCTATAAAATCTAAGCAACTTTATTAAAATTCATAAATTTCAGTATAAGAGAATGCTATATGCAAATAGTTTTAATATAGCAGAATTTTATGGTAGCATTCTGTCTAAAATTCAGGAGAGCTATTAGATCATATTTAGAATGTTAAATTGTCACAGACACCCTTGCATAAATATCAATTGGAATTAGACAAAAAGGTAGTTTTTAAGAAGGAATGGAGATATTTCTGTAATAAGCTTTTTTTTTTATTAATTTTATTTAGTTCTGTATGTGTGTGAATGTACTGCCTGCATGCAAGTCTGTGCACCCGTGTCAAGGAAGCTTTATTCATTTTAATTCAGTGGTCTAAACGTGGTGTTGAATATTTTGAATAGAATCATCATTTCCATGTGCTACCCACTAAAAAAGAAAAGAAAGAAAATGCTGTATGTCACCTACAAGAGGTGTGGGCTACACAAAGATGGATAGATTTAAGATAGCAAAAAATCATATCCTGAAGTCTTTATGGCAATGTGAATGTCAGAGATGAAACCCAGAACTCATATTTATGAGAACCGTGGAAACCTACTGTGTGGTATCTAACTAATGTCTTGTGTATTCTACACCTTGAATGTTTTCAGAATAATTAAGGATTTTTAATTTGTTCAGACACAACTGATAAATCAATGCTGTTATGATTCCATTTATGGAACAACAGAAGCACCTTTTCTTTTCAGTCTTGTAATATATAGTGAGACTCATTGCCAACCAGTGTCTTCATCAATGTGACAATCATTGCCACTGCACACACAATGAACTACCCTACCCAGCTAAGGGACCAAGATCTCAAGTATGCTATTGATCCTAAATACAATGAATTCCTTTGTCCAATGATAGATCAGAGCATCATCCTGTGGATTGAACCTTAGTGGCAATTTTATCCTAGCACCACATGTAACCACTTAATTCTTACCTTATTTTGACTGGGGTCAGAACAGCTTTACTGAGTGATCAAATTTCTTTATGCCTTGGTCTAAAAGGTAAAAAAAAAAAAATAGATGGCTAAGTGGCACATATCCAAAGCATTTTAAAATGATGATAATTGTCCTTTGTCAACTGGATAATTTTAAAGTGAAAGGTTCTGTAAAATAAAACAGTATATCTTTATGCAAAAAGACTCAGAAAAGTTAACATTATACCCATACAACCTTAAAAGTCAGCACACTGTGTCTGAGTGGATTTTGTTTTGTTCAGTTGATTTGAAACAAATTCAGCTTTGTCTAATCGAAAGAACTCCTCAATTTGGATGATGATCTTAATAAATTAAAAGTATATCTTTCATATTCATATTTTTACCTTTTCATGGTTACCTTGTGCTTTATAATAAAATGTCAAATGGAAGAACCAACATCTGTGAATCACTATGTTTCCAGTGCAAGCAATTAATTTCCACATCAGTGATATGCCTATCACCTACACTTTTCTCTTGTTTAATTTCATACATTGATGATGTAAATATTGTTTTGATCTCTTTTTTTTTATTTTATTTATTTCTGAATGTGTATGAATGTACTGTCTGCATGCAGGTTTGTGCACCCGTGTCGTGCAATGCCGTGGAGGTCAGAAGACGGTCTCGGATTCCCCTGAAACTGGAGTTCTCCCGGAATTGGAGTCACAGACGGTTCTTAGCCGCCATGTGGGTGCTGGGGATCGAACCTGGGTCCTCTGCAAGAGCAGTCGGCGCTTTTAACCGCTAGACCATCCCTCCAGCCCTGTTTTGATCTTTTTAACCTGCTAGTTTTTACTATATGTAAAAAGTAGCTACCAGATTTAGATAAATGTTCAGACCCTTCATGACCCTGATGTGTAGACTACAGAGACAAATAAGAAATAAATGGGGTTTGTTAGTTAATTGAAATAATGGTGGATTCAGCTAATATAAATATACCCCAATGTGAGAGGCTAGAACTTGGGGCTCTGTGTTGACAATGTTGGGGTTCAGAAGACATTTGTACACTTATCTTAGATATGACAACAGATGCTATATTTTAACAAATATTGCTTCATAGTGTGGGGAAATCACAAAAGGCATATCTGAAGTCAGTTGGTTTGAATTACGTGCAACTTATAATATACAATTGGTTAATGATTTTCAGCTATAAATCTAAAAATTATCCAAATGTTTACTAATGAAACACTAATCCATTTTGCCTATTTTTAAATGGAAGACTACCCATCATTTTAACATAACATAAATAAAGCAATATTCAAAGGTAAGGGAGGGAAAGAATGCAATACTTGCTTGGGCTTAAACAAGAAACTAAAAACCGTACATCTTACATCATGATTAGACTAGGTATAGCTTGAAAAAAAAACTTTATAGAAGAACTTACACAGCGTTTACTATGCTCTCTTCTAAGAATTTATATATAATAAATCAATTAATTCTCACATGTAATAAGGTAGGTTGGATTAATATACTCCATGGGGTATAGATATAAGAGTTAAATGCCACTTTAAACTGCATTTCTCCTTATTACTTCACCATAAAACTACAATAGCTGTCCATGGGGAAGTTTTCCATTTCTCCTCTCTATCCCTCATTGCAGCTGTTAATTATTATTTATAAAAGTATATTAATTTGAAAATCACTGCATTTTAATGCCTTCCTATTTTACATATAGACTTTCCTTAAAATTTCACAGTAATTTTCCCTTGAGTAACAAGTCATTGTTGCATTATAATTCTATAGATTGAAATTGTTTTAATGAACCTCAATCTCTACATTCTAAAATGGGCATCACATTTACAAGAATTTATGGAAAAAAATCAGACTGGGATAGATACTGTAATTAGGTGTATAATAAGAGCATCACAATTTGTGATGCATCCTACAGAGGAATAGCTGCCTACTATGATTTAACTAGGACTGGGCAAATGTGCAGCCCTCAGTGCTGTTGATGAATTAATCAGGTGCACAAGCACCTCTTTGGAGCCTTCACACAGAGTGAGGAAATCTCCTCGGGGACATCATATTAAAACAGCCCTACAAAACTCATTAGTAGAAACTACATCTTCCTATTTTTAATTTAAATATATAATAGAAAAGGAAACAACCTCTTCCAATCTATCGCTGGACTTGAATTAGGGTCATTGTAATGCAGAATTACTAAGTTTTTGTTTAGTTTCTGAATAAATACATATTTGATATCCTTGCAATTCTACAACTGAAAGAAATACAGAAAAAAGCATTACCAGTGTCATCAATAATGTATATAAAGCATATATACCATAAAACTTTGCAAACAGAGGAACATAAAAATGTTCTATTTATCCTGAAAATAACATAGAAAGCAGTGTTTAAAACAACTCTTTTACTTATTTCAAGTCATTACTGGTGACATATGAATTTTAACTATTATCAACTTTGAAGAAGAACTCTAAATTAAGCAGAGTTTTAAAATAGTCACTATTTTTTAACTTAGCTATTACAGAAATACTTTACAGAAATGCTTTGTAATGCTTTCAGGCAGAGCAGGTAATATAAAATTTCCAATACTGACTTCTACTTCAGACAAGGTACACTTTAAGAGTTATTAGCACTCTGCAAAGTGTGTTAAGTCTGACATTCATGATGTCTCCATTATTAAATAGATACTGATTTTCTTATAAAACTTAATAATGATAATGACCTTTCCTTTAGGAATTGGGTTTCTATGCTGAAAACACAGGTAGAGATATAGAATTTGATGCCAGACACAGAGAGAAGCAGACTGTTGAGTTTTTATAGAGAGAGAAGTTGAAATGCATTTCTCACTGATATGTATATATCAGTTTATGGTGAATATAATTAGTGTTACATCCAATTTGTTGCCTGATTCATTGTCTGTATGTCCCATTGCATCATGCCACTGAATAATTTGTACACTAGAGAGTCCCATTAAAGGACAAGCACCCGATGATACACATTCCTTTACGTGTCACTTTGTCCTATTTGAAAAGCAGCATTGAGGCAAAGTTTGATGACCACACAGAGGCTGAAGATGACAGACATGATGCCTCAATCTTCAACACTACTTATCCAAGATTAGACTTCAATTTTCAGATAAAGAATATTTTGATTTTTCTGTACTTCAAAAGTTCTGATAAAAAGAATAATATCAGCATTTATCTTAATTTTAACTGTGTGGAGCAGATATTAATGGCCTCCATATGTGATACATTCAACTGTATCTTAAAAAATACCCAGAGAAGAAAGATTAATGAGATACTAACTGTATTTGCTCATAGGAAGAATAAAAATACTAACCTATGTACTAAAAAATGCTATCTTAGCATTCTAAAGTTTACTTAGGTTGTTTCTTCTAAACCTACAATACTGGCCTGTGCTTGCTTTATTTGTTTGTTTGTTCATTTATTTATTTAGGGACAGGATCTCAAGTTTGTCCCCAAACTTGCTATGTAGCTGAAGTTGGCCTTGAACTCCTGATTCTCCTTCCTCCATCTCCCAAGGGGAGGTGTCACAGGCCTGTGTCACCAGCTCATTATTGGACTGTGAACTACCTTACCTCAACTCTACACACTTATACATGATGATCTTTATATAACTTTATATAATTTAAAAAACGATGTGCAAGGGCTGGAGAGATGGCCTAGCGGTTAAGAGTGCCGACCGCTCTTGCAGAGGACCCGGGTTCGATCCCCAGCACCCACATGGCGGCCGAGCCGTCTGAAACTCCAATTCCAGGAGAACTCCAGTTCCAGGGGAGTCCGACACCCTCTTCTGACCTCCGCGGCGTTGCACGTCACGGGTGCACAGACTTGCATGCAGACAATACATTCATACACGGAAAATAAGAAAAGAAAAAAAAAAAAAAAAAACGATGTGCACACAGAAAATAGTAAGGAATTAAGAAAAATTATGAAAATTGAGCCCGACTAGATTTGACCCCAAATCACACCGTGGCTCTTTTTTACTTCTCTATATAAATTTCTATGAATAAAAGTTCTCTCTTCCCCTAATACCCAGAATATGCTGGGCTATATGTATGTGTTTATGTAGCATGTTCTGTAGCTACATCTATTACTTGGATGCCTATTCTTTTCCCATATGATGGGATCATCCTTTTGAAATTTACTCACAAATACATTCTTAACATGGCACTGGCTCAGTGGTTATTGATTTGCAAATGAAGAAACAGATTAATTAATAGAAAATAAAGGGCTAAATTTTATTTTTTATTTCACATGGATCATAATGATAGATTAGGAAGGAAGGTTCCAGAATCTTATTAGAGATTTCATTCAGAAATAAAATAGTAAAGTGTATTTTCATCTTTCCCACAAGGGATTCAACCACTTTGAACTTTGGGAGTGCTTTGGAAGTGACTGTGAGGTGGATAAGGATCCTTGCTTTTAGTATTGACTGTCCTACTTTGAAAATAAATGGATTACCAACACTGATCCCAGTTACTTCATTTATAAACGAAGCCTAAAATCAAAGCTAGAGGTTGGATACCTTTCACTGTTCAGGCCTCCGGACAGGATGATATGACTCACTGGGCTTTCAGAAGGAAAATAAATGCTACCCTCAGCATGAACAAGGACACAGATGATCGTTCCCCACATAATTACCCAATTGCTTTCTATTTTGGAATAATCTGTTTGATTCACTTGGGAAAAAAAGAAAATGAAAGATGGAATGGTCGTGCTATTGAAAACAAAAGTCAAGACTACTGAGTCTGGATGATCAGTAAACTTTGTCGTTTATATTTTAAATATTTTATTTATTATTTTTATTTTATGTGTATGGGTATATTGCCTGCATGTATGTAAGTACACTAGTGCTGTGCAATGTCCACAGTGGTCAAAAGAGGATGTTGGATCCCCTGGAACTGGAGTAAGAGACAGTTGGGTTCTTGGAATCAAAACGGGGTCCTCTGCAAGAGCAGCCAGTATTCTTAACCACTGGGCAATTTCTCCGGCCCCTCATTCATATTTTATTTATTTATTTATTTATTTATTTATTTATTTATTTATTTATTTTTTAGACTTTTTAAGACAGGGTCTCCCTGTAGCTCCAGTTGTCCTGGAACTCACTACATAGACCAGGCTGGTCTTGAACTCACAAAGATCCACCTGCCTCTGCCTCCCAAGTGCTAGTATTAAAGGTATGCACCACCACACCTGGCTCCCCTCATTCATATTTTAAACAGTGTCTGATTTTTTTTTTTTTTTTTGGTCTTTTTTCAAGACAGGGTCTCTCTGTGGCCCCGGCTGTCCTGGAACTCGCTCTGTAGACCAGGCTGGCCTTGAACTCACAAAGATCTGCCTGCTTCTGCCTCCCAAGAGCTAGGATTAAAGGCGTGCACCACCACGCCCGGCTAACAGTGTCTGATTTTATCAGGATAACCATTCCACCTGAAGCATTATAAATAAGCTTCTCATGGACTTATTTAATTAAATACACATGATACAGTTATTGGCTCCTGATTTTGTTTAGACTACTTTGTAAACAATTAACTCAGTTATTCCTCAGTTACATCTAAAAGTAGATACCGTTGAATGACTCATATTTTGTAAATAAGTGAGCAGGGAGGTTAATGTCCCTGCCCAAACTCATAGGGAAAGAAACTCATAGAAAATTGGACCCTGAAGGGCTGAAGATATGGCTCAGCAGTTAAGAGCACTGACTCCTCTTGCAGAGGACCCGCATTTCCTTCCCAGCAGCCACATAATGGCTAACAACTGTCTGTAACTACAGTTTCAGGGGAATCCAGTGCCTTCTTCTGACCTCCACAGGCTTTGCAAGACAGGGAAGGAACTTACATTTATGCAATCAATATGCTCATAACACTTAAAATGCAAATAATAAGAAAATATAAAAAATAAAAGAGGCTTAAGTCTAAATTTCTGGGTATAAAATTTATGAAAATTGGCCTGCACAGTTCCGTTGGTCTTTTGTTCTGAAAAATCTGATATATATTGGTGACACATGAGTGTGTATCTTTGGACAGATACATTATACATCACTTATTTCTAACCACAAAGGTAGACTTGGTTACTTTATTAATTCCTTAAAGAGCATGCTATGTTTTTGACATGTTATAATTTTTTGACAAATTTTCCTGAATCTTAGGTTGCATCGAATTATATGACCTAGAATTTGAGGAGTATTAATTTATCAACTACTAGTTGCCGAAACTCTTAATTCATAAGACTCTTAAGTAAAGAACATGGATAAACTTCATACTAATTATCTGGAATTATTTTCGCCAAAGGCCATAATGATATAGGAATGAAGGGTGAGCTGCTTCAGTGAAGCTGTTAAATAGAAATATTCATTGGTTATTACTGAATGTCCCACTTTGGATTGCTAAGAGAACACAGGGACATTCGAATGATGTCATCCATATTAAGAATTTTTTTTTTTTTTTGTCTTTTCGAGACAGGGTCTCCCTGTAGCCCTGGCTGTCCTGGAACTCACTCTGTAGACCAGGCTGGACTTGAACTCACAAAGATCCACCTGACTCTGCCTCTCAAGTGCTAGGGTCAAAGGTGTGCACCACCACACCCGCCCATATT
>VZQC01007141.1:57138-311693 GCA_009823505.1 Rhizomys pruinosus | reverse complement strand
TCTGTATGTGTATCAATGTACTGTCTGCATGCAGGTCTGTGCACCCGTGTCGTGCAATGCCGCGGAAGTCAGAAGAGGGTGTCGGATTCCCCTGGAACTGGAGTTCTCCTGGAATTGGAATTTCAGACGGTTCTCGGCCGCCATGTGGGTGCTGGGGATTGAACCCGGGTCCTCTGTAAGAGCGGTCGCCGCTCTTAACCGCTAGGCCGTCTCTTTTGTTCTTTCTAATATGCATCACTCCCAAATATGTAGACAAAAGCTAAAGGACCCATAATTGGCACTAGCATCCACATATGAGAGATACCATTTGTCATTTGTTTTGCTGGGACTGTGTTACTTCATTTAACATAATATCTGGAGAGATGGCTTAATGGTTAAGAGCACCAACTGCTCTTGTAGAGGACCCAGGTTAGATTCCCAGCTTCCACATGGTGGTTAAGAACTGCCTTTAAGCCAGGCGTGGTGGTGCACGCCTTTAATCCTAGCACTTGGGAGGCAGAGGCAGGCGGATCTTTGTGAGTTCAAGGCGAACCTGGCCTACAGCGTGAGTTCCAGGCCAATAGGGAGACCCTATCTAAAAAAAAAAAAAAAAGAAAAAAGAAAAGAAAACATGATTTTTTACTTTTCATAATATCTCATCAATCTTCACTGGATTATTGAACATACAGTCTTATTTCATATCAGCCTAATGAAAAGATATTACTTCCCCTCCATATTAGAATAGAAATACGTTCAAAAATTTACCTCACTTTGTTGTAAATTCAATAAAGAAAAGAGAAATTTTTAAAAAAGTAAACCATCTTGTAATACAGAAGTGGAGTTTTAATTTTCTTCATCCTTTTCTTCTTTTGGGTTTGACCAGGTAAAACTAGTACCCAACTCCCTCCCTGCAGTGACCCCAACCTTCTGCTCCCATTTCTTAGTACCTAAGATTGGCTGTGTCTGTTCTTAACATTGAAATAGCACCTTAATATTATTAGACAGATCTATTTAATAAAAACCACATTATGTCTAAATGGCATTCACCTCTCCAAAGTTTAAACATCCACTAGAAACTTACCCTGGCGCTGACCTTGCTTTCCTTAGTAAAGTACAAGCTTTCAGTAAAACACTCTGACAATCAACAGCACAACCCAGCTTGTCTCACCTGAATGTATAATAACTAGAATAAGGCCCTCACGCTGCTTTATATGGATATATTTACATAAGCACATAGTCTTGGAGGGTTCTTGGTTCATTCAAAAATACATATTCCAAATGCTCCTTACAGTCAAATCCAGTAAGTTACCGGTTTGTTTTGATCTTTGAAAATGTGCTGGGTGATTTAAATGCATCATGGGCTTACTTCACATACTGCATGCACTTCAATTTTAATGCAGACTGACGTCTCCCTTTTCATAGCCACTCTTCAACTGCTGCCAGTCAGCAGGAACACTAGGTGGACAAACTTATGTTAACACTGGCTGAGGAAAATGTGGTTTCTAGCCTATTCTATTGACCACAAAAGTAAAAGCCCAGATTGTATTTATCCCCCTTCCTTCTCTTTCTCCTCCTCCTCCTCCTCGTCCTCCTCCTCNTCACTCTCTGAATGCCTTCTTGAAGGGCTTTTGATGGTGTCTTAATTCGGCCCCCAGCTGCTTCCTGTCACTCTGGTCACAGCCCTCAGGGGACAGGGCTAAATGCCCGAGTCTTCCTCTGATGCCCTGACGGCTTCCTTAGAGGGAGTCAAGAGGACAGCTGTGCTATTCTCTGGGGCCTGCAGTCTCCCTCCCTGTCCCCACACACTTGTAGTTAACAGAGCTGTCAGTTGTGAGGAAACAGGCGGCCCCTCTGGGACTGCTCGGTGCTTTCCCAAGTGCAGCTCCATTCATCAACTGAGGTTCATCCCTGGAGGGTGGCGTGTCCAAGTCAGCTTGCTGCTTCTTTAGTTATCTCCCTGAAGCAGGTCCCCTGAAACCCACACTGCTGGATCCCATCCCAAACCTTTTGCCATCATCTCTAATGAATATAAATTTCCATATGAATTTTTAAATTGGCCCCTGGCTTCTGGAATCCTGGTATTCACATACCACGTCAGAGGTTCCAAACTAAAGAACTCAGAGTTTAAAATCTGAACTGAGTCTCGCCCACTCACGGTCTCCTCTGTAAGGACACCTGACAGAAAACCTCTCAACTGATGAAACATTAAGCCATTTGAAAAAGTTTTTTTTTTTTACTTTTTAAATTTATTTTCTATGTGTATGAATGTACTGTCTGCATGCAGGTTTGTGCACCCGTGTCGTGCAATGCTGCGGAGGTCAGAAGAAGGTGTTGGATTCCCCTGGAACTGGAGTTCTCCTGGAATTGGACTTACAGACGGTTCTCAGCCGCCATGTGGGTTATGGCGACCGAACCTGGGTCCTCTGCAAGAGCAGTCAGTGCTCTTAACCGCTAGGCTATCTCTCCAGCTCCCTGGGTTGTATTTCAAACCAAACTAAAAGTTGCTGCTAAGGGTAATCCTGTGTTCCCCTACTTTGCTACTTAGTGACACGTTATTGATCTAAGAGGGAAATGTATATTCAGTGACAAATTTTAACCAAAATGTAAGATTCCTACAAACAGTATGTATGTCTGTGTTGAAGAGAAATAGAATGATTCAGTAGGCTCTTACAAATTCTCCAAGAAGGTCTGAAGATGTGACACTATTTTAAATTCCACCCTTTTAGAAAATGAATTACTTATTTTCTAAATCTTCTTCGAGGCATAAGTTTGGTTCATAAACTTAGTATGGTAGTAAATTACACAATATTTGTGTTCTTGTCTACTTACTGAAGATCCGCCAACCTTACAGTACTGAGCACCAAGAATATTTCAGCTTTGAAACATTCATTAACTCTACCATGTTATTTTATGTAATTCTCTATGGTTCTCTGTTTTCAAAATACTGTGTCTACTAGACAGATCAGGATCTAACTTAGGGGTCTTGCATAACAAGATACGTTGACCATATTAAACATAAAATTATATACTGACCACGTTGAACATAAAAGAGTACTATTTGTTGAACATAAAAGAGTGCTCAAAGACGAAAACAACCATTTGCTAGAATTTAAATTCCATTCCATGTCTCCTCTCTGGAATCCTGTTAAACGTCCTCCTCCTTCCCTGAATCCTTTATTTTTATTCTTCCAATTTGTTGTTCCTATTGTTCTGTATTATAGTTCTTCATGTCTTCATATTTTCCACCCAACAAGAGAGAAAACTTATATAAGTTCTATACATCAAGTAGAAATTTGACCAAGATTTCTTCTGTAAATTTGAGCTCTTCTACCTATAATAAATAGCTTTATTATTTTTAGTTTAATTCTGGTGTCAGTTTGAGGTCTTTACAGTCTTTGATTATCAGTGGCCAGCTAAGTCCATCACTAACCAAAGTGCTTCGTCCTGAAAAACTTCTCTCCAACTCACATCTCCATGTATTCATTCATTAGTAGCTTCCAAAGTGAAGGCTAAGGTTTCCCAACTTTGCAGTAGGTAAGCTTTAACAAACCAGTTGAATCTTTTAAAACAAAATAATAGGGAGAAACAGACTGCAGTTTATTTTGGAGCTGTTGCTCTTCACCTGAGTGCAAGGCTTACCTTCAAACGTGACTCTGGAGGAAATGTTGGCAGTCTGGATGCAGGCATGGTCATTAATGGAAGAATGTGACATGGGGCCTTCGGGTGGGTCAGCTCAGTGACTTCTGACCAGCTGACAACACAAGCTTAGAAAACAGCCTTCTCTCGCTTTGCCTAGCATTTGGTGTTAGCTCAGAGTCAAATTTGCAAAACATTTTTGAAGCCACAGTGATTTTATAGGGAAAGGTTACCCAGGGCTGATTGTTGTCAGCTTTGGGCTGTTGAACTGAGGACAGTGATTTCTCCTGTTTATAATGCTGTGCTGGCAAATGATTTTTGAAGGGAATGTGGAGCAGAGTTGGAAAGACCTCCAGAAATGACTTGAAAAAAGACAGTGCTTGATGGTTTAGAAAATTTTCTACAGGAATGTTTTCCTTCCTCTAATCTCTCTCCCTATTTATGAACTCACTTTTGTTTAGTATTTAAAGTTTAGCAATTTGCTTCCTGGTCTTTTTTCCTATGTAAATAAGTACATATAAAGCCTAGAAGTCTCTTTGCACAGATTACACACTTTGCATTTAATACTCATTTGATCACCATAGAACAACTCAGTTCAGATATCAGGACCTAATTTTGAAGACTTAATGAATCACTATCTGATCAGAACTGTGGAGTGAAATGTGTCAGGGGCTCAAGGAGACTCAGATTACTGCGTCACCTTGGGACAGCACTCAACCTTTGCCATTGCCACGTAAGCAGTAGGTAACAGTGGGAAATAACTGGGAGAGATGGGTGTGACAAGTGCTATAGTCCAGTCACCAAGAATGTCATAATGACTTTTTGAAATAGTCTCACTAAAGGACATCTCCATGGTAAACCAACTTTTTTTATTCTCAAGATATAATTTCAGATCAATCTTTAGGAAAATTACATGGTTTTCCTTAACAAGAGTGTGAGTTTCATATCATTTAATACATCCTCACCAAATACTTGATATTGGAAGGGACCAGAATCTAGGTATAACTTGTAAGCCCACTGAATTCTGTGCCTGAGAGCAAAGGGCAATTTCTACTCAGAAATCCTCAGTGGGTATGTAAACGAAGGCCACCTAAATATTCAGAAGACGATGCCAACACAAAGGGAAGCACAGTGATCTGAATGTACCGCTGCTTTCTCCTGCTACTAATTACTAGCTTTAGGCTTTTTCACCAATATCTTTTCTCCTTGCTTTTCTAGTACAACCCAAACAGACATCCAAGCACGTGAAAACATGGAGGCTTTGCCTCACAGTTTTCAGGCCTTTATTTTGTTATTGCCATCATCAAGACTTGAGACCAGTTAGCAGAGTTGGTCAAGGTATCATATGACCAAAGTCACCATTTGCATGGGCTAGATGATTCTTAGTTACATGATGACAGAAATCACTCTAACAATGGAGGGGTGGGGGGAATTCATGATTGCATTGAAGGTCAAAACTTGTGTAGGTTAGGTTTTAGGTTCACCTAAAATTAGCAAATAATGTTGATCTTGCTTAGAGTGGCAGTTCACTGGCCAACAATACCATTCTATTGAGCAAAACTTATTTTATATGATATTAACCATCTGCTGGTGTATAGAAGATAAAGATTTTCTCCCATGCTTGTCTTTTTCATTTTTATTTTTTTAATGTATTAGTTAGTTTTCTGTTGCTATGATGAAACATGGTGACCAAGGGAACTTATAAAAGGAAGAGTCTCTTTTAGCTTACTGTTCCAGAGGAATTACAGATCATCCTGGCTGGGAGGCATGGTGGCAGAAAGTGGCTTGAGGAAGAAAAGGGAGCAGAGGCTCACATCTTCAAGCAGGAACAGGTAACAGAGAGGACAATGCTTCCTCCAGCATGGCCACCCTTTCTAAGATGTCCTAAGACAGTGCCACCACCCGAGGACAAAATTTCTGAATACTTGGACTATATGGGAGTCATTTTTATTCAAGCCACCACATAAATATTTTTGATTATTGTTATTTTATGTGTATGAGTTTCTTGCCTGAAAGTATATAAGTGTACCCTTGTTGCCCAGTGCCTGTGGAGGTCAGAAGTAGATATAGAATTCCCATGAAACTGGAATTATGAACAGTTGTTAGCTACCAAGTGGGTACTTGGGTACTGGGAATCAAACTCAGGTCCTCTGCAAGAGCAGCCAGTGTTCTTAACTATTGAGTCATCTCTCCACTCATGATTCTTTGGTTTTGTTTTTTTTAATTTAATTATTTAAATATGCATGGTTTGCCTAGACATAAGTACATCAGTACCATACAATATCTGTGGAGGCCCTAAGAAGGTGTGTGTGTGATCCTCTGAAACTGGAGTTAGGGACAGTTGATAGCCACCACATGGGTGCCAGAAACAATATCCAGGTCCTCTTTAAGAGCACCCAGTGTTCTTATCCACCGAGCCCTCCCTCCAGCCCTAACAAAATTCTTAATGTAAATGGTCAAACTGTGTTTGGTTTATGAGGTTTCCCTAAGCTTCTGGGGAATGTGTTCAGTTTCTTAAGAATGAGCTTCAAAAACTTTCTCCTATCCAAGCCAACAGTTTATCTTTCCATGAATCCATGACATAGTCAGCATTTGATCTTGATTTTCTGATCACCATCGACCATAACAAACCACTTCTACCTAACAGTCCAACTGTTACTGATTTGCTGGTGATTTAAAAAAATTATTTTATTTATTGTTATTGGGTTGGCATGTGTGCCAACACATATGTGGAGGTCAAAAGACAACATGTAGGAATCAGTCCTTTCCTGCCATTATGTGTGTCCCAGGAAGCAAAGTCAGGTCATCCCTTGGTGGCAGGTGTCTCTACCTGCTGAACCTTACCAACCCCGAATTCCTGACAATTTTGAAAACACAGAACAGAAAACTTAATTATCTGGGTTCAATGTAATGAAGCTTGGTGTTGCCTCTTTCCTTGAAATAATTCTTTTCGTTGTTAGTGACAGCCACTCTGTCCCATCCCCATTTCCTCACCTATATTCTTAATATTTATTGAGGAAAACAAAAGGTTATTTCAAAGGATATTTACCAGGCTTACTCAGGAAGCAGGTTCTCCTTTTGGACACAAAGGACTTGTATCTAGGAAAAGCTTGCTTCCTGCCTTTCCTTCCTATGAGGACTGTCTCTGTCTTTGGGAGTTCTTGAAGCCCTCTTGTTGCTCAGATCAACACCCCCATACTAACTTAATAATTGTAAGTCCAGATGTTGACTTAGCTTATGCTTCAGGCAGCCTTAGAAACACTAATTATTAATGTTAGGAATAAGTAAACAATTTTTCTATTACTTGTTTTTATAAGGTTTTAAATTGCATTTTTATATGAAAATAAGTCTTCTGCAACTGTTTCCCTATGCATCAAAGCAAATGTGGATACAAGCATGGACGAAAAATCCCCAAAGCTTCCACCACAATTCACCCTTAATCTAGAGTCAGTTCTATGCACTTATATGTGAATACCAATGTCGCGCGCAGCAGTCTCGCCGGCAAGAACTTCACGCGGACAACAGGATTCTTCTGCAGCAAACTTTATTGTGTACAGCTCTCTTGTGAGAAGGACCCCAAAATAGCGCAGAAGCACTGCTTATATAGCAGTCTAGAGGGCTTGTGCATGCTCTGGATTGGTGCACCATCCGATGCCTCATTTGCATACCAAAAGCGTGGGCTCAAACATCCTGTGATTAATGAGCATCCTGTTTATCTTACGAGGAGGAAGTAAGGAGGGGAAGGGCAGGATGAAGATAAGCCTGGAATGTCCTGTGGGCTGGAACATCCTGAGGCTTATCTTACGTGGAGGAAGTAAAGTGAAACTAGCCTTCCTTGCTCGATGGGTGGGGGTGAGTTCACGAAACTCTAGCACAGGCTTTCTTTAACGAAGCAGGCTACCAACATACCAAGAATTAGGAGAATCCCAAGAATAAATGTAATTTGAAAAACTGCCTAAAAGTTATTAACTTTAAATGTTCATTACTAATAAAACAATATAGAATTTGAATGGTGGTTCAGCCATGTCGTATGCAAAATAGACTTTCTGAAACCATTCTCATATTAGTAAACTAATAATGATGAAAGAAATAGCCATTGAATGAAATTGTTTGAAAGTAATTGAGATTATATACGAAGACACTCAGTACGTACAATAGCCTATAGCCTTGCTTCTACTTATGTTCTTCGTCTTTAAGCATATCAGTATTTTCAAGCAGGTACATTTGCTCCCTGCCCTATAACAGACAAATTCATCCTAAAACTATATATTTGCTCAAAAAAAACCATAATTTCTGTGACTAAAAATAAAATTAAATAAATTCCAGGATATGTGTGATATTATTCTATCTTGATGAAGACTATTTCGATTCAAATTCTGTTCTCCAATGCCTGATTCTTTTTAGCCACTCCATTCTGTAAAGTTCCCTGTTTTATTAAACAATGGCAATTCTGGAACTAAAATAACTCATTCTATATCCTTGCTCTCCATGCTCTATCAACCCCCAGTAATATCTGGCCACAAGAGGTACTCAAATATCAGCTGGAATTCTTTAACTTACCATCCACCTTATTTTCTGAGCTACCCCTGACAAAAGTGAACTGTGAGCAAAAAATGGAAAGTTTTAGTTCTCTTCCCCTTTCCCATTTTCTGCCCTCCTAACTATCCCAGCCTGTTAGCAGATGGCCGACCCTCTGGATTCTTAGATGAGCCATCTCCCTCTATAGGCCTTTTCCTGAATAAAGCCATGTTGTTTGTCAGAGTTCCTTCCTTCTTAGCAAGCTTAAAATCCTCATATTAAGTATTATAAAATGGGTTTTCTTTTTTATTACATGTATAATATGTGTGTGCATGGGCACATGTGTGGAGGTCAGAGAACAGCTTGCTGGAGTTAGCTTTCTTCCTGCACCATGTGTGTCACAGGGGTTAAAGTGGGGCTGTTGAGTGCTGCAGCAAAGGCACGCACCTGCTGAGCCATCTCTCTGTCCCCAAAACAGATTTTCTTTTCCTTAAAAAATAATTTGAAGCCAGGTTTATCAAGATACAATTAAACATAAAATGAGTTAGGTTTTAAGTGTATACTTTGATGAATTTTTACAACACTGCCAAAATGGTTTCACCATCACTTGAATTTTCTCACAGCTGTTTAGAATCAGGCCTTCCCAAACATAATACCTACTGTATATATGTGCTGTTTTCGAACATATGACCATTCTGCTTACATCAGGTACCAGCCTTTATTTGGCTACACAAAGCACTGAACTTCATCATGCTCAGGCCATTGCAGATATCATAATTCCTTCTTATCTATTTAACTGTAGCTATTTCATTGAATGGACATCCAAGAGCTTGTCTAACTGAATTAGGGCTTTTTCAGATTAAGGCATAAACCCACCACAAGCTTTCACCTACAAGCATTTGTGCAAGCACAATTTTTCATAATTTTAAGGAAATATGTAATGTTGAAATTGCCAAATTATGTAGCAAAAGTAGGCTTAACTTTTTTATAAAACTGCTTTCTAAAGTGGTTGAACAATTTTGCATTTTCATTGCTGGCATATAGGAATTTCGGCTGTTCTACATCCTCAAGAACATTTTAGAAGGTCTTTGTAATCTGTGTGCAGTTGCAGCTCAAGGCAATTTTAATTCATGTTGCATAACTGACAACCAGTACATGTTCGCTTGTTCTTGTTCCGTCTTTACTTGCTGTTATTTCCCTCAACGTGTTTTTATTCCTTCCTCTAATTTAAGGTAATGGGAAATAGAAAGACTATGAAATCTCTCTTAAACAATACCTCAAAACCCAACTGCTTATCAGTTTGGAAATATTTTTGTGTATGTTTTAATAAAGAAATTCCCTATTATTTCTATTTTTTTTTAATCTGAGCACATAATTTTTTTTCTGACTAGAATCTTCAAAAGACAGTAAATAAGTGATACCTATCCTAAACCTATCTATCTCAGGACCTTCATCCACAAATGCTTGTGGAATAAATTGAGAGTGTTTAAGTCACAGGTTTGCCTTGCCCTTCTCCAAACTAAATATCACCAGTTGGTAAGGGTCAAAACTGAGCAGAAAGGATGACGGAGAAGGAAGTGGTGAGGGCATGAAAACATTTGAGAGCATAAATAGAGACTAAGTAGAACTCTAAAGAAAGTGGAAAAGGAGATGAAAAGTAAAATATTACACAAAGCAAATAAAGAGAAACAAGCAAAAAGAAGAGACATTGGGGAAATAAAGGAATATTGAAAAAAATGTAAGAAATAGAATCCGTCACATAACAGGTTAAGATCAAACAGCAGATGTAAATGCTCACAATACTCGTAAATACACTGATTTTGCTGAACTTACATAATAGTTTACCTGTGTGAGGTAAACATTTTTAAGGTTAGCTTCTGATTGAGATATGTAATGATGGATGAATAATATATTATTTAATTATACTAAGGGGGTAATGTTTAGATAAATTACAGACCTCATGGACATTAATTAAAATATGAAGCATAAATATAGGTTCTAAAAGAGTCAATGTACTACGCAGTCCACATGACTGGGAGAAGATGGAAGAAACCCAATATGCTTCACACAAGAAATTATCCCTTCTGGTAATTTTAACTCACATTATACTTTTAAATATTTTGAATCATTGAAAATATCCCTGTACTGCTCTGAAGGAGCATATTTATTCATTCATTCATTCATTCATTTATTCATTTATTATTTTATGTGATATTGAGTGCATCTGTGTCTGTTTAAGTGAATGCTATGTTTATCCAGTTACCAGAGGCCAGAGAAAAGCATCAGGTTCCCTGGAGCTATGTAACAAGGGTACTGGGAACCAAACTCAGGCCATCTAGAAGAACATGAAACACTCTTAATAGCTAAGCCATTTCTCAGCCCTTTGGATATTTTGGGAGCATACAAATTTTTGATATGGCCAAACAGAATGGTTTATGTGCTGTTCATTCATGTACTATTTCCTCTAACTCAATAACTTGTAGGTACATTCTTCAAAAATTTCTTTTTCAGCTGGTATGGTGGCATATAACTTTAATTCCAGCACTTGGGGAGCAGAGAGAGGTAGATCTCTATAAGATAGAGGCCAATCTGGTCCACATAGCAAGTCCCAGGATACAGAGAGATTCTGTCTCAAAACAAAGCAAAATCCCATTTTCCATAATAGTCTGTCTGAAGAGATTCTTTGATGTACCAACAATTTGGAGTCATTATTCACTTTTTCTTCCATTTTATTCCAATACAAAGCAATTCAGTGGGCTACACACTCAAAATGTAACCAAAATCCCACCACGCTGCCACTTCCAACTCTCATCTGAATGATCGTAGTAGCTTTCTTATTGTTCTTTCTGCTTCCACCATTGTTTCTTATTTTAATTTTTTTAAATAATTTTTTTAAATTTTATTTTCTTATGTGTATGAATGTACTGTCTGCATGTAGGTTGGTGCGCCCGCGTCGTGCAATGCCCCAGAGGTCAGAAGAGGGCTTCAGATTCCCCCGGAACTGGAGTTAAAGATGATTCTTAGCCTCCATTGTTTCTACACAATGAATTGGTGACACACTAGTAGGAGAAAGCCTTTAAAAGGAGAGGCAGATCATGTCATCTCCCTGTTCCTACAACTTTTGGTAGACCCCATTCCAACCCTTCACCTTCATGTAAGGGCAAAACCAAGTTGCCTTTCCACCCTCTCAGAGTTTATCTCCACTTATTTCCCAGACTCATTTTTCTCTAGCAACATTGGTTTCCATCCTTGCTCTGGAACATGCTAGATATGTTCTTCCCAGTGTAGAGCTTTTTCTTTACTCTTCCCTGAGTTATAGGCATGGTTCTTTTCATGCTTTCTTCCATCTCTATTCAAAGACAAATTCCCATTTAGAGAAAGTGTTTCTGGTAATTTTTCAGAAATGTCAGCTTTCCTGTGTTTCCCTTCCAAATGATTCTGCATTCCACCTCTTAAAAGTTCTCATTACTGTGTCACACTTAGAATATTTGTTTGCTTGCTGTTGGTTTACTTTGCCATCTTAGTCCCTGCTATAGAATCTAAGTTCCATGAGAAACCTACCTAGCTCGTTCATTGTTGAACCCTCAAGTGTCTAAAAGAGCGAGTAGCTTGTAGAAGGTACTGAGAGAAATTTGTTAAACAAATGACTGGATTCATAAAAGTTTATAAGCCTGGAGCACAGACTCTTTTGCTGTTTCAACTCATATTGAGAAATGAATGGACACAAGAACTCAAGGCTCAGATTCTAGTTCTGTGTTCTAAACTATTCTCTCCTGACACAGAAAACAATTGTAAGTATCCAAAAGCATAAGTCAGTTTTTCATCCTCACACATCACATGTTTAAAAAAAGTCATTTAAGCTAGGCGCGGTGGCACATGCATTTAATCCCAGCACTTGGGAGGCAGAGACAGGCGGATCTCTGTGAGTTCAAGGCCAACTTGGTCAACATAGTGAGTTCCAGGACACCTGAGACTAAAGGGAGACCCTGTCTCAAAAAGACCAAAAATAAATCCATCTCTAGAGCCTCTTGTTAATAGGAGATAAAATATGTTAAAATCTGCTTGTTCGTTGTCAAAGTTGGGGAGAAATGATATGACTCTTCCTCAATTTTAATATAAAGATTTCACAGTTATTTCTCACATTATATGGAGTTATTGCCCCAACCCTTTAACCTATTTGACTTCACTGCTTAAATTCTGGATTTTGTAATGGCAAAGTTAAGGGAATTGAATGGATGAAAGATAGAGTCCAGACAGCTGATCTCAGCAATAATTCCAAGCTCACAGACAGACAGGAGATGGGTACAACCTACCAAACCTGGGCTGCTCTCTTTTGGTCATGAACTTCTAGGCCTTTTTGGCTTACAGAAATGTCAAACATTATTTTCTGCTCAGAGCCACAGCAATGATGTGCTCCGTTCTGCCCCTGCATGAACTGATTTCCTCCTCCTTCATGTCATGGTGTCTTTATTGGGGTCCAGTTAAGATCAACAGCTGATAGGTATGTGACAGATTATAGAAATATTAACAGTATCTAAATTGTGGTTATCAAGGGAGTCCCAAGGTAAAATTACATTTATTTTACATTAATAATATGGTCACTGCATGCCTTTAATCCTAGCACTTGGGAGGCAGAGGCAGGCAGATCTTTGTGAGTTCAAGACCAGCCTGGTCTACAGAGTGAGTTCCAGGACAGCTGGAGCTACAGGGAGACCCTATCTCAAAAATAAAATAATAAAAAAAAAATAACATGGTCACTATAACCTAGAGAGTCCAGATTAAAACATTGGATCTCTGTAGTATATGTGCAATCCCTAAATACTGTAGAGGTCATCATCCTCTACACAGAACAACAGATTTTTATTTTTGTCTAACATAATAAGAATGAAAAATCTTTAGCAATGTTCTATATTGTATATACTGGATATGGACTTTATACATGCAGCATGCATGTATTGAGATATAAGACAAAATTATTTTACTGATAACATTCTTTGATCAGAACATTTCTTTAGAGTATATTAATTTTCATTTTATGAATAATAAATTGCTACTTAATAACTTAAGTCAATGGATATTTATTTCCAAGTAGTAGATGAAACATGACTGCTTCTAAGAAATGTGTTAAGTCAACTGACTTTGACTCTGGCCACTTGTACTTGGGATTTCTCCAACAATTCCAACTTAAGTTTAGATTGTATTAAGATGATATTAACAAGTGGGCAGATGAAGTTTTCTGACTCTCTATACATACTTCAAGGACATAAATGTCTATTTTTTGGCAAAGAATAATGTTGTTCTAATAATATTGTGAGACAGAGTGATGTTTCACATGTGCCCTTCCTCTGGTCAGCAGCCTACTTCTAATCTGAAGTTAGAAATTACACATCTCGCACATTGCAGAATGAAGGTAGGGGGCCATGCATGCAATGTGGTTGAAACACAAAGCAGTAGTCACTGACAGGGCCAGGATTAGACTGCAACATTTGCAATCCTTTATCCTTTGTTCCTTCCATTAGGTCATACTGTTTCCAATTAACTAGGAGAAATCTTTAAAAAGAAGAAATGATCTTCAAGATGAAAATGAAAGCCTTAAAAATGCAGTCAGCACTTAAGCTCCCAAAACCATCTGGATGAACAATTCCATCTGGAGAGGTGGAGTTATTTTTATTTTTAACTTTTCAGGGAGGGTCATTAGATCACTTACCTTCTCATAACTGTGCATTTAAGAGTTTAGCTCCCTTGGGTCAGAATTCTCAAAAGAAAGCAGGAAAATGGAGCTCATTTTAAAATCGGTACGTGAAGTTTCTTAAGACTCAGAAGAACTTACTTTAAACTGATTTAGTTAGTTTTCAAGACAATGTACTCCTGAGGAAGTAAAAAGTAAAAAATAAGGTTGTATGCAAAAATTTGATTTCTAATCAAGTGTAACCCAAATTTTCAACAATGAAAGCAAATGGATTAATTTACTCCCTCAATTTCTGGATCTCTCTTTCATATGATTGAAAACTAACTGATGAAAATAATAATAATACATTTTATAAATATATTGTCATGGCTGTAACATGTCAAGGGAATAATACAAGAACAATTTGTGAAATATGTTCCCTTTCCTGAACAAAGACTGTTACCAAGGACCTACCTCTAAGATTTCAAAGGTCACTTTTCCAAGAAAAAATTATAAAATTCTACTGATACCTGGGTAGAAAATTCTATGTCTTTAGCCACAAAGCTTTGATGTCTACAAACCTTAGCTATTTCTTGGGTAGTTTCTCTTGTATGCGGGTGGGTATTCCAGGAGAGGCCATGGAGGCATGGGGTGGTAGGCCGGCTGGGTTGTCTGATCATTGAGAATCACGTTTTTATGTCTTCTCTCTCCTCTGGCTAACAGTAATATGAGATAACAGCAACACCTGCTTTTGTTACAGGCAAATTAACCTGCTGTTGCATTTGGGTCTGTTTTAAACCTCTTCATCATTTGAATTAAAATAAAGCAAAGAATAGAAAGAAAGTTTGCCATTTCTCATTTAAATCAGTTATCCAAGAACAAAGTGAATTTCTTCAATATTGTAAGGTTCACACAGCGAACACTGAGAAATCTTTTCAGGAAAACAGAGTGTTGGTTAAGTCCTTTGTCATATTATGAGCACATTTTAAAATAATAAAAATGATCTTTAATCCTGATTTAACATAATTTCTAATAAATTCAAACATATATTTATTCCTCATTGAATTTTAATGTCAGTATTTTGTAAATGAAATGCCAGTATTTTCTAATTGGTTCTCTGCTGATTTTTTTTAATCATCAACTGTATGATACATTTTGGGAGTTCAGAGGAGAGATTACACACACACACATTGCATTCTGTCATTTTTTTTAAGTCCCCCCTAATGAATTCTTAATTACATTATTCAAAAGATCCATTATTCAGCATTCATCTCACTGCTAAATGAAAGTCTTTACCTGACATGTGAATGAAGGGAGTCTAAATGCTTTCAATGCCACCTAGGGATTCTGAATAGATCTTTAGCTAACAGCAGCAAAAGGTTTCATTTCTGTTTTAGATTTGTATAGATTGTTTTTAGAGATGGGTAACTTCACAATCCTCTACCAATCTGAACCACACTTGACTTCCATTGTGTTCTCAGACTTACCTTGAGCCAGAAAAACCACAAACAAGGTCAAATGTTACTGAAAGTGGAAAAAAAATGTCAAATAGGATCTGATAAACTGTCTAAAGCTTTCGGATGCATGCATGTGACACTTAAGACACTGATTTCAGATGAAGTGAGCAAACTCCCTGAGTTTCTTATAAACTTCCTCTGTTTCATTTCATATTATGAAAAAAAGAGTATTAAGTGCTAACAGGAAGAATTTGGGGACCCTTCAGGAGATAACAATATCTCTTTGTAATTTCGACATACTTCCATTGCTTTTCAACAGATAAATGCTAATGGTGTAAAAAAGAAATGATCGAAGTCCCTATGTACCTTTGGAAAATGAGCCATAGTTACTAGTCTACATATGCAGCCCCTGCATCTAGAAATGATAGCCCAAAGGATTCCTTCAATAAGTTAAGCTGATCTAATAGGAATTTGTAAGCCTATAGGCTAAAAGCAGAAGACAAGCAAATCTTTTAGAGACATACAGTCAATGAAAACAAAATTCTATTATTTTCCACGTATAAACCCTTTTCTCTNCATTTTGATCTCCAGCTCCTCAACTTGAAATATCGTTCTTAGGGGCTGGAGAGATGGCCTAGCGGTTAAGAGCACCGACTGCTCTTGCAGAAAACCCGGGTTCAATCCCCAGCACCCACATGGTGGCTAAGAACCATCTGTAACTCCAATTCCAGGAGAACTCCTGTTCCAGGGGAATCCAACTCCCTCTTCTGACCTCCGCGGCATTGCTCGACACGGGTGCACAAACCTACATGCAGACAGTACATTCATACAAATAAATAAATAATAAATAAATAAATAAAATTAAAAATAAATAAATAAATAAATATCGTTCTTAGAAAAGTTAGTGGTTTATGATTCAGAACTCTTTCTTTAAAGATAGCAGGAAATATCTCTGAGAAAAATACCAATACATTCCTCTCACACTAGTAGTTTTATAATAACTGCCATTGTACCAACAATTGGACAAGAAATTGTTCTACAATTGCTGCTCAGAGTGAAGAAAGTAATAGAAGAGAAATTTCAACATGAAATTATTCCAAAGCACAGTAGGTTTGCTCTCTGTTGTGAGGCAGTGGTATGTATTCTAATGTCATATTAACATTAACTGAACATATAGAAAATTGATGATAAATACATCAATTTCTAAGGTCAGTGTCTGAATGCATTTCAAGAGAACAAAATAAATACCAGACCATAATACAATAACAAAATAATAGAATATTATTTAGTAGAGAGTATACATAGAGATTTAATTCTTTCTTGTTTTGATAAATATAACATTATTACATCAAAGAATAGTCCAGCCACGCTTGGTGGCTAACTCCTTGAATCCCAGCACTTGGGAGGCAGAGGCAAGCAGATCTCTGTGAGATCAAGTCCAGCCTGGTCTACATAGTGAGCTCCAGGCCAGCTGGAACTAAAGGGAGACCCTGTCTTGAAAAGACCAAAAAAAAAAAAAAAATGTAATTTCAAGTAAGCATCTACTACAAAATAACTGAAGTATGTTTAGAGACATTTCTGAAATGGTTGAAATTCTATTCTAATTCTAAGACCAAATTCGTATTTATTCCATAAGATTTTGGGAAACTCGAGTCAGCAAAACAAACAATTTAAAAATAGTTTTATCAATTCTTTGATAACTGAATGTAGTATATTTACATTATACTCCCTCCCAACTCACCCCAAATCCATCTCCACCTCCCTATGCACCCAACTTAAGTGTTCTTTCCCTGTCCCCATTGAGTCTAGTATTTGTTATCCAAATACTTGGGTGTAGTACGGGACCTGGATTGTGGTCTAACTACCAAGGGTCATCCCTTACAAAAAACTGGCTCTCCCACTCCAAGTAGCTACCAATTGCCAATAGCTCCTCAGCTACCAGTAGAAGTTTTTGTCCCCCTCCCCTGATCCATGGTGAGAATTTGTCTGATTTGATGTTGAGCTGATTTTAGTGTATAATGTCACAATTGTTTCAAATTCATATGTCAACTACCCTGTTGTCCAGAAAACACAGTTTCCTTGTAGTTTTTATAGCACCTCTGGGTCCTACAATCTTTTTGCTGCTTCTCCCAGAATGATTCCTGAGCCGTGGGGGAAGGGCTGTGATGTAAGTGTCCCATTTAGGGCTGAGCACTCTGCAGATTCTTATTCTCTTTGCACATTGAGCAGGTGTGGGTTTGTGTGTAACTTACCTTCTACCATTAGAAGAAGCTTCTCTAATGAAGATTAAGAGAGGCACTAATGTATGGGTATAGCAATAAGTCAGTAATATTAGTATAATATTCTAGCAGATTCTCTCCTAAGGTCCATGACTTATCCAACCGTAGGCTCTTGGCCTTGATAATAGTGTCAGGAATGTGTTCTGTCTCTTGCAGTGGGCCAATCAGAAGTGGTTGGCTAGTGAACATATCTTGTCAGGTCAGTAGCTATTGCAGCTCATGGGGTTCACACCTGGGTAAAACTGATGATTACTTTTCCTCTTCTGGTAGTATGCATAACCCCTTCCAGCACTGGGAAAAGTAGCCAGGAGGAATGTATCATCAAGACCAATATTTGCTTCTTTTCTCTGTGTTGTATGAGTTAGGTGTGTGTTGTGTTCAGAAATAAGGTCTTACCATCAAGTTCTGGGATATAACCAATAGCCTGTAATATTTGGGTATCTATGGAATCCCACTAGCTACTAACTCAAAGAAAGATAACCCATTCATGGTTCTGTGTTTTTATTTGCTAGAATGAAGTGTCTAGTTGAGGTAACTTCATTTAATTTCTTTATATATAAATATTTAGCTATGAAAGTAGAAAACTTTAAAAACAAGCATCTTAACACAATATAACTCAAAGATATTTAAACTAATACTTTCATGTTAAGGAATGATGATAAGAAAATACTAAAAGGTTTTGCTTTCTGTAAAATGATGTTTCTACAAGAGAAGAAAACTTTGTATGCATGATAAAAACATTGCAATTTATAACATATAATCATCAAATCTGAGAGCAGTTGTTTGCATCAGCATTGGTTGTCATTCCACTTGATACGCTTACAGTGCAAAGCACACATGTTGTATGTTCAGAAATAAGGCTGCAGTGGTGTCCCACAATACATCATGAGTGAATGATGCCATAAACACCTCAGATTAATTTAGGCAACTGATTTTTAATTGATTTTTGGTTGTTGCCCATTTAGAAACCTCTCATTATTGCCGTTTACTTTATCTCCCCATATTTGGTTACATGACCCACAATCTCAGAAGCAGCATTCTAAATAAAGAAACAAATTCAAATCCTCATTCTCCCACAGACCAGGAAAGAAAATTAGCAGGAATGACTAACATGACAGGCTTGCTTTTGCCTCTTATGTTCATGTTTTCTGTTCTTGCTTTCACTCGGCCTAGCTTAAGCATACACTCTAGAGCAGATGGAGCAAAGCTGTCGACAGCGTCACTTACTGTGTTAGACACAGAGGTGAATGCATACTCATGTATGAAAGTCCAGACCCATTGAGCCTCACATAACTGATTGGATAAATGACTTCAACTCTTTGCATCTGATACCAAGATGATAAAAATATACAAAGGATATCATTTTGATCTCCAGCTCCTCAACTTGAAATATCGTTCTTAGGGGCTGGAGAGATGGCCTAGCGGTTAAGAGCACCGACTGCTCTTGCAGAAAACCCGGGTTCAATCCCCAGCACCCACATGGTGGCTAAGAACCATCTGTAACTCCAATTCCAGGAGAACTCCTGTTCCAGGGGAATCCAACTCCCTCTTCTGACCTCCGCGGCATTGCTCGACACGGGTGCACAAACCTACATGCAGACAGTACATTCATACAAATAAATAAATAATAAATAAATAAATAAAATTAAAAATAAATAAATAAATAAATATCGTTCTTAGAAAAGTTAGTGGTTTATGATTCAGAACTCTTTCTTTAAAGATAGCAGGAAATATCTCTGAGAAAAATACCAATACATTCCTCTCACACTAGTAGTTTTATAATAACTGCCATTGTACCAACAATTGGACAAGAAATTGTTCTACAATTGCTGCTCAGAGTGAAGAAAGTAATAGAAGAGAAATTTCAACATGAAATTATTCCAAAGCACAGTAGGTTTGCTCTCTGTTGTGAGGCAGTGGTATGTATTCTAATGTCATATTAACATTAACTGAACATATAGAAAATTGATGATAAATACATCAATTTCTAAGGTCAGTGTCTGAATGCATTTCAAGAGAACAAAATAAATACCAGACCATAATACAATAACAAAATAATAGAATATTATTTAGTAGAGAGTATACATAGAGATTTAATTCTTTCTTGTTTTGATAAATATAACATTATTACATCAAAGAATAGTCCAGCCACGCTTGGTGGCTAACTCCTTGAATCCCAGCACTTGGGAGGCAGAGGCAAGCAGATCTCTGTGAGATCAAGTCCAGCCTGGTCTACATAGTGAGCTCCAGGCCAGCTGGAACTAAAGGGAGACCCTGTCTCAAAAAGACCAAAAAATAGAAAAAAAGAAAAAAAAAAAAAAGAATAGTCCAATGTTGACAGATGGCTTTGATCAGCAGGAGGCCAAGCTTAGGTGTGGTCTTGGAGTACTTAAGGCTCTAAATCCCTGGTTCACTGGAAAGAGATGAGGGAAAATTTAAAATTTCTTTAGTATTAGCTTTATTAGTTGTTCTTCATGAAAGTGAATGGCCAGTGTAATGTTTGGAGATTTGTTATTGGCACCCTTGGCACCCTCTGATAGGAATTTAATAACTTTTAGCAGCAACTATCTTCCTTATCTTCCTTATTGTAGACCATATGAATAATGAAGGACATTCTTGTTAACCCAGGCCTCTCGTGAGCCCTCTGTGAGCACAGGTCAGGGGAATGTCTGTTCCTGTACTGTATGGAATCAGGGCATCTGCTGTGGATGATCCCACTCAACTCTAACTCTAGGTTAAGCGTCAAGAAAAAAAGCTAAATCCAAGAGTGATAGATTGTTCTGATGTGAGTAAATCCAGAAAATTTAGTAAGTAACCAAATTAGTCTAACCAATACAAACAAGTGTAGGTCAGGATAAAACTATGATTCGATTCAACAGAGTATGTCTTAATCCCTGAGCCAATGAAATAAAAGGTCAGCACTGATTCTGATTTCAAAGGTGGTCCTTGCATTTTAGGAGTATGTTTCATGGTAAAGGTAAGATTCAATGTCCATTGGAGCCTTTATTCATTTTACAGGAGAAAATACAAACCGAATTTTATGCAAAAAGCTTGTCCCCATGGCCTGCCTTGCTGTCCCCACTCCACTGGAAGTAGAAAAGAAACATTCAGATAAACAACCAAGCAGCCCACCCTCCTCACAGGGCATGCACAAGTTTTAGAAAATAAAAGATGTGTTTAAAGAAAAAATAGAGGCTGTTCAAGAGAGTCGAGGGAAGGGCTGGCCCCTTGCTTGTGTCTAGCAGTCTAGAGCATCTACACAATTTGTCTTTCATCTGCACTGCAACCATCCACGTTTGTCTCTGAGCCTGGCAGGAGAAAAATGTACCAGTGAAGCTTATGAATAATGTTTAAAAGTGAGAGAAGCCACAACTACTTAATTATCTTGTTGTTTCTTCTAAAAGCTGATGTTACTTCAAATTCCCAAGACTCTCTCTCTCTCTCTGTTTTCCCTCACAGCCATTATAAACATCAACTATTGTTTACTAGATATAACTTATTACTTTCGAAATGTCATTGTTTTTTTTTTTCTAAATGAGGTAATTTGCAATTCCCTGTACCATTCACAGGTGTCTCTTTCTGAAACCCTTTAAAAAGGAAATTCATGAAATAATAATACAGTGTGTTTTTATGTGACAATTTCATTTATTTTTAACCAATCCATGTTGCACTTTAACCTTTTGATTGTTTATCTTTTATGTATCTCTTAGATAGGTTGACTGCACTGTAGAATATTTTAGCTCCCTGCTGATAATAATAAACAGCAGGAAGAAAGAAAATGGAACTCCTTTGATAAAAGGCATTTGTTCACAAGTATGATTAATACTTTCTTCCCTTGTTAAAAATAATAACCATTTCATGATCGTCCCTTTTCATTTCCATTACACAATCCTTAATAGTGCACGTAAGAAGTTTTATTTCCTGATCACTAAAGAGCAAATACTTGAACTCCCTTCCAATTTGATGGTATTGACCATAACAAGCTGTATACAGCAAACTAATATCAAAGCCAGATCTTTACTTTTGTTGGCGATTGTCCTGAAGGAACATATTTTATTGATGCTTGCAGAAGAAACTGTCTCCAGCTGGGTATGGTAGCACATGCCTTTAATCCCAGCCCTAGCAGTCAGATCTCTGTGAGTTCAAGGCCAGCCTGGTCTACATAGTGAGGTCTAGGACAGCTGGGACTACAGGGAGACCTTGTCTCAAAAAGACCAGTAAATAAGTAAATAAATGTAGAAATAAAGAAGAAACTAGCTCCTGTCTAATGTTTAATGACATTGATCTCTAGGTTGTCTCTCAGCCCATTTCCACCCATCCATGTAGTTCTATAGGTATTTTCTATCCCTTGGCAAGTTCTGCTATTCATTCTGGAATTTTTATATAACAAGACACGAATGTGAGCTCCTCACAGCCATCAATGTGTTAAACGAGACCCATACTAGAGGCCATCCTTAAAGAGCAAACTTAAAATCATCCATAGCTTATAAAAGCACTCACTCAAAACCACCTAACCTTCTTAGCTGGTTAAAAGAGTTTAATCCTCTCAATTATTTGAAGACCTTTGAAGTGAAACACAGAAAACTCAGCCCTTCTGCCTGTTTTCAAAATTCTCCTTGACTGTAGACTAAATCACAGGGCAGCATGGGCTGAGCCCCCATCTGCACGGCAAGCAGTGGATTACTTGACTTGAACTTTGCTCCAGTCGGGACATTTTAAGGCTTATAAATCTTGAATCCATCTAAGTTCACCTTAAATTAGCCTTGCAAAAACACACTCCAAACTCCAGTTGTCAGCCTCATGGCTCTTGGCCAGATGCCACTCAGCAGCTGAAACACTGATTAATTGTCATCTTGTCTCTCTCTTTTTTGTCCTCCACACAGTTTTTAAGGGAGAACAAAAAAATAATATGCAAACGAAGGTGAAGAGAACAACCGGAGTTGAAGATGATGCTGTTAGCAGATCATCTTATTTTATATTTACAATCTCTGTGCTGAAAACAGAGGGCTTGACAGTCTGGCTGTGTATACAATAACACCGTCTACTGCATAAAGAATCCGGAGTTGAGCCAACTAGCCATGCCAAGATACAACAGATTTTTCAATTTTCCAGCAAATAGAAACAAAATACTGGTTTCAGGAGGTGAACTCAACAAACACTTCCCAATGTGTTTCTGATTTGTGGTCAGAATGTTTTTACTGCTAGTACCCTGGCACTTTTCAGACATTTATTTCCTAAAAGAAAGATTCCTTTCTATAAACCTCAACTGTCTGTTTTTCAAAGCAATTTAAAATCAAACACACAAATAAAATTCTTAACATATGGAAACCTTCATATAAGGCCTTACGTCTTCAGAGTTAAAATTGTTTTATAAACTGTAATGCTTTGCAGATGAACACACAGAGAAGATGACTGTTTTTAGCGTTAATGCTTTTTGACAGTGTTAAACCTTGTTTTAGTAATTGACATCAAAATGTTTGGTGGTTTTAAATGGACCATTAATAAAAATGGCATGTTTTAAGTTTTTTAGAAATTGTGCTTAATACTGTGAAGTAGGATAAAATTGCCAATGTAATTTGGTGTTTTTATTTTTTTAATTCTTATAACAAAACAACCCTGATTCTTAAACTTATGTCTCTAGAGCAACTTCTGACACTGAAAGCGAGAAAACAGTCCCCTTCACTCATACTGAGATCCTCTATGGAACCTTTTACAGCATCTATTTGGAAAAGGACAGAAAACAAGATAAAACTATAAAACGTCACCTTCTGCCTTGATGGATTAGAAATCCATATGGATCCAAGGACACCATGAACATGTGCTTAGTTCTCCGAAAGCATGAATTTTAGTACCATTTAAAATAACCATCCTAGTGTATAAGCACGTCAATTCATTTTGCCTTGGCTCACTCACCTGCAAAATGGGAGTTACGATGTTTACACTGTAAAGATAGAAAGACTCCTGGAACAAGCTCATCAATATTACAATGGGAAAATGTTTGTAAAGAAAGAAAAGTTATTAACAATCACTTCAACAAGCATCTGCTGGTTCCTGTTACTGCAGTAAAGAAAGGAAATGTACAAAAATGTCGTGGATATTACCCTTACAGAAATTCAATTCGATAGGACAGAACTGGCCAGAAAGCCATTTGCTTTAGAGAAAATTATTTAAGAAGAGAAATGAGGGCAAGAAACAAACAGCACACTATGTTTCCAGATCCTTAAATGACACAGTCTTGCAATACGGACAGATAACTGTTATTGTCATAATGATCTGGGTTTATGAGACCAGAAGGCACATTGTGGAAAGTTGTGAAATCTCAAGTATTTATAGAATGCCACTGATGAGCCTGACTATACTAGTCAGTCAGTAAACAAGAGAAAGAGAGAGCCCAAACTCCTGACTTTATCATATTCAAAGTCCAGGATTAAGGAATTGGTATTTGGCCATGTATGAAATCAGAAGTCTATAGTTTGTGCTTTGTAGAGATTATACTAATTATACTAATGTCAATGTCAGGAGTATGTTCCAGGATATAAGAAATAGAGATTTTTTGTTAATACATGACCCTACTTAGCACCGCATTTGGATCCCTTCCGACCCTTCGCTCTTTAGTTCCGAAGTCTTTTATTCTGGTGATAAACCTTATGAGGAGAAGCTATAAGTAGGATTTGAAAACCACAAAGGGGACTTACTTTGGATAAAAGGTGGACTGTTCTACTTCTACAGAAGGTTAGGGAGAAGCAGAGGAGCCACTAGGTTTTATTTGGAGATTGAGATATTAATGAAAAGAAGTTTTGAGATGAGGAGTTGCCATCCAGGTGAGAAAGATGAGAAATGACAGAGATGAAGAAGAAAGATAGAAAGAAATGCAAACACTGCACTTGACGATTCTTGAAATTTTACCATACAACAGAAGACTGTGGTGAGGACAGTCTTCAGATGGAACTGTCATTAAAGGAATGTGGACAGCTCAGGAAGTCATGTTTCAAATGCAGATATCCTAACATGAAAAGTATGAAAATGTGACTTTGGGAACTTACATTAATCAGCAAATAAGGAGGTTTTTTAAAAAATGTAATGACTTTATTCTCAAGGAACCTACATTAAAGTTTTTTGTATATTTGTCTTTTTTGTTTTTGTTTTGGTGATTTTGAGATGGGGTCTCACTGCAGTCCCAGCTGTCCTGGACCTCACTCTGTAGATCAGGCTGGCCTTGAACTCACAGAGATCCACCTGCCTCTGCCTCCTGAGTGCTGGGATTATAGGCTTGTGCCACAACACCCAGCTGTTTTTGTTTTTTGACATATGATCTAGCCCCAACTGGCCTAGAGTTGCTATGGAGACCAGACAGGCCTCAGTCTCACAGAGATCTGCCTTTTCCTGCCTCTCAAGGGCTGGGATTAAAGATTTGTGACACCAGTCCTGGCCTACAGAATTTACTTTTTAATAGCAGTGGTAGATGTAATCATGTAACTTTTAAAACTTAAAATGTAATAAATGTATAACCTCCATCTAGCTACTCCATGTGCTTGCATATTTTTAAATAAAATACTTTTATTGATGTTTTGTATATTTCATACATCATTTTCAGTCCAATTTAGATATATTCCCCTTTCCCTGCTCCCCCCCAGTTTATATATTCTGCCTTACATATCTTGCATCTTTTTGTCAGTCTTTTAAAAGGTTTTCTCTGCAGAGTTTCATTGTTTGGGGAAGAATTTAACTGTTTTAGTCAGTTCTTTGGCCCAGTCCTTATATCGTTGTTGTTCCCTTCCAATTGTATTGCTCCAAAATATGCCTATCTAAATTTCTCATATATACCAAAATTATGACTTCTGAAAATAAACTGTATGTTAATTCCAAAATATGTTTGGGAATTTACCTTTCTTCCCTTTAATTTTGTATTACTCTGAAATATGAATACATACCTTCCACCCATATACAGCAATTACAAAGTCTGAAAATAAGTGGTAAGTTAATTCTAGAGCCCATTAAGAGATTCACATAATGTTATACATGATAATTGTCTCAGTAGATTTTCCATTCCCGGGACACCAGCATGCGCTAACTCAGACATATACTCTAGCAGCCATTTGGGCACTCTGCTTCCTCCCCAATTGCATGTTCAAAGATGGAGGAACATAATTTGGTTAGGGGATTGCCAACAAATTTATTCTTCTTTCCTACAGAATGAATTAGGGGGACTTCACTTACAAGGCCCCTGGAGTGTTCCTGTTACATCCATACCTGGTAGGGGCTCTCAGAAGTCCAGCACACCACTGTGGGGAGAAGGGATCCCAGAAAGCCCCTAAAGGCAGTGCTCTGATTTTTTTGAGCCCTTAGTCCCTCAAGTTCGAGTTCCTCCTCCTCCATAAGCTCATGGGAGGGATCGCTGGGTCCTCAGTGTCACCTCTCATTCTGTAGCACCCCAGTCACCTTCTGATGTACAAGAAAAGTCCATTCAAAAGAATGTCTAAATTACCCCACAATTATATATGTATCTTTATTTGTCCACTAAAGATTAAATAAAAAGTTAAAATATGAAAAGTCATTATTGACAAATAAAACTAAATGGCTTTTCAGTATATAGTATGTTGCCTCCTATGTGCATACATTGTGACTTGGATAAATAAAACCAATTAATGAATCATACTTCTCATTTTCTTGGTAAGAAAATGGAAGATCTCCTCACTTAAAGAAATTTATTGACTACAAATCATCAGGTTGTATACAAAAACTTTGAATATATTATATTCTTCTTCAGTGAAACTCTGTGCCTTTTGAAACCATCAACACCCTATCCTTGGCTACTAGTTTTCTACTCTTTATATGAATATGAATATGACTTCTTAGATTTCTCATGTGACATCATAAATTATTTGAATTCTAATGTCTGGCCTATTTAATATATCAGTAAGTCTTCACAATCATCCATGTTATCAGAAATGAGGATTTTGTTCTTTTTGAAGCCTAAACAATATTCTCTTGTGTACAAAGAGTATACTTCCTTTAATCATTCATCTTTTGGGGGACATTTTTGCTAATCCCACATTTGGCTATTATAAATAATATGGCAATGAATATGGGATTGGCATATCTTTCTGGATGATGTCTTTCCTTTGGAAAAAAATACACATACACATATATAGCTCAAGGGCTGGGATTAAAAGTTTGTGACATCATTCCTGGCCTACTTTTTAAAAGCACTGGTAGATGTAATCAGGTAACTTTTAAAACTTAAGATGTAATAAATGTATTACCTCCATCTAGCTAGTCCATATAATCTGTTTATATATATATATCTGTTATTGGAGACTTTCCTCCTATGTGTCTTTCCTCCAATGTGTCTTCTTGGCCTCCTTATCAAATATGAGATGGCTGAAATTGTATGTGTTCAGGTTTGGATCTTCAATTTTGTTCCATTGGTCAACTGGTCTGTTTTTGTGCCAGTCAAGCAGTTTTTATGACTATAGCCCTGTAGTATAGTTTGATGTCTGGTATAGCGATCCCTCCTGTATTGCTCTTTTCGCCCAGAGTTGCTTTGGCTATTCGGAGTCTTTTGTTTTTCCAAATGAAATTGAGGATTCTTTTTTCCAAACATGTGAAGAAGCTCTTGGGGATTTTGATTGGGATTGCATTAAATCTGTATACAAGTTTAGGTAGAATGGACATTTTTACTATGTTTATTTTCCCAATCCATGAGCATGGGAGGTTTGTCCATCTCCTGATGTCTTCTTCAATTTCCTTCTTCAGAGGTTTAAAATTTTTGTTGTAGAGGTCCTTGGTATCGTACTGGGGTATGGGGTGTTCCTACCTTGGGCATGGAAGGGGAAGAAACAAGAAATGCTCAGATGCTGCAGACGTCAGGCCCCTCTGTGGGACCTACTAGTAACACTATTTTATGATTCCTAAATGAAGCTTACCTTCAGGTGCCACAAAGGTTTTAAATCAAGAGGACTTTCCTAACTGCCCCCATGAATAAGGAGAAATAGATGATGATAAGGTAGTTCTCCAGCGTAGATTGGAGCCAGCTGTGATAGGTTATTCTCTTGTAAAATCAGTAAAACTGCCTTTTTAATTGTCGATATGGACCTAGAAACTGTGAAAAAGATTATTCTCTATTCAAAACCAAATATAATGCTAAAGTCTCCTTAAGCTATGCACTTAACAACAATATATTACTACAGGAGCTCTGACTCACACATGGATTATCTCCAAGAATGTTGGCCAGGGGATCCAAGCCCCCACAAATGGTAAAGGTCCTTGCCTCCAAATGGGGATATCTGCAGGAAGGAGAGGCGATAAGGCCCTGCTGTGAAGACCTGATATAAACATGGGAAAGATGTATGGAGAAGCACTTGCAGTATACAGCATGGTCTCTGGGATGCCGGACAGTGTTACCAAAGACCACTAAACCAATAAAGCCAAATATGGTTCCCTTGAGGTCAGAAGAATCCTCCGTCCGCACCAGTCTACCTCATCCTGCCTGGAAATACTGTGCAGCAGTGGCAGCCATTGTTGTATATCCCAAATCTAATTGGCTATTAGCTCTCTCCTTGGAGGAATAAACCATGGCGATGCCATGCCACAGTTACATCTCTAATGTTTAGGAGAGTTATAACCACACGAAGGCCCTGCCATACTTAACAGAAGAAAATGTAAATCATGAATTAACATACCATCCAAACATCTGTGTCTTATACCAAAGAAACCTACCTAAAACAATTAGTACTGTTTAATAACTATATATCTAATTGTGTGTGCATTTTAGTAGGATCGAAAGGCTATTATATTGTTATACCTAATATCTATTGCATGTGCTTCATCAGTAGGTCGAAAGGTTATGCCGTACAAGTGGTAGCCCATGAAAGAAAAACAGCCAGAAATGACTAGGACCAAGACATCAGCTCCAGAGAAAGTAGAGTTGTTTTGCTTCTCATCCACTGTGCCCCTTCTAAGCCAGGGAACAATCTGTGGAAGAGGGGCTGGTAGAATGTAAGGCTTCGATTGGGGGTTAATGGTGAAAACACTACAACAATATAGATCTGGACACTCATTTGATCAACCTGATTGAAACACAAGCCCCCCCTGGTGGATGGTGGGACCCATGAGCTGTGTGGGTTTGGGCACAACTGCTTGCAAATTGGTTTTACATGAAGGATGCTTGTACTCACAAATTATCACTTATTGTTAAAAAAAATGAAAAAACAAAACAAAAAAGCAGAGAAAGATGAAGAAAACTTACAGCAGAATGCATGATCTGGGATGGGTAGAGGTGGGGTAGGAGGAAGGGAAGGGGATATATGCCTGAACTGAATTGGAAAATGTTGTATGAAATACACAAAGCATCAATAAAAAAAAATGGGGGGCATATACTGGGACAGCCAGTTCATGTCCTCTTACCTGGGCGAGGACTGCATGTTCACAGTGGAAAGCGTGAGCATGAGAGCAAAACCCCCAAGATTTTTGTGTCAGTCACGATAAACCCATCATGTCCAATTAGTTATTTGAAAGAAACAATTGAAATATTTACTCAGAGGAAAGACTGATAAGAAAGAGATGTGAATCTGAGTATAATCAGCATAGAAATAATCTTGAAATCAGGAACATCAAAAGAGGAAGGAGAAGGTAAAGAGCTGACCTTTGTGAAACAGGCATTGCAGTGTTGATAAAAAAGCATAATAGGTAAAGAAAGTTGAGGAAAGTAGACAGTATATGAAGAGCTCCAGATAGTGGAGCCCTGGTTGTCAGTCCTGCAGATTTTCTCTTGGAATTTGTTTCTGTAGTATTCTGGCCTCATTTCTGGAATTTTAGTTTATCATTGCTGAAACTAGACCTTCCTAATTAAAGCAACAGAAAGTGGCTTAATTTTTATTCAACTTATATTTCTGAGCCTTACCTCTTCATTTCAGTTCCTACCCCAGTTGTCCACTTTCCTTCATAACCTAATCACAAAGCGAAAGTTATTTTTAGTCAATATCAAATTTAATGAGAAAATAAAGTCTCTCAAATAAGGGAAAGAGCATGGTCTCCAGGGAATGTTGTTTCCACCATGGGACTGGGTAGGCTGGAACAGCAGAAATAAACTGTTAGTGTACATGTGGGGCCCACAGTTCACCCAGACCACCATACCAGAGATAAGTGAAGCATTAATTTATTTATTTTTTATTTTTTACAAGTTTTTAAAATTACATTGTTCTTCATGAAGTTAAAATGGAAAAAAAGGTGAATCAAGAAATATGATATGGAAATAACACACAGTTTTCATAAGATATAATTTTAGTATAGGTGTGATGTATCAGGCTTGTGTAACTTAGCCTTTCTGGGTGCTTAATGACCATACTTAATACCCATACCAATTTGGCGGAGGGACCTAAGGGATAACTTAGTTCCTTGCCCTCAGAGGTCAACCAAGTCTTAGGGGACTATGCATGGGGGTATCTCTTGGAATGTCCTGCAAATGTGAGTCACCAGTCTTCCTGTGCAGGGAGGTATTGGAGATCCACCGATGGGACTTCAGCCAGGTTCCAGTCTATAAAGAGGAAAGTCTGCTCATGCTTCAAAAAGGGACGCCTGGTCTAGCAATACCTAACTGTGTCCTTGAGTGGATGGAACTGGGGGTTGAAAAGCCAAAAGGAGCCAGGGGCTCACCCCCCGCAAAAAATTCCCTGAGTGACCCTTGAGGACCAGGTCCTCAACTGACCTTGAGAAAACAAAAACCTTGGTTAATCTGGGCTGTGTGGCTTTAAGCATCCAAAAGGAAAGTATAACCAGAAATAAATAATCAGTAAGGTCTGAGAAATTGTACTTCAGATATAAAACTTGAGAATCCTCCAAACCTTCAATGCCAGATGGGGACTACTGAGATATCCAGCTTGTAGACTGAGCAGCTACTGGGATTTCAGCCTCTTCAGAATGTAGACTGTCATTGTTGGACTACCCAGGCTATGTCATGGAGGCCAGTGCAGGAAGATCAAGACAGGACACATGCTTGCTGGACCTCACTTGGTTGACCATGGAGGGGGCACCTCAGTATGGAGCACGGAGGAAGGATTGATGGTTGCTTGGGTTTGCCTAGGAGGAACCTTCAAACACTTTGGGGGGAAAATATGACATCTTTTGATAAAAAAAAAAGATTATATTTAATAGTTAAAAATATTTTGTAAAATAATATTTTCTCTCTTTACCGATACATGCTACAACCATTCATAATTTATCCTTATGTAATCCTATGTTGTGTTCTATCATATGGAAATATTAATATTCATATTTAAAAAAAAGAGAGAATGTAAAGTTATACTTCTTTTTACCTGCATGCAACTTAACTGTTAAAATGTGTCTTGGGGCTGGCCTAGCGGTTAAGAGCGCCGACCGCTCTTGCAGAGGAACCGGGTTCGATCCCCAGCACCCACATGGCGCCGAGACCCCTCTGAAAATCCATTCCAGGAGAACTCCAGTTCCAGGGGAATCGCGACCCTCTTCTGACCTCGCGCCATTGCATGACATGGGTGCACAACTGCATGCAGACAGTCACTTCATACAATACAAAATAATAAAATAATAAAAAAAGTGAATCTCTAACTGGCTTTGGAATTAACTGTAGTCTATTCAGATCTGTATTTCATTTATGTGTGTAGGGTGATTATATGCATATTTTGGAATAATATAAAATCCAAAGGGAACCAAAAAAAGAGAGAGAACTACCTATCCAAGGAACTGACCAAAAAAGTAAAGTGTGTGCATGGAAAGGTTATAAAAGACTGAGAAAAAAGATGCAAGACAGGATCCTTATGTGTATGACAGAATTCATGAGCTCTGTGGGGGGCAGGGCATGAGGGGTGGGCATGGAGGGGGTGAATGTGTTAAGTTTGATTAAGAAATGTATGAAATGCGCTCAATAAAAATTAAAAAGTTTAAAAAATTACATTGTGCTTTATTTTGTGTGCCTGTGCTCTGTATGGATGAGGATGTATGTGTCAGGGCACATACATGGAGGACAGAAGACAAATTTCAGTTGTTTCTCTCCTTCTGCCATGTAGGTTCACCATGGATATAGTTCAGGTCTAGCCTCAAGACCTGAACTTTTACCCAATGAGCTACTTTGCCAACCCCAATTTACTTTTTTTCTTTTTATTTATTTTTTATTGATGTTGTGTATTTCATACATCATTTTCCCAATCAGTTCAGGCCTATTTCCCTTCCCCTTCCCCCACCCCACCCCACCCCATCCCCTATCATGTATTCTGCCATAATGTCCTGCATCTTCTCTCAGTTTTTTTTTTCATTTTTACACAATTAGTGATATTTATGAGTACAAGCATCCCCTCATGTAAAAACCAAATTGCAGCAGTTGTGCACAAACCCACACGGCGCATGGGTCCCACCATCCAGCAGGGGACCTCATTAATTCAAAAGTTTCTGTACATCAAAAGAAACAATTAAGGAGTGAAGAGAAAACCAACAAATGGGAGGAAACCTTCATGGCAATACATCTGAAAACATTAATTTCCAGAGGATACAAGTATCTCAAAAAACAAAGAAGAAGAAAACAAATGGAATCACTTACAAGATGGAGCAAAGATTTGAATAGAGACTTCACAGAGGAGGAATTAGAGATGGCCGAGAAACATCTTAAGAAGTGTTCAACATCGCTAATAATTAAGGAAATGCAAATTAAAACCACTTTGAGATATCATCTTACTCCAATAAGACTGGCTAGGATCAGGAATACGAATGATACCAAGTGCTGGAGAGGTTGTGGGGAAAGGGGAGCACTCATCCATTGCTGGTGGGAATGTAAACTTGTACAGCCACTATGGAAAGCAGTGTGGAGAACCCTTAAAAGACTCAAAATGAGCTTGCCATTTGACCCAGTCATACCACTCCTGGGTTTCTACCCACAAGACACATCTTACTGCAGAGATACATGCACAGCTATGTTTTTGCAGCTCTGTTCACAATAGCAAAAAGCTGGAACCAGCCCAGGTGCCTCTCAACTGATGAGTGGATAGAGAAAATGTGGTACATGTATACAATGGAGTTCTATGCAGCGGTAAAGAGGGACAATATCATGAACTTTGCAGCTGGTTTATGATGTAGCACTCAGATGACCCAGTATTAAAGGAAATTCCTGGACTCTAGGCCTCTATCCTCAATACAGTAGCTAGCTATATTATGGTGGTTATAAGGTATAGAAGATCTTGGAAATGTGGGTTGAACCATCCTCAAAACAACAAAAGAGAATTTTCAACTTTTTTTAAGAAGTCATATTTGAGACTTTTGAGGAAACAGAAAAATTTGGAACTGCCCTTCCTGTGAGGATGTGAAGTAACATTCTAAATAGTCTTATTTTTCATCTTAAGACTGAGTAACTCTAGTTCCCAGTATCAGGGGTCAATTAGCAGCAAGATAGAAAAGATAGAATTCCAGGTACAAATACACATCCACTTCCTCCACCTCAAAAAAAAAACAAAAATCCCTCAAAAGGATACTTAGTAGTATGCACATTTTATCAAGTCTCCATCTTTTCCAACTGGGGATCTACCCAACCTGGACCAGCTTAGGAGACTTAACTCAGCACCTTTCTTCTAGGGCAGCATGGAAATCCATTAGCAGGGTGGCATGATAATGAATCTCTGGCCCTTCTTGACACTATATTTGCAAAAATTGCATCAAAGGCACATATGTGGTTAATTGAACCTCTACAGAGAATAAGCTCAACGATAGACCCATTACCCTTCCTAGAAAGACCTATTGACTCAAAATACTGTTGTGTTAACTCACAGATGCACTAGTGAAAATGTTAAAAATGCATACACAAAACGCAGTAATCTCATAAATACCAAAGCAAAGTTACTTGATTCAGTAGGAGACAGAAGACTTGTATGATCAATGAAAGAGTAGACTAATGGCCGGTAAATAAGAAAAAACATTTCCATGTAGTAGGAACAGGAAGATGGACCAGCATTTATTATCAAGAAGAAAAGTTTGGAGTCCTAAACTCACTTCTTTTTTGTTCAGCCTCACTGTCTTGCCTTGTCATTTTTCTCAATCTTCTTAGGAAGACTCTGGATCTACTTGTATAGACCAAGACATTCTGGGGAACAATGAACAGTGAAATCAACTTGGAAAAGGTTGTATCCATAAAGAAAGCTAGAATGTTTACAAAATGAGTATTAGAAAAAGCTGAAATCACAGACTGGAGAAAGGATAGGCTACGGTGGAGCTTTGAGAAGGGACAGAGGAGCAGCTCTTATCTACATCGAGAATCAAGTAGATTTTTTCTTGAAGTATTTCCTAAATGACCAATTAAATTGGATTCGGTTACATTAGATTAGTATTAGAATTTATTTTTATTCTATTTTTGTTTGAACTGCTGTTTCTTCAACTGTTGAAGGTTGAAGTCCCAATTTTATTATAGATAATATATAATACATGTATAATTTATGTATATGTGTGTTAGTATGTGTGCATATCACTCCTATAAAAGTGTCCACAGAGGCCAAAAGAGAGTGTAGGACACTTGGAGCAGAGATGCAAAGAGTTGTAAGGAACACAGTATAAGTGCTCATGTCCTCTGGAAGATCAGCAAGTGTTCTTAAGTTCTGAGCCATCTTCAGCCATTAAGTTATACTTTTGGCTAAACCAGACAAGATAAAATAAGAGGGCTAAGTTAAGCAATAGCCATTGTGACTTTGAAAATGGGTTAGTAGAAAGTAATATTTCAAATATAGAATTGCTGGGTAAGAGAGCATTTTTTTAAACTAAGGGAGAAAAAGAAAAAAATAGTATATGATATTTACCATATTTAGTTGAGTAGCTCCTAGAGAATGTGAATAACTGCAAGAATTAAAAGCATCCGTGTGGGGCTGGAGAGATAGCCTGGCGGTTAAGAGCACTGACTGCTCTTACAGAGGACCTGGGTTCGATCCCCAGCACCCACATGGCGGCTAAGAACTGACTGTAACTCCAATTCCAGAAGAACTCCAGTTCCAGGGGAATCCAAGACCCTCTTCTGACCTCCACAGCATTGCACGACACCACAAACCTACATGCAGACAGTACATTCATACACAAAATAAATAAAATTTTAAAAAAGCATCAGTGTTTGGAGCAGGCAGCACACGTAGAGCAAAAGATTTTATAGTATGAGATGGGATAGAAAAAATTTGCTACTCTCACTTATTCAATAAAATGTTTAATATAGATTATGTCACCTCTGGTCACCAAATGTACCTGAGTTTTCCCAGCAGACACATGCTATGTTTCATAATTTAAATTGTTTCTGATAGTATCTTCCTAGAGATAATGCCAGAGCCCACAGATTAAGGGGTCTTTCCCACAAGACTTTTGCCTTTTCAGATGCGGATTACAAGCTCCAGGTTGTCTCTGCATTTAACTGACTGATTATAAATAGTGCTTCCCACGGCCTCTACTCTGATCTTGTTGATTTGCTAAGGAAGTTCAAGGTGCTCAGGGACATTTAACAAATTTTCATAAAAGGCAATGCAATGATTGCAAGTAAGAGTCAGGTGGAAGAAATTTATTGGGCAAGACATGGGGGCATCACCCTCCAAGTACCTTCAAACCCCTGAATGTTACTAGGGTTTTTTGATTGACTAGATCATTTGCCATTGGTGAGCAAACAGCTCAACTTTCAATCCTTTCCATCCCTATAAGGTCAGAGGTGGGACTGAAAATTTGAACTCTTTAATTACATGGTTGGACCCCAGACAGCTAATCTGGATGCTGAACTACACAGAAACCATGTCACCAGGTACAAGATGCTTTCATCTTAAGGAATTTCAAGGGCTTCTTAAGCTTGATATCATTGGAAAAAGCACAAAGGTTTTTAGGAGCTCAATTTCAGGAACTGAGTCAATGATCAAATATAAGAAAAGATTATCTTAACCCTCCATCTGCAAGGGTTTGAGGAACTGGTTTAGACTCAGACTCCAAATATGCATTTTGCACTGTTATAACAATATCATACCCCTGCATGCAAATTAAAAATAAACCTATTGGGAAAGATGAACACTCAAGGCTTGATAAACCACTGAGGATCCCAACCACAGTCCAGGAATACCTTTAGACTTCACTAAAATGTTTAAATCTGGCTCTGAAGTGATGGCTCAGAGTTTAAGAGCACTGACTGCTCTTGCAGAAAACCTGGGTTCAAATCCCAGCACTCACAAAGCAGCTAACATCCATAATTTCAGTATCAGGGGATCTGACAATCTCTTCTGACCTGGGAAACCATTGCATGATATGGGTGCATTAACACACATGCAGGCAGTACACTCATACACATAAAATAAAAATAATAAATAACATATTTTATGTTAAAATGTTAGTTATAATGGGAAGACAGCGAGATGGCTCAGTAGAAAAATGTGCTTACCACTCTCTGAGGTCACATGGACAGAACCAATTCCAAGTTGTCCTCTGACATCTACATGTGCCATGATACGAAAATGTCCACACAGACACAGATACACATATAACTTTTTTTTAAATGTTAGCCACATACTTCAGATAATGCAATAGTACAAATAGGGAAGATGACATCACTAACTTGTTACATTGTGATGGTTAATATTGACCATCAACTACAGGATATATGAATAGCCTAGGAGACAAAGTTCTGGGCATTTTTGAGGGATTATCTAGTCTCAATTAACTGAGGTAGAAAGCCTGACCTTAACTGTGACTACTGCCACTCCATGGACTGGAATTCCAGACTTAATAAAAAGGAGAAAGCTAGCAGAGCACAAAAATTCATCTCTCTCTGCTTCCTGACTAACACACAAAGTAATCAGCCACCTCATAGTCCTGTCATGACTTCCCCATGATAGCCTGTATCTCCTAGAATGTTAAGCCTTCCTTGACAAAAAGCTTCTCATCTTGATAAAATAGTTATTTTATGTATGGGTATACTGGGCCAGCATTAGATATCTAAAGTAAATAATACATTTGTTAGACCATTCATGAAATTTCTGAGAGCCTGTTCTACAGAATAAACTCCGCTGAACATTTACCTGAAGTTCAAATGCTGTCACCTCTGTACCTTTCCAAAAATTGCCATTCTGTGGTTCTTCTTTGGAGCTGCTTTTCTATTTTCATGTAAAATCTGACCCTTTCCAAGTCACTATCAAGCCAGGTAAGTTACTAGCCAATATGGACCCGCCAATATACATATGTACTTGGCTCTTTCTATGGTGGTAGGTAATTAGAGGGGAGAGAAGATATTTTCTCTGTACTATCTTCCAGGGCTATCCTGAGCAGAATGAAATTGCAATATCTGTTCATTTTCTGGAGTTTTTCTTGCCCATAGTTTTCCAGTGTTCTTATGGAAATGGTTTCTGGGTATACTGAGGAGTTTCTTACCCAAGTCCTGTGCCCTGCCATCTCAGCTCCCATGCCTGTTCCATTCCCTAGGATCCATGTATATCCCAGACTTGTGAACTCCCCAGCCAGATCTGTCAGCCAACTAGCTCACAGAACAGCCACACTGCCCAGCCCTGCCACTCCAGGATCCTGAGGATCCTAGAACTGAAACCACTTCTTACACTCCATTCACACATACTCATATAGTAACCCCAAGACTGAACACCAAGCACCACTCAGATGAGATACAAACTGACAAGTTGGGGAAATACCAAACAAAGGTACAAATACCTACTCAACAAAGATAAGATCATTTACTCTTACCAAGAAACAGTACCACCCATGTAAGTCCACATGTCTGGTGTTCTACTTTGCTTTCAATTGCTCTGACAAAACATTTTACCAAAAAGCAACTTGGGGAGGAAAGGGTTTATATGTGTTACATCTCAAGGGTCACAATTCATCACTTAGGGAGCCCAAGGTGGGAACTCAGGGCAGGCACCTGGAGGCAGGAGCTGAAATCCAGGCTGCTTACTAGCTTGATCCCCTGCCATATGCTCAGCCTGCTTTCTTATATAGTACAGAACAACCTGCCTAGGGGTAACATTGCCCACAGTGGGCTCAGCCCTCTCACATCTCTCAACAATCAAAATAATACCCAGCAGACATGGTCACAACAATCAAAATAATACCCAGCAGGCCAGTTCAATGGAAGCAATTCCCCAGTTGAGGATCCCTCAGTCCAAGAGTGTCAAGTAGACACTAAAGCTATCCAGCACACCTAGTTCTCATGAAAAACCACAACATGAAGAATCAGATGTATCAAAATAAAGAACATTTCCAACCACCAGAGGGGCATAATACAAATACAAATTTTGAAAGAGTGTATTATTCTTGATGGTTAATTCTGGGTTTCAATTTGACTGGGTTAGGGATGAACAAATATGAGAAAGAGATCTTCAGATTGGACTACCTCAAGCCAGATGACCCACCCTAAATGTGGGTGCTACCTTTTGCCTGCAGCCAGTATAAAAGGCCATGGCAGAGGGACCCTTTTTCCTGAGACTTGCCTTCTCTCTCACTGGTGAGTTTGTCTTGCTGCTGTGATCAACTCTTTGGATCCCAACGTGTACTGAGATGGCAGATCTCCTGGAATGCATTGAGCCTTCAGCATTGGATTGGGACTACTGAGACATCCAGCCTCATGGACTGAGCAGTTCCCTGGATTCTCAGCCTTTCTGGTGCGGCATGGCTATTGTTGGACTCTTTGGACTCTATCCCCTGAGCAAATCAATGAATCTGTATATAGATATATGTATTCCTTCTATTGATTCTGTTTCTTTAGAGAACCCTGACTATTACAGATTGTGGTACCAGGAGTGGTTCAAGAGAAGCAGAATTGAAAGGGTGAATTTCTTTAGTGGACTTGGTAGTTTCTGGAGCCAGCTCTCCAACTTAATGAAGCCTAGAGTTACTGAAGGCTCTCCTGGTGGCATGAAGAGGAATGATAATCCTTGGTGCAGACTATTTGACATAATTATGAAGATAGATCCATTTGACTCACCTAACCTGCCTCTTGTGAGGAGCAAGGAGGAATTTAGCAACTCTATATTAAAACGTTTGAGAAATTGCGGAAAAATAAGGAAAATAATGATGTTGCCTGGTTGCTCCTAGCATCTCTGGATAAAGTGATAGAGGAAAATAAGGAGCTCAGTGATAAAATTAACCAGCCCCAGATTTACAACAACAGTTTAAAAGTTTCCAAGTGTGCCCTGGAAGAGAGTCTTCTCTCCAGCAGCCAAAGAGCTAAAGCAGCAGCAAATCAAGCTGGAGCCCTTATTATAAGTTTGGCTGATTTACACAGCAAATTTAATTCCCAGCCATGAAGAGTGTCAGCAGTCAAACAAAGTGAGAGCACTGGTGGGGAAAGGGTGGAACCCTGAAACTTGGGATGGAGATGTGTGGGAGAACCACGATGATGAAGAATTTGAACCTTCGGATTCTGAACCCTCGGATTCTGAAGGATTTACTTCATCTGAGGAATTAATCTCCCTACCCTCAGCAGAGAATACATTCCTATACCCTGCAGACCCGCCCTCCCCACTCTTGCCCTGAGGAAACTAATCTCCCCTTCCCAAAGGGAGCTAATGTCCCTCAGTGCCCAACAATTGTTGCCTCTAGACCTATAGCCAGAGTCAAAGCTAAGCAAGCCCCTAAAGAGGTGCACTATACCACTAAAGAAATTAATGAGTTTGGTAATTCATTCTGGCAGAAGCCTAAGGAATACATGTGGGAATGGATTTTAAGGGTGTGGGATAATGGTGGAAGGAATATAAAATTGGATCAGACTGAGTTTATAGATATGGGCCCACTGAGTAGAGATTCTAGGTTTAACATGGAAACTCAAGTGGTTAAAAAAGGTGCTAAAAGTTTATTTGATTGGTTGGCTGACATATTTATTAAAACATGGCCTACTAACATGGAGTTAGAGATACTTGATATTCCTTGGCTTAGTATTGATGAAGGGATTGTGAGGGTCAGACAAATGGGCATGTTTGAGTGGATTTGAAGTGGAAAACCACATTCTTCACAATGTGAGAGCCTAGAGGACATGCTTTCACTGAGTTTATAAGACGGAAAGTACTGAGAGAGACACCAGAACATTTGAAGAGCTTTGTTTTTCCTCTATTTCTTATTCCAGATCTTACAGTTGGAGAAGTTGTTGCTTGTTTACATAAATTAAATGTACACATAATAGGTTTAACAGGACCTCAGGGTAGGCGTCAGGTGGCAGCACTGAACCACCAAAGGCCAGATGAGAGTAGTTATCATGGTTATCATAATGGGCGGCAAAGGCAAAACAATGCCTATAATGGCATGACCCAAATGGATCTTTGGAACTGGATAATTAATCATGGTGTTCCCAGGAACCAAATACATGAGAAGCCTACTAAGTTTTTATTTTATCTGTATAAACAGAAAAGCTCTGGAACAAATGAAAGAAAGTCAACATTGGATCTTAGCAATAGCAAATCCTGTCCAGTAAACCAGTTTCCAGACTTGAGACAATTCACAGACTCAGAACCCCTTGAATGAAGGGGTGGCCGGGTTCCGATGAGGAAGGACCTTGTCACAATACCAAAGAGTTATGCTGTTTGCCTTCCTCCTGTCCTTCCCCAGAGGGACCTGAGGCCTTTTACTAGGGTAACTGTACACTGGGGAAAGGGAAATAATCAGACTTTTTGAGGCCTAGTAGATACTGGTTCTGAGTTGACACTGATCCCAGGAGACCCCAAAAAGCATTGTGGCCCTCCAGTTAAAGTAGGCGCTTAAGGAGGTCAGGTGATAAATGGAGTTTTGGCTGAAGTCCAACTCACAGTGGGCCCAGTGGGTCCCAGAACTCATCCTGTGGTTATTTCCCCAGTCCCAGAATGTATAATTGGGATAGATATAATTAGAAATTGGCAGAATCCCCACATTGGTTCCCTGACCTGTGGAGTGAGGGCTATTATGGTTGGAAAGGCCAAATGGAAACCATTGGTGTTGCTTCTACCAGGGAAAATAATGAACCAAAAACAGTATTGTATCCCTGGAGGGATTGCAGAAATTAGTGCCACCATCAAGGATTTGAAAGATGCAGGGGTGGTTATCCCTACCACATCTCCCTTTAATTCTCCAATTTGGCCTGTGCAAAAGACAGATGGATCATGGAGAATGACAGTTGACTATCGAAAACTCAACCAAGTAGTGACATCAATTGCATCCTCTGTACCAGATGTGGTGTCTATTTGGTTAAGAATGTGCTTGTATAAGCAGATACGTGTGTTGTTCCCTTTTGAATGTACAACTGAGTTAAGTGTTAAGTGTTGTCATATTTAGGTCATTAGATACTAAAGGACTAAGAATTCCTCAAGGACTTTACCACCTACTCTATGGTATAATGCTTTATGATTGCACATGGGACAATTATAACATGTTAGGTGGAATTATGACCTGGCCGTTGTTTGCATTTGACATTTAAGGCGAGGTTATTGAGTGGCAAGTTGACAAGGGGTGGACTTGTGATGGTTAATTCTGGGTGTCAATCTGACTGGATTAGGGATGAACAAATATGAGAAAGAGATCTTCAGATTGGACTCTCTCAAGCTGGATGACCCACCCTAAATGTGGGTGTTACCTTCTGCCTGCAGCCAGTATAAAAGGCCATGCCAGAAGGAGCTGGTCCCTTTTTCCTGAGGCTTGCCTTCTCTCTCACTGGTGAGTTTGTCTTGCTGCTGTGATCAACTCTTTGGATCCCAGCGTGTACTGAGATGGGCAGATCTCCTGGAATGCATTGGACCTTCAGCACCGGATTGGGACTATTGAGACATCCAGCCTCAAGGACTGAGAAGTTCCCTGGATTCTCAGCCTCTCCAGTGCAGCATGGCTATTGTTGGACTCCTTGGACTCTAACCCTTGAGCAAATCAATGATATAAATATATATATAATTATATAATATAAAATATTATATAATATATATAATATATATATATATATATATTCCTCCTATTGATTCGGTTTCTTTAGAGACCTGACTAATACACCTTGGCCGGACTAGCTATGAATTATTTTTGTGTAAATTTTTTAAATTAAATTTTTGTGTATTTTATACAGAACACCATAATAATCATCTTTATACCCGTGGGGAATCTAAGTTAAGATGGGTTGCATTCTAAGCCAATGCGACCTCCCTGGCCACACCCATGGGGTGAGGTGTAGTGAAGAAGAAGGTTAGGATTTGGTCCTGAGATTTGAGTCGTGACCGATATTTAACCAGACATTTTGCAATAAACTCTCTCTCTCTCTCTGCATTTGGACCTAAACATGCGTCCACGTGGAGTACTTTCCTGCACGTGTTTTCCACATGGGTCATCCTGGTATTAAGTGGGCCCCACCACAAATCTTGGCGGCCTACCCACAATAACCCCCTCCCATTGGAAACCTCCCATAATTCATGCTTCTGTAATTTGTGTTTAGGCCCATAAAATCAAGTTCGTGTCCCCAGATATCCCTCAGTCCAAGTTCATTCACTGAGATCTAGTCAACCTATCTAGAATCCCTCCCTTTAAAAAGATCAGCTGTTCTCTACCCAGTAGTAATCAGCTGCCAACAGTTCCTAGGCAAACTCTGGGGCCTGTCACCAATTTTCACAGTTCTGTGCTGAGTTATGTATTTGTTCAAGTTTGCATAGGCTGGTCCATGCTGTTACCATTGCTGTAGGGTCACATACACAGCATCCCAGGAGCCTGTAAGACTCTATTTCTGTATAGGCATGCACCTTCTACTGGCTCTATTCAAAGAACTGACCAAAACAGTAAACTTGTGCATTGAAAAGGTTATAAAAGACTGAGAAAAAGATGCAAGACAGGACTTAACATGTATGACAGAATCCATGAGCTCTGGCAGGGGGTGGGGGGGAAGTAAGGGGTGAGCATGGATGGGGGAATAGGTCTAAATTTGATTAAGAAATGTTGTATGAAATGCACTCAATAAAAATTAACTTAAAAAAAATCGTTCTGCTCCCTCTCCTACAATGATCCCTGACCCCTGGGTTGTGACTCTGTCTAAGGACCCATACTCTTCAGACTCATTCTCTATGCTTTGGCCATCTGTGTCGCTTTCTATTCATTACCCTCTGTTATATGAGGGAGCTTCACTGCTGAAAGTTGAGAGATGAAGTAGTATTCTCTCTACCTCTTGCTCCACTATGTTCCATGAACCTTAGATATAGAGGTTGCATTGTAGATATGTCATTGAGGCTTGGACAGTTCACAGACAATATCTTATATATGACCAGTTTTAGAACTCTTTAATAATCTCTGTCTGTTGCAAGGGAAGCTTCTTTGATGAGTGGTAAATGGGATACTTGTCTGTGAGTAGCACATAGTAGGAAATTACATTTGTCTAAGGATGTGACAGTCTTGGAGTTTCTCTAAGATCCATGACCTCTCCATCCATGTGTATTTGCCAATTGTGCAGTACCACACTTGAGTTTCCTCCCATTGAGTACACTTTAAGTCCAATTAGGTAGATGTTGATTATTCCAAGATAAAAGTGCCACTACTGCCTTAATATAGCTTGCTGTCCCAGTCACTGTTGGGTTATTAGGCCTTAAAGCTGGGACCATCAATTGATGTTCTCTCTTAACAGCTTGCATAGTGCTCTCCAAATTTATGAGAGCTAACCTTCAGAGGAGGTGGCTTCCAGATCAGTTCCAGCTCCATTGCTCCAAATCCTATGTCTGAAGTGAGTTAACTTCTGTCTTCAGCAATAGGGTCTTTATGCTCTGGGAGGCAATAAAGGGCAGGCATTGGGAACTGGACAGATTCAAGAGACAGGAAAGGAGGGAACTGGACAGATGATTACAGCAAAACCAATAAAATGTCTGACATCTCTGTAAGATAAAAGAGTGAAGTTGAGACAAACATAGGATTATCGATGTGTCCTTCTACCCAAATTTAATTTTCAAAGCCCTCCTGCAAGTATATTAAAACTGAGAATTGAAAGACTAAGCAGAAAGTGAGACACCTAGGTGGCCTGCACAAGCCAAATAGGCCAGAAAAACACAAGCAACCAGGGCCAACCCTAGAGGCCTGGTGCTCTGGGACCAGGTGGGACACCATGCCCCTCCTCCCAGATGTGGGCGGAGTCACCCAGACATGCTCAGGGGGCCAAGAGAGCAAACCTCGCGCCCCCACCATGTCCCCAATAGTGGTGCAGAGGATCAAGTAACTTGGTGGAGTAGTGGTACAGATGATCCAGTGGGCACAGTGCTAGTGATTCTAGGCTGCACAGCCAATGTAGAGGAACTGAATGGCAGGAAGCATGGCAAGTGACCAACCAATCCTTCCATATTAACATGTTAACATATTAACATTAGCACCAGAATCCAAATAAAAAAATAAACCCACATCCCAAAGCCACAATGAAAAAATAATACTATGAGAAATGCTCATAATTAATCCACAGCAAACTCCACCAGTCCTATAGAAGATCCCTACAACAAGATCTCCCTGGAAGGAAACTAAGACATGGACCTTAAAAGAATAGTCATAGACATACTCAAAGAAATCAAAGAATATAAAGAACAAAACAGAGAAGGGGATAGAATGAAAAACTCGGGAAGGATCTAGAAGGAAAGAATGATAAACTCCAGAAAGAACTAGAGGGAGAGAATGACAAACTCCGAAAGGAACTAGAGGTAGAGAAACAAAAACACCAAAAAGAACTAGAGGGAGAGAATGACAGGCTCTGGAAAGAACTGGAAACACTGAAAAAAAAACCAGACTTAAATGAAAAAAGAAACTGACCAGAGAATCAAGGAGCTACAAGTACAGAATGACAAGCTCCAAAAGGAAGTGTAAATACTAAAGAAATCACAGGAAGAAGTAAGAAAAAGAAATTGAACATTCATCCAATCAATATGAAAGGATGGGAGAAAGCCTCAGAAGCAGAATGGATAAAGTAGAAAATAAAATATCAGATCTGCAGGAAAACACTGAACAACTAAAATGTTCAAGTGAAGATTATGAAAAATTAAAAAAAAAACACGAGTGGAACAAACAGGAAACATGAGATACTATGAAAAGACCAAATCTCCACATCATAAGGATAGAGGAAGAAGAATCTCAGGACAGTGGTATTGATCATATCTTCAACAGGATAATAGAAGAAAATTTCCCCAAACTGAAAAAAGACACACCCATACAAATACAAGAAGCACATAGAACACCAAATAAACAAGATAAGAAAAGAAATTCTCCATGCCATATCAAAGACAAAATACTGAAAGCCACAAGAGAAAAACAACAAATTGCTTATGAAAGGAAACTCATCAGAAATACAGCTGTCTTCTCAGTGCAAACTAAGAAAGCCAGAAGAATGTGGACCTAAATATTCCCAGTGCTAAATGACTTTAGATGCCAACCCAGATTACTACACCCAGAAAAAATATCAATTACAGTTGAAGGAGAAAGAAGACTATTTCATGACATAAACAAAATGAAAGAATACATGTAAAAAATAAAAACAACACTTCAGAAAATACTCAAAGCAACTCAAAGAACAGAGGAAAGGAGCAACTAATCCCTAAGCAGCTAGAGAGAGAAATTAATAAAAGCATAACAGCATAAATACAAACCTAGAGCAAGAATGCAAACAAAAAATAAGTTGAAAGGAAGCAATGCACATTTCTCAATAATAACATTAAATATTAATGGTCTAAACTCCCCAATCAAAAGACATAGACTGGGAGAATGAAATCCATCTATATGCTATCTACAAGAAACCCATCTCTCCCTCAAGGACAGACACCAACTTAAAGTGAAAGGATGGAAAAAAATATTCCAAGAAAATAGTACCAAAGAGCAAGCAGGAGTTGCTATTCTAATTTCAGACCAAATAGACCTCAGACCAAATAGACCTCAGAGTAAAGTCAATCAGAAGAGACAAAGAGGCCCATTACATTCTTATCAAAGGAAAAATTAACCAGAAAGACTTCACAATCCTAAATCTTTATGCACCAAATTTGGGTATACCAAACTATATAAACCCAATTCTGCTGGTCTCAAGATACAAATTAATCCCAGCACACTAATAGTGGGGGACTTCAATACTCAACTGAACCCCTTGGGTAAATCAACTGGACAAAAAAATAAACAGAGAGACATTGGAACTGAATAATACAATGCAACAAATGGACCTCACAGACAGCTACAGAATATTCCACCCAAAAATCAAGGAATATACTTTCTACTCAATGCCCCAAGGAACATTCTCCAAAATTGACCACATACTGAGACACAAAAGAAATCTCAACAAATACAAAAGGATTGAAATTATTCCATGCATTCTATCATACCACAGTGTAATAAAACACCATAATAAGCCCGACTAGCTACAAGAACACATGGAGACTAAACCACACAATTCTGAATAATGAATGGGTCAGGGAAGAAATGAAGAATGAAATAAAAGTATGCATGGAACTAAGTGAAAAATACAATACAACACAACAAAACCTGTAGGATACTTTAAGAGCAGTCCTAAGAGGGAAATTTATACCCCTAAGTGCCCACATTAAAAAAAAAGAAAGAAATGATCTAACACTGTAGCTGAAAACACTTGAGAGACAACAACAAATGGACCCTAAACCCAACAGACAGGAAGAAATAATAAAAATCAGAGCAGAAATCAATAAAATAGAAAGAATACAATACAAAAAATAAATCAATGAATCCAAAAGCTAGTTCTTTGAAGAGATAAACAAAGACAGACATCTAGCCCAGTTAACCAAAAGAAAGAGTAACCCCAAGTTAATAGTATTTATGATGAAAAGGGAAACATCACAACAGATATAGAAAAGATCCAAATAACCATACAAGAATGCTTCAAAAATCTATATTCTACTAAGTTTAAAAACCTAAGACAAGCAGATGAATATTTGAAATCCTGGGAATCAACAAAGCTTAACCAAGAAGAGATTGACAGTCTAAGCAGACCCGTAACATATTAGGAAATTGAAGACACAATAAAAAACTTCCCAACTAAAAAATGCCCAGGCCCAGATTGTTTCACAGCAGAATTCTATAAAACATTTAAAGAGGTCTTACAACCTTTACTACCCAAATTTTCAGAAAGATAAAAATAGAGGGAAATCTCCCAAATTCCTGTGGTGAACCCAGCATCACTCTAATACCAAAATCAGGCAAAAACACAACCAAAAAAGAAAACCATAGACCAATCTCATTAATGAACAGTGATGCAAAAATTCTCAATAAAACAGTTGCAAATCACACACAGACTCACATCAAAAAGATCATCCATCAAGATCAAGTTGTATTCATACCAGATACAGGGATGGTTTAACATACATAAATCAATAAATATCATAAAACACATAAATGGACTGAAAGAAAAAAATCACACAATCCTCTCAATTGATGCAGAAAAATCCTTTAACAAGATCCAGCATCCCTTCAAGTTTAAAGTTCTAGAGGGAATTGGACTGAAGGGAACATTCCTAAATATAATCAAAGCCATATACAACAAACCCACAGCCAACATTATCCTAAATTGAGAAAAATTAGAAGCATTTCCCTTAAAGTTTGACCCTATTGCCACTCCTTCCTCAATACAGTGCTTGAAACCTTACCAAGGACAATAAGGCAAGAAAGGGAAATTAAAGGAGTACTAATTGGAAAAGTGGAAGTCAAACTATCCCTTTTTGCAGATGATATGATAGTTTACCTAAGGGATGCTAAAAACTGCACCAGAAAACTCCTAGAAATGATTAAGAGTTTCAGTAAAGTGGCAGGATACAAAATTAACCTATGAAAATCAGTAGCTTTTCTTTACACCAAAACAAGCAACTGGAGAAGGAATATAAAGAGACATTCCCACTCACAATAGCCTCAAAATAAATAAGTAAATAAATAAATAAATAAATAAATAAATAAAATACCTGGGAACAAACCTGACCAAATACACCAAAGATGTCTACAACAAATTTTTAAAACCCTGAAGAAGACTGAAGATGACATCAAAAGATGGAAAAACCTCTCATTGTCATGGACTGGAAAATTAATATAATAAAAATGTCCATTCTGCCCAAATTAATATATAGATTCAATGCAATCACAATCAAAATCCCCATGAGCTTTTTCACAGACTTGGGAAAAAAATCCTTAAATTCATATGGAAAAAACAAAAACCCAGAATATCTAAATTAACCCTGAGTGAAAATTGCAATGAGGTGTGGGGGAGATTACTTTACCAGACCTCAAGCTATATTATAGGGCTATAGTCATAAGTACAGCCTGGTAATGGCACAAAAACAGACCCCTTGACCAATGGAACAAAATTAAAGACCCAAACTTGATCTCAGAGAATTTCAGCCACCTCATATTCCATAAATGGGCCAAAAAAGCTCATTGGAGGAAAGATAGCATCTTCAGTAAATGGTACTGGCAGAACTGGATCACCATTTGTAGAAGAACAAAATTAAACCCCTACATCTCACCCTGTACAAAAATAAACTCCAAGTGGTTCAAAGACCTCAACATGAAACCTGAAGCTTTGAAGGTGATAGAAATGTTGGTAGTAATCTACAAGACATAGGAGTAGGAAAAGACTTTCTAAATCAAACAGCAACCAGGCAGGAAATAAGGTCAACAGCTGACAAGTGTGACCTCATCAAACTCAAAAGCTTCAGTACAGCAAAAGAAGCAATCAAGGAAATGCAGAGGAAACCCACAGAGTGTGAGGAAACCTTTACCAGTAACACATCTGACAGAGCATTAATATCCAGAATATATAAACTACTCAGGAAAACAAAGAAGAAAACAAGTGACCCACTCAAAAGATGGAGTAAAAAGCTAAACAGAGACTTCACCAGTGAGGAAGTAAAGATGGCTGAGAAACAACTTAAAATCTGCTCAATATCATTAATAATTAAGGAAATGAAAATTAAAACCACTCTAAGATATCATCTCACTCCTTTAAGACTGGCTAAAATCAAGAAAACAGAAGACACCAAATTCTGGAGAGGTTGTGGGAAAGGGGAACACTCATCCATTAGTGGGAATGTAAACTCATACAACCACTGTAGAAATCAGTGTGGAGAACCCTTAAAAGACTCAAAATGAGAGGTGGATGCTCGAATCCCACCCATTGGATTACAGGGAAAAGGGAAGACCAAACACAGCTGCCAGGAGCTGTCCTAAACCTTGGGGCCAAAGGCTGATAACCTTTCCACTGCCGAGCTGTCTCATCTAACAACTATACCAGGCAATGCCCTATTGGCACACCCAGATCCTTCATGCTGCTGTCTGATTGGCACGCTACAGTCTAATTCCTGCCCAGGCACTCACCACACATCACAGCTGTCAACCTGATAGGTCTCCTTCCAGGCACACACCAGCTTCCCAGATTGGTGGTCTGATTGACTGCATCCAACCCACTGGTCACTACTACACAAGCCTCACGGGCTAAGATTACACATACAAATAACGGCCGGTAGTCTGAGTCCAATGGTAAGAAGGACTCATCTTTTATTCACAGCATTCTGTTTTCATACCCAGAATGACATCATATCTCAGGGCCTGGTTTCAGACCCCCCATGTCTCATGTTCCATAGTATCATGAGTACTGGTCACTGCCTTTGCACAGGCTTGCTAATGCACATTCAAATCCTGCCTTAGGTCAGATTTCAGTGTAAACAGACAAGTAGGTAATTTAGCACAAAAGAAGCCACAGGTGGCCTCCTTTTTCCCTACATACCACCTGACCCAGCCATGCCACTCCTGGGAATATACCCACAAGACTCACCCTACCTCAAAGATACATGCACATCTATGCTTATTGCAGCTCTCTTCACAATAGTGAAGAGAACTGGAACCAACCCAAATGCCCCTCAACTGACAAGTGGATGACAAAACTGTGGTACATCTACACAATGGAGTGTACTCAGTGGTAAAGAAATATGACATCATGAACTTTGCAGGTAAATGGATGGAACTTGAAGCCATTATGCTAAGAGAAGTAACACAGCCCCCCCCAAAAAAAATGGGGAATGGTTTCCCTTATTTGTGAATGCTAGCACCAAATCCCCAGTTGAAAGGCAAGCTGAGCAATGTTACTGTTATATTTCTTTCTACCCGAAAGTTGCTGTGCTGTTATAATGTGAATCTCTTAATATACTCTAGAATTAACTTACCACTTATTTTCAGACATTAATTATGTATATGGGTGGAAGGTATGTATTCATATTTTAGAGCAATATAAAATTAAAGGGAAAATGTGAATTCCTAGACATATTTTGGAGTTAGCATACAGTTTTTTCCTGGAGGACATAATTCTGGAACATATATGACGTTCATATAGGCATATTTTCAAGCAATACAAATTGGAGGGAACAACAACAACACAAGGACAGGATCAAAGAATGGATTGATGTAGTTAAATTTTGCCTAAAGCAATAAACCTCTGCAGAGAAAAACTTTAAAAAAAAGACTGAGAGAAAGACACAGGACATATATGACAGAATGCACGAACTGGAGGGATTGGGGGAAAGGAAAGAAGAATATGTCTAAATTGAACTGAAAATCATGTATGAAATACACAAATCATCAAAAAAAGTATTATACTAAAAATAAAATAAGGGGCTGGATAGATGGCCTAGCGGTTAAGAGCCCCTACTGCTCTTGCAAAGGACCCAGGTTTGATTCCCAGCACCCACATGTTGGCTGAGAACCATCTTTGACTCCAGTTCCAGGGGAATCTAACTCCCTCTTCTGACCTCCACAGCATTGTACAACACGGGTGCATAGACCTGCATGCAGACAGTACATTCATACACATTAAAAAAGAAATAAATAAAATTTAAAAAAATAATAAATCAAAAAAGAAAGATTGAGCAGAAACTAAATCCAAGTGTTAAGAATTTGTTAGATGCAAGAGAATTTATAGACTCCACCTATCCCAGCAACATTGTGATTACCTCCGAATTCATGAGAAACTGGTTTCAAGTTTTGCCCACATCTGTTTTATCTGAACTTGCATTTCAACCAGATTTCTAAGTACACTAAAATACATTAAAATACAAGAATCATTTTAGGTCAAAGTTTTTGATACAGTTATTATCACCCAGAATTGTCCAGAAATAAAAAGACTGAAAGCTTAATAACTTCTTAACGAAAGTGTATTCCCAATGGATTTGTTGCTTCTTGCTTAATGCAAACGGTTGAAACAGAAGAGACAGTTTTTGAATGGAAAAGGCTTAACAATATTTATGACCTCACTTTTAATTTAGCAAATATTTTTGAATCATAAGGTATGAAAACTATAATAGTATTAACATTCTGAACTCAATGATTCTAAAACATGTAGAAATCAATGTAGAGTGTTTTAGGACACAAGTTTTTAACTGTTTAAAAATACAATCAAGTCAATACTAAAAGGGACACACATTTAGCTAACAAATGAAAGCAACTGGGTGTCATTTCCAGGAGTTATCTTGGTATTGGGGGCCTAGTATGAATGGATAATCTTTGATTTAAGAAAATACACAGAGTAAATCTACTATAAGCTAACTCTTGTATTAAGATGCGTAGAATCAAACAAAGTACAAGGCTTTGAAGGCCTTTGGCATGTATATCTCCAAACAGCAGGAAAAAAGCAGCCCAATTTTGTGGGCTTTTTTTTCCAGCATACATTCTACCATGGATCTCTTTTTTTTAATTATTTTTTTTTAATTTTTTATTTATTTCCGTATGTGTATCAATGTACTGTCTGCATGCAGGTCTGTGCACCCGTGTCGTGCAATGCTGCGGAGGTCAGAAGAGGGTCTCGGATTCCCCCTGGAACTGGAGTTCTCCTGGAATTGGAGTTTCAGACGGTTCTCAGCCGCCATGTGGGTGCTGGGGATCGAACCCGGGTCCTCTGTAAGAGCGGTCGGCGCTCTTAACCGCTAGGCCATCTCTTTAAAGGGTAAACCATCCTCCAATTTTCATGCATGTGGCTCCAATGACGCTTCACCCAGTGCTCCAAGGTAGAAGCAGGAGACAGACACATGGCCAGCCAGAGAAAGTAAGATAAACTGTGACGTTTCCTCCACAGGAAGTTCCTTCACAGGAAGGCATCAACTGGTATCAACCTTACCTGCCACACCCATACTGCTCCTGCAGGAAGAGTCTACAGCCATGCTGCTTGCTGTAGTATTTAGCATGTGTCCATCAAGATAGCTTATACCGCAGAAGAAGGCACTCTCCAGAGTTGCAGGTCTGGATAACCCGAAAAATGATTCCACTTACACTGATAGAAATGTCAGCAATTGAAGAACATTTGGGATTGAAGATGAATTCAATTTTAGATAATGAGATTTAATTTAAAATAACAGTTATTATTTCTTTTTATTATAAAAGTAATGCCTGGTTTTGTAGATAATTCTGAATATAAGGAAAAATGGAGAAAGACATTTAAAAATAATCTCGTTAACATTTTGATGTATTTTCTTCCAAGCTTTTCTCCCTTCACATATAAATACATGAAACAAACGTGGTATTATTATTATTATTTTTTTTTTTTGTGGAGAAGCTTTAATAAAAGAACATTACATCAAGGAAAGGTATTTTTTATGCAAATTCTTAAATCTTAGTATTTTTACTCAACATTCTAAGTAAGTGTTTAATATAAAGAATTTTAAATGTAGGACTTACAATGTGTGTACAATAATATATATGATAAAGTTTGCCTAACTTTTCATTACTAACAGATTCCTCACTATTTACATAGTTAGAAATTACATTTACACTATGGAGCCAGAAATATGGCTCAATGGGTAAAGTGCTTGCTCTGCAAGCATGAAAACATGAGTTTGCATCCCTGGCATCTAAATAGAAAGCTAGGTAAAATTTAAAAAATAAAATAAAAGCCGGGAATGGTGGTGCACGCCTTTAATCCTAGCACTTGGGAGGCAGAGGCAGGTGGATCTTTGTGAGTTCAAGGCCAGCCTGGCTGACAGAGTGAGTTCCAGGGCAGCTGAGGCTACAGGGAGACTGTATCTCGAAAAGACCAAAATAAATAAATAAATAAATAAATAAATAAATAAATAAATAAGCCCGTGATGTTAGTGTGGGAGATCACACTATTTGTGATGCCACAGTGTACTGGCTAGACAGTCTAACCAATTCAAAAGCTCAAAGTTCAGTTAGAGTCCCTTGTCAAAAAACAAGGTGGAAAGTAACAGATAAAGACATCTAATGTCAACCACTGGCCTTTGAATGTGCACACATGGGCTGTTGCAGACACACACATGAATGTCCCTACACATACATGGCAGAGCCTTTGCCCCTTATGCTTGTCCCCATACACATGCATATAGACAAAGAATATTTATGCTGCAATGTTTCACAATCAGGCTGCACTAAATTTATAGGAAATATATATATATATAAATATATTAAATAATAGATATGTTATATATTATAATATAAATATATAGATATATTTAATATAGTAAATATAGAATAATATATATATATAAACTGTATTCTGTAAATCTATATTTATCTCTAATAACTGCTTGGGTAATCCAGAAATTCAAATTATCAAGCCAAAGAGTATGAATGACTTACAGCCACGGAAATAAAGTAGTTTCTAAAATTTGATCCAGTTAGCTGGTGTCTGACTGTTCTCAGAAACAATGGACTTGAGAAGTTGTTATAAATTACTGAAAAACATACCAAAGAATCAGATTCTAGGTGTCATGTGTGGCGTAATAGCTTCTGTGGACTTTTATTAACATTATTAAAGATTTTTTGAGATTTTTTTTTTTTAAGTTTCCTGAGAGTCCCATGTAAAGAGCATATTCTGATAACAGGGTAGAAATAGGCATGTGTTACTGGGTTTTGCATTTACTAGATTTGATCATTTTAATGCCCTAAATTTCAGTTTTCTGTCACAAAAAGGAATATTAAATACAATTTGCATTGTAGCGTGTTTTCTTTAGAAATTCTATCTTATTTTTCACATTGACATAAAATTATATGTACAGTCATGCACTGTATAATGAGTTTTGATCAATGATGGGCCAGACAGAGGTCCCATAAGATTATAATAAAGCTGATAAATTCCTATCAGCTGAAAAACAGTGAAAATAAAGAGAAAAGGAAGCTTCGGAAGAAGAAAGGAACCTCCAAGAAAAGCCTGTATGTTTCCTCCCGTGAACCTAGCTCCGTGGTCCCTTCCTATGAGCTACAATTATCATTCCCTCTGCCCTGGAAGAGTTGAGGTTTCCTCCTGTGCATTCAAGCTGCAGTAGTCTCCTGTGAGCCTGAGCTGTCAACTCCCTTCATGAGCTAGATTTGTACTCTTTAGCTGGAGCTGTGGTCCGCTGTCATGAACCTGTTACTGTGGTCCCCTCACATGAGCCAGAAGCTTTGGGCCCCAACTGTGAGCCACACTTCCATAATTCTCTAGCAATAGGCTGATGGCAGAGAACAGGACTAACTGCTCGAGGTTGGGCAGCAGTTTCAGTCTTCTCTGACTATATTTCCCACAAGACCCCCTCCCTGAGGTCCTAGGCTGTGCATGGCAGAGGCTTTGCCTCTCATGCTGAGGACAGGGACTGACTCTGGTATTTGCAGATTCTGGACTTAGAAGGACGGATTCTCTGGAATGGACGTCCCACCTCTCCTGAGGGCCACAGCCCGGCCTCCACACAGGGTCCTGGGTGTCTTGGCCTTCATTTTGGACCTCTCCCCCTTAGCAGGCACCAAAATATTTTCCATTATTTTTCTGTTGTTCTTTTCTGTTGCTCAGCCCCAGTATGCTGTAATGACCTATGCCCTAATTGAACTACTAGGGATAAAAATCACAGTCTAGGAAGTTAAAAATTAAAAGAAATAGAAAGTACTATAGTAACTAAACTGATAAAATCTTCAAACTAAAATTGTATAGTTATATTTTAGAATATAAATTTGAAATTCTATATGTCTACTATAATATTTAAATATTTTGCTTAGTGACACAACTATACTACCAAGCTTAAATAATAATGTGCAATTTGTCATTGTTCCTATAATGTGAGCTTTCCCTTTCCAAATTCCCTAATATATACAAAGTCTTCCAATGCAATTGTGTTACTTCTTAAAGAAACCAAGGCTAATAAAATACTTTTTAATTAAGAAAAAGTTGTATGAATGGTTCAGAAGGGCTGGTAGTCTTCACAATGATCTTTTAAGAAGGCTGAAAAGATTTCAACAACAAAAGGCTTTTATTAATAAATAAAAATGTTCAATATGCATTTTATGCTATAATGAAATAAAAAAAATAATACAACAAAAATCACCATGGAGCTGGAGAAATGGCTCTGCAAAAGAGGACTGACTGCTTTTGCAGATGGCCAGGATTTGATTCCCAGCATCCACATGGTGGCTAACAACCATCTGTAACTCCAGGGGAAGCCAAAGCACTCTTCTGACCTCCACAGGCATTGCACAACATGGGTGCACTTACACACATGCAGGCAATAAATATACTCATTCACATGAAAAATAATTAGAAAATATCTTACAAAATCACCATGAACACTTTTTAAAGATGAATGAGAACTGCGGAAGGCAGGGTCTCAGGAGGGATTCCAGAAGAAAGTCCAGACACGCTACAAGAGGATGTCTCTCCATGTGACTGCTGAAGACTCAGGGTGGGACAATACATGTGGAGAAGGACTACAGGAGACTCACGGTCCTGACCCACTGTGCTGAAGCCAATGTGCGTGCATGGGCCTTAATGCTTAACAAAATTGTTTAAAAATGAAAAAAATAGAAAAATTATAAAATATGATTAAGAATAAGAATATTTTGGTGCAGTTGTACAGTATGTCTTCAACTAAGAGCTAAAACAAAAGCCACAAAGTCAAACTCATAAAATTTAAAAAGTTGCAATAATCTATGGTAAATTTCTTTGAGTAAGCAAAAATATACTCTCACAAATTTATGGTACTTGGGACTAGTGAGATGGCTCAGTGGGTAAAGGACCTTCCGCCAAGCCTGACAAGTTGAATTGGATCTTGGGGATACAAACGGTTGAAAGAGCAAAGCAGCTCCTGCCAGTTGTCCTCTGATCTGCAAATGCCAACCCCACGTACACCCTCACATGCAGAGAGAGAGAGAGAGAGAGAGAGAGAAAGGGAGAGAAAAAAACAGAGACCCACATCCCTAATTGATGCTGTCATTGTACAAACATCTTGGAATGTTTGTATATAGAACAGGTGTAGACTATACATGTATATATATGTACTTGGGATGTACATATATAGAACAGACCTAAACTATACAACTGTAGCCATTTCTTCCTAGATCACAAATCCAGTATACTAGTATATGTATACTAGTATATAGCATATATACTACTGTATGATAGTATACTCAGCACAATGGTAATGACAACATGGTGGTAAGTATGTAAGAAACATGCAGTTTATATAATGTAGAGATACACATTGTCCAATAAGATCCAATGAGGCAAGAAAGCAAATTGAAAAAAAATTATGACTCATAGTGAAATGGTACAAATGACATACACCAAAAGCCTAGATAGAAGAGACAGATCACCTTCAAAAACACAACAAATGCCCAGACAAAACATTTTATAAGAAATCCATGGAACAATGAATGCCAGCTGACACTAACTCAGCAAACAAGCTGGTTTAGGCTATTGACGTTGGACAAAACAGAAAGTAAAGGAAAAGAACATTAAAAATAAGTTTAAAGTCCAACAACAATTAAGACAACATGTAAACTGTATAACGCTAATAAAGTATATTTGAAAGTGGATTGGAGAAGAAAAGAATTTCAATGTGAAATATGAAGAGAGCAATGAGAAAAGAAAATTATCTGCTGCATTTAGAAAGGAATCAGCATTGACCTTAAAGGGTTCTGAGGAGCGAACAGAATGCAGAAGGAAGGAGAGGAAGAAGCAAGAAAATAAGCCTTCGGGATTGCTCACCAGGTATAGGCACCTGATGGCACCCATGTCAAGCTGATTGGATCTCAGGAGTCTGCATAATGGAAGAAGAGAACTGGCTCCCAAAAGTTATCCTCTCACCTCCACACAGGTATGGTGCATGGAACTCAAATGTGTGCACACATGCACCAATGCACAAAAGCATCCAAGATAAACAAATGAAAATATATTTTAAAGGGAATCTGAAAATGATGTTTTCATTCTTCTTTTAATGGAAACAGATTTTGCTTGCATCCTAGAGATTATCATGATACTTTTTTGAGTTCTTTTCTGTTCACAGAAGTGAGGGGGTCAGATAAAAGTACACTTTGAATTTGACATTTAGGTTATACATTGTAAGTGTGGGAAAACTTATTCATTAAACCTGAGTAGTGTGCAATCTTCCTATTGCTACTGCTAGGCTTCCTACTGCTCAGCCATGCTTAGTGGCTGTCAGAGATCTTGAGAGACTAACCAGAGGGTCCACACCTCTTTCAAGAGTACTAAGAATAAACAAGGAACCCAGAAGTTGTTACAAACTAAATTGTATCCATCTAACCCCATAGTACCTTAGAATGCAATTGAATTTGAAAATACAGTTTTAAAGAGTTAAGCTACAATGAGATCACAAAGATGGCCTGAAGCCAGGGTGACAGGTGTGTTTATAAGAAGAGATAAGGACACCAACAGAGAGAGAGAGAGAGAGAGAGAGAGAGAGAGAGAGAGAGAGAGAACCCATCTAGAAACAAGGAGCAGGGCCTCAGAGGAATCCAACCCTGCAGACACCTTAATACCCTAATACCCAGCCTATATGAGGAAACATTTCCATTATTAAGTCAACTAATGTGTGGCACATTGCTATAGCCATCTTACCAAATTCTCAACTCCCTCTCTAGAGTACCAAACATTGTTATTATTAATTCATTTCTTTTAGTGAATTAATAATAACAATGTTATTAAAAAATATGATAGAGTTTTTTAAGGGGGCCTGCAAGATGGTTCAGCAGATCAAGACGCTTACTGCATGAACTCAATCCCCTAGTCCTACATGGTAGAAAAGAGAATGTCAGCAAGTTGTCCTCTCACCTCCACACATCCACCCTGGCACACTCATACAACAAAAATCACACACCCCATGTCCCAAAGAAATGTATGCAAGTGTATAAAGTGTGCAAGTAAAGGTGATTAGAAAATTTAAAGTAAAAACAAAAAGAGGCAGCATCTTTGTAGCTTTGTCAGAAACATTAAAAATTCAAAAGATAAACTTTCCTTTCACATAAGCCTTGTGAAATTTACAGTAGTTTTTAGATACACTGGGAATGATTATCAGTCAGTAGTAAAAGGTTCCAGCTTTGTCCTTTTGTCTATGTGCCTGATATTAACGGTGTAAGATTTGGTGAAATACTTTAGTTCTCTGACTTTGACTACTTTCATATGCAAATGGCAAATGTAAACCATGCATGAAGTTACAAAGATCAAATAAGCTGGTTTCTATGGAGCTATTTGTTTAACCCAAAAGTATATTATTCGGGAAGCTTCTCTGATATTGTTATTACTGTTTGTTTACCTTTCAGTAAGTAAAAGAAGAAGTTGCAATGACTCTTTTTTCATAAAGATTCTCACAAAGCCTTTCTTTGTCATAAAGATTCCACAAGGATCTTATGGTATGGCTGTTGTAGACCTTGAGCACCTTATATCTATCCTGAATACATTTAGCTACAAAAATGTGAAATCAAATTTCTTCATTTCCACTCAATTCACCTACGCCTTATTCCTCGCTGTACAGTTTTACAGTCTGTAGTAGGGTGCAACAGCCTGGAGGCTCGCTGTAGCCACAACTGTAGCCACAGTTGTACTATGAGGACTAGAGGCTTATTTCTAATACCATTCCCTGAGAAGCCAATGGTAGTGAACCTTAAAGATCAACCTCATGCTTGAGCTTCTGTTGAATTAAACATCTGAGCCAACAGAACACAAAACATACACTGTTGCTGAAAAAGAAATTCACTCTTGATTTATTCTAAAACCCAGGAAAATGCTTACATGTTACAGATGTTGTTTAACATAGGTGGTCTTAAAGTTAAAGTTCCAAGTACCCCAAGAAAATCTGAAGTTGCTTGCTCTTTTGAACATCAGGCAACTAAATAAGGTGTACCACTTCCCAGGAACTTAGATTTAAGTTTTCTACTCTTTAATATTTATGATGCTATATAAAGGCTGTATGTACTTGACATTTTCGGGGCCAAATTTTGCAAATGGTCTTAACCTAGCCTCTCAATTTGCAAACACAAATTATTTGGGCAAATATTTCTGGCAGTTAGATAAAAATGCAATGTTTGAGGATTTTATCTGATGCACATAACTTTAGAGCCTGTACTCAAATTAGATGGAGCAGAGTCCTAACTACCTGCCAGATGCTTGCAACCCTAAATTCTTAGTTACAGCCACATTTTTTTTTTATTTGGAAGGTGAAAAGAATGGATGGAGTAGAGAAATGGTTTGTTGTACACATCACGTCATCTCTGACTGTCACATGTGTTGCCAGTCTTTGGCAGTAGCTTCATAAATGAAGGCATGTGATGAATCACTTTCCATTTCCCTTCCAGGGATGTCGAGTTGCTCATTTCATATTTCCAAATAGATATAATAATATAACAAAGCCTCCAAAAGTAAGCAAGAGATCTGAAAGGCTCAAATCAACAAGAGGGGATGACTTCTTCACCCAGGGATAGGATGGGGCATGCGGGGAGTGGATTTGTGTAGTGAGTGGCCTCCAATCTATTCATTTTTTTCAAATGCAGTCATTCAATGCATCCATTTGAACATCACCTTAACAGAGTCACTATGCTCCTTTCTAAGTTCCAGTAATAAAAATCAGTACGAAATGGAATTTTCCAATCTATACTTATTTTAATTGTGATTTTCCTTTATTTGTGTTTTTTTTTAATCTTTTCTAAAGCTCGATGAGTGGTCTGCCCAAAGTCTAAGTACCTGATTGATTGACAGATTATTTTATAACTAGTACTTATTATTCTTTTCTATTAAAAGCTGAGTGGCTTTTAAAGTAAAAACAATAGGGTGAAAAAAAGGTCTTTGATTCACTTATTTCAAGTAGAAAATTGGAGAGAATCAAGTTTTAAAGTCAGTGATTTTGACAGTATATGCATTTCTCGCATCATACATTCATTACAATCATAAATTGTAGCAAGTGGACCCGCAATGCAAAGAGAAAAGGCAAAAAATGTATTGAAGAATTTCAAAGTAATATGCAATAGGTAACAATTGATCCTTTTTCATTCTTATGTATTTAAATATAAGACTAAAATAAATGGTATGTGGAGATTTTGAACCCGGTGCATATTCTTATGAGACTATTGAAATTAGTTCATGTGTAAAATGCAGGTGCTGCCCTCTGTACAGTCTGTGTAATTTTTCCCTTTGAAAGTAGTTGCTTTTTAAAACTTAAGAATATGGGGGCTTTTCTGAAATTTTGTTACCTTATATCATACATTTCATAAATAGCTTTTGTAATTTAATGTGTATTTGCTTTTTCTGTGGTTATTTGAAGGAAATAGTAAACTTATTGTCTTGCCAAAACAACTAATAAAACCTATCCATTGTGTTCTTTTATTGTGCTAACTTTAACCAATCATATCTACATCAGACTATATGGTACTTCATAGTAGTTAAGAAACTAAAAACCTTATACATAGCATTCAATAATAATAATAATAATAAATAAAACAATAGTTTAGTAAGTTTGAGCACTATAGGCTTCTGTACTAAACATACTTTTCAAAATCCAATACTTAAATCTATGTAATTACCTCATGTGGGCAGCCACTGTCTTTCTCCATTGACATTGCTATAATAAAATAAAGCACACTGGCTTGCTTACAAATAGCAGAATTTTAGATTTCAGAGTTCTGGAGGCTGAAATTTTCAAGATGAAAGTGCCAGAAAATTTGGTGCTGTGAGGATGAACTTCCTACATTTATATGCATGTGTGTGTGTGCATTCTTGTACCAGTATTGGGAAGTCTCTGTAGACTCTTTTATAAGGGCATTAGTCACCACTAGAGGCCCGATCTCTAATACCATCACACTTAGCATTAGGTTTTAATGTGAATTCTGGAGGAGATAGGTATAAACATTTATATCATAACAGTAACCTGGAACCAAACAATAGAATGTAGTTTAGGAGTCATTTGGTTTATGATGATTTACATAGTCAAATATATCCATGTGAAAAGTTTGCTGGTGAGCAATCCAGAAAACACAAGAGATGTACCTCAAACTAACGTGTTATATGTAGATCATTTGTATTTTAGATTATGTGTCAACTTGGTGGCAGGACTCCAAGATAGCTATCAAGGTATCATGTACTTTATGTGGATTGTGCTTTGTAATATGGCAATGCTCAAAGAAAAGCTTGGTGTATATGCAGCTTATTTCTTATGCTTCAGTTTGTACCTAGATTTTAAGAAATTTCTTGGGATAAGTGAGAAACATAGATAAAACAAGGTCCCTTAAATTCAACACAGGCACATCAAAAATTTCACATGCATGAAATAATACCCAGTACCATATTGAGCAGGAGAAAAGACTAGGAACTCAGTAAGTAAACGGACTATTGTTTCTCCATAAGAGTCAGTTGGTTTTAAGCTTTTGCTTCCACTGTCTTCTGAGAGGAGAGCCTGAATTGGAGAATTTCCTAGATCAGATTGGTCTGTGGGCATGTTTGAGGAGGGTAGATTGTCTTGTTTATTAATTAAGACATCCTAGCTCACTGTGGATGGTAATCTACTTAGGTAGGTGATTCTGGGTTGTAGAAGAAAGCATGAACCTGTGAGAGAGCCACAGTGCAAGATAGAAAGCACTGTCCATCCATTGTTTCTGCTTTTGAGTTCCTACCTTGTGTTCTTGGCCTGAATTCTTTCAAGGATGGATTGTGACCTCGAAGTGTGAGACAAATAAAACCTTTCCTCCTGGCTTACTTTATGGTAAGAATGTTTTATTGAAGCAACCAAAGGAAAATAGAACAGTATCTAAAATGCCTTTATGGCATTTCTGGTTAATTTTAACCTGGAGAAACTGGTGTTGAGCTCCAGTTTGAGGTGATACTGCTGAGCTTTTGAAAGCAATGTAAAGAAGTTGATGAATGTTTGACCTAGAACTGGAAGAACGACATATAAAGAGAGTATCAAAATAGGAAAACACTGAGGCGAAGAAAGTAACTCTGTACTTGAGTTTAGCACTACTGAGAATGAGTCAGTCATGCACCTAAACCCAAACTAGTTGAAAAATGAGAAGAGACAGATGTGAGTGAGTGTTCCTGCAAGCATCAGTGTATAGCATGCAAGGTGTGGGGACAGTGACTCATCTTAGGAAAATCTGTGTTTAGAGGTAGAGTGCTTTTCTGAGCAATTAAACAGAATATCCTGTTCAGAGCAGATCCTTTCTGTTTCCCTAGGTACCCACTCTACCCTCACCAACTGTGAGAACCAAGTCATTTGCTGCATGAATTCATTCTGGGTCCCAGTTGCATTGCAACATGTCTTGTTTGTTTTCTCTACATTAATGCTTGTTTTTTATTATGTTTTTGTTGTTGTTGTTGTTGTTGTTGTTTTCTGTGTGTGTGTTGCCTACATTTATGTAAGTGTACCCATGCCATGTAATGACCATGGTGGTCAGAAGAGGGAGTCATATCCCCTGGAACTGAAGTTAGGACAGTTATTAGCTGTGATGAGGATGCTGGGCATAGAACCTGGGTTCGTTGCAAGAGCAACCAGTGTTCTTAGCTGCTGAGCCATCCCCTAGTCCCTAACGCTTGTTTTTGATGACTTCTCCTTCCTGCTTTCCCCCTCTTCCTAAGAGGTATTCCATGTTTGTATTCGTCGTAATATTTCCCTTACCGGCATCTGCATTCAGCCCTTTGCTAGCCTTCTATGATGGCGATTTTATTGTGAGTTTTAAACTTGGTATTTTAGTTATAATTGTTCTTAGTAGTCATACACCATTATTATGAGATTTTTTTCCTCAATAATTTTGTATACTACATCAAGGTAGTATTTCAGAAGGGTTACATATTCCTTTTTTCAAATTTTGAAATCCAAAAGGAAATTAATAAAATGTTGAAGAATCAATAGAAGAAAAATGTAAAGCAAATGGAATGTCATCTATTTCTGGACTATTTTTAAAATGGTAATACTTGTCAAAACTTCTCAATAGTTTTCAATGAAGGTAAAAATGTGCCGACTTTAAGATAAAGTAATTCCATTTCCAGCGTATATCCTCAAAGAATGAATGTTCATGTTCACATGCAAAAAAATCTACAACAAAGTTTAAAGAAAGTTCATTTATCATAGGCAAATATAAAGATACCAACTTAAGTGTCAGCTAATGAGATAATGGATAAACAAGTGACAGGATGGTAGGGCTGCATCTCCCGTTAAGCATATTTACTGAAAGCAGCCAGACAAACAAGCACCTAATTTTTAGTTCCACCTGTTTGAAGTTCAAAAATTCACTGATCTCATACCACAAATATTTGCACTTTCATGTCCACTTTGGCATTATTGACAATAGCTATATTATGGAATCAGCCTAGGTGTCCATCATCAGATGAACAGCTAAAGAAAATATGGTTAAGTATATAAAATGGAGCTGCATTCAGCCATAGAAAAGAACAAAATTATATTACTTGCAGGAAAATCAATGTAACTGGAGATTACCAAATCAAGCAAAAAAAGGTAGACTCAGAAAGGCAAATATATATTCACTCTCATATATGGAACCTAGGTTTTATATATATATATATATATATATATATATATATTCACACACATACACACACACACGCACATGCACACACACACACACACACACACACACAGTACTTGGGGAGAGGAATAGCCTTGCAAGAGGAAGAAAGTGAACAGATGAACATAAGGGATTGGGGAAGTAACTATGGTCAAAATACACTACATGATACACTTAAATGAAAATACCATGATGAACCATATCCTTTTGTTCAATGAATATATATTAATAAAATTACTTTTAAGAACTGGCTACACTGGGGTCTGGAGAGATATATGCATACACACAGGATCACATACTCCAGCATATATTATGCACACGATAATTGTCTAAACCAATCAATGGTAGAAATCAAGATGAAATATGACTCTGGAGAATGGTTATTTTCTGAGCACAGTATAAAGTATATTCATCTTGCTGTAGCTGAGGGATAATTGGATGTGGACTTTAAATTTTTTCTTTACTTATTTTTATTTTATGTATATGAGTGGTTTGCCTGCAAGTATGTAAATGCATGCAATGCCCATGAAGGACAGAAGAGGGTGTTGGATCCCCTGGAACTGGAGTTATGGGTAATTTTTTTTCATTCATTTTTTAAATAATAATTAATAAATAATGAATACAAGCATCCTTCATGTAAAATCAATTTGCAAGTAGCTATGCCCAAACTTATACAGCCCAAGGCCCCCATTGTCCACCTGGAGGAGCTTGTATGTAAAAGCATGTTGATCAAATAAGAGTCTAGTGTATATTACTGTAGTTTCACAATTCACCCCAATCACAGCCTTTACATTCTACTACGGCCCCTCTTCTGCAGATTGTTCCCTAGTCTTTAGAAAAGGGGCACAAGTGGGTGAGAAGCCAAACAATCTACTTTCTCTGGAGATGTCGTTTTGGACTCTGATCGGTTCAGGCTGTTTCCTTTCATGGGTTGGCAGTTTATACAGGAATAACCTTTTAATCCTACTAATGAAGCACAGGCAATTAGATATACAGGAATTTAAACAGTAATAATTATTATGGTAGGTTACTTTGGTATAGACACAGATGTTTGGATGGTATGCTAATCTATGAACTATAGCTTTTCTGTAAAAGATGACAAGGTCTTACTGTGGCTTATAACATCTCCTAACCACCAGAGGACATAAGCTTGTGGCATCAGCCATGAATTATTCCTCCAAGGAGAGAGCTAATAGCCAATTGGATTTGGGATATACAGGCATATGACTGCCACTACTGCACAGTATTTCCAGGCAGGTGAGGTGTAGCTGATGCTGACAGAGGATTCTTGCTTGACTCAAGGAGACCAATATTTGCTTTATTGATTTAGTGGCCTTTGGTAACATTCTCTGGCATTCCAGAGACCAACTGTACACTTGCAGGTGTGGTCTCAATATACATCTTTCCCAGTTATGGGTAATTTTTACCACCATGTAGTTCCTGGGAAATAAACATCGTTCTTCTGCAAGAATAACCAAGTTCTGTTAACTGCTGAGACATCTCTCCACCTCCTGAATGTGAATGTTTTAAAAATGTGAACCTTATAGGAGTTAAGAGCACCAACTGCTCTTGCAGAGGACCCAGGTTCGATTCCCAGCACCCACATGGCGGCTAAGGACTGTCTTTGACTCCAGTTCCAGGGGAATCTGACGCCCTCTTCTATCCTCCGCGGCATTGCACGACACGGGTATACCAACCTACATGCAGACAGTACACTCATACACATAAAAAATATTTTTTTTAATTTTTGTATGTGTATGAATGTACTGTCTGCATGTAAGTTTGTGCACCCGTGTCGTGCAATGCCGCGGAGGTCAGAAGAAGGTCTCAGATTCCCCTGGAACTGGAGTTCTCTTGGAATTGGAGTTACAGACAGTTTTTAGCCGCCATGTGGGTGCTGGGGATCGAACCCGGGTCCTCTGCAAGAGCAGTCGGTGCTCTTAACCGCTAGGCTATCTCTCCAGCCCATAAAAATAATTTAAAAAATTTTTTAAATGTAAACCTTAATGTGTGTGTGTGTCTGTGTGTGTCTGTGTGTATGTGAGAGACACAGTATGAAAAGCAGGTCTTTTCCAAAAATGAAAAAAGAAAAAAGTAAAGGAAGACATTATGAAGGGAGCATATCTGGAAGCCAGGCAGACCTGGATTTGGAATTGTAGCTCTCATTGATTCTATATTCTTTAGTAAGATACTTAATCTCCTTCAAATTCAGTTTCTTCAGAAATAAAATAGGAAAACCCACTTGAAATGTATAGTAATCAGATTAAATTTCTATAATAGTAAATCAATAAATATACTTTCCGTCATGTCCCCTTTCTTCTATGTTTTGACCATTAGTCATGTCATGATTCCAGATAGAATTCTTTCTAACTATACCACAAAATAAGATTGGATACACAAGAAAGTTGGAGAAGCACAGTCCTCCAGAAGCTACTCAGGACATATCAGCACAATCATGTCCCTAATAAGTTATGAAATAAAGAACTATGTTTAGTCTTTACAACTTGGAATTCTATTAGATGAAAGCCTACCCTCACAAGCACATACTTTGGAGAGAAAGGGAACTATTACCTCAACACAGCATTTTGTTCTAAAGGAAACATCTGGAGAAATAAATAAGCACGCACACCTGCCGATCTCTGAATAAAACTGGATAGTTCCAGTGTATCACAGGAATATTGAGTACAGATTGAATCTGAAAGATATAACCACAGCTGTTAATTTGTTTCTTTGGTCCCAATGATGTATAGGTGCTTCTGTAGCTATTCTGAGTGGTTCTCAAATGTACATGAGAGCATAGCGGAAGTACCTACTGAGTGTATAAATGTACATTGATGTAGCAGAATATACATAGCTATATATTCCACAGGAACTTTTGAAAGTATTAGATCCCATCTCAAATTCAGTGCATCCTAACCATATTGCGATTATAATAAATACATTGACCAAGATTAGATCCATTGATTTCAATAAACGCATCTCAAATCTGAAGGTTCTTGGTATCATTCAGGATTAATAACAGCCTTCCTCTTTGCTCACTCCTGAAGACTTATTTAATTGGTTCAAGGTTAGACCCAGACATCAGGTGTTTTAAAGTTGCCTAGGTGATGCTACTGTGCACTATGAATAGAGAACCAGTGGTCCTAGAAGAATAATTAGTGTTCCCATGATTGTATCATTTTGCTCTACAGAAGAAAAGAGAGTCATTTTGAGCATTGGTATTAGTAAAAAGTGTCTGCATTCAAATTTCTTATTTAGGGATCCTGTCTCTAGATGAAGTGCCCATGAACATCAAAGTGGTATTTCAGAATACAGAGGAGAGTAAGTCAGTCGAAGATTGCTTCTCTAAGTCATTAAGATAATATGAGGCACTGGCAGTTTGCACACCGCCTCCATCCTTGTTCATTCAGAGCTTTAATACTGGGTATTATATACAAGCAATTTGTGGACATCTGGGTGTAGAGAAAGCTCTAAAAGGCTTTTTCATTGTCTTTAAAAATAATCATTTTATAATTTAACTTCATTTGCACCATTTCTTATGTAAGTTATAGAGAACTAGTTCTTCCCAAGTCACCTAATTCACACTAAGATCAGGACAAGGCTTTTAAAAGTAAGCATTATTCTTCTTTCAGGGAAAGAATCTACCATTAGCAATGATGTTTTCAAAGTTTCCATTATCTAATACCTTTAAGACTTTGGTTCAATATTTATTTTTTTTTATTGATGCTTTGTGTATTTCACACATCATTTTCCAATTCAGTTCAGGCATATATCCCCTTCCCTTCCCCCCACCCCACCCCTACCCATCCCAGATCATGCATTCTGCCATAACTTTTCTGCATCTTTCTCTGTTTTTTTGTTTTGTTTTGTTTTCATTTTTTTAACAATAAGTGATAATTTGTGAGTACAAGCATCCTTCATGTAAAACCAATTTGCGAGCAGTTGTGCCCAAACCCACACAGCTTATGGGTCCCACCATCCATCAGGGGGGGCTTGCATGTTCAATCAAGTTGATCAAATGAGTGTCCAGTCTATATTGTTGTAGTTTCACCATTCACCCCAATCGCAGCCCTTACATTCTTTCACTAGGCTTAGAAAAGGGGCACAGGTGGATGAGAAGCAAAACAGTCTACTTTCTCTGGAGCTGTTGTCTTGGTCTCTAGTCAATTCTGGCTGTTTTCTTTCATGGGCTGCCAGCTTGTCCAGGCATAACCTTTCGATCCTAATAATGAAGCACATCAATTAGATATATAGGTATTTAAACAGTATAATATATAGCCTTTCGATCCTACTAATGAGGAACACGCAATTATTATACCTCAAACCAGTACTCACGTAAATGTCTTCAGTTTTGTGAGTAGTAAATTATATTTTTTAATGAGTACTGTTTTGCTTAAAGTCTTCTTTTTTCCTCTCATGGTGCTAAGGATTAGACTGAGGGCTTTGTGACTCCTAGGTGTGTACTCTATCTCTAAGCTATATCCTACCCTGAAGTGCAATTTCTTGAGAGCATATTGCTTTCTTAGCTGACTTCTGTACAAATATTCTACTTTTTACCACTTGAAAATAAGAATACTTACAGGTTTAGGTAGGATGTTTAACAGAAAAAGTAAGCATCTGTTCACTTAAAATATACCAATATCAACTAATATAGCAGAAGTTTGACTATCAGTCAGCCAAGAGATGACATGTGATAATTTCTTTAAAACAGCTCTGCAAACTATGTGGGCATTGCCACATTGGAAATCTGAGTATTGGTGTGTTTTTTAAAGAAAAGATAAGTCTTTTTTCTAGCTTAATTGGATTATGAAACACATGCACACACAAACACACACACTAATACATTCACATATAACTGCTCTACTTGTCAAATGATAATATTGAAGTGTGCACTATATGTTTTATAATAATATATGTGATTAAGAATAGTTACTTTGTAAATGGAAGGCATTATAATGTTACTATTGATAGAATTTTTATAAACCTCACCTTATTTAATTTAAATAATAGTGGGTCACTAAACCTTTGAAAGGCTTAATTGTACTCCAGGGGAGCATTGTAAAGCAATTATATGAATGATACCAGATCTCAACGATTAAGTTATAAGAAAAGACAGAGAAGGTTGAGCAAAATTTCAGAGAGAAAGACTTCATGTAACCCAATTGAAGTTTTAAATTTTTAAGGTGGGTTGATAAAATTGATCTAAGCAAACTCTTCATGCTTCAAGACCAGAGAAGTGAGTAGATATGATCTGAAAATTGGAAAGTCGAGAACAGGAAAAAAAAGGCCAAACTCTTTTACACAAAGGATAATAAGCATATGGAATAAATTACTATAAAGGGCCCCTGAAGCAAGGAGCATCACTGAATACAGGAGGGAATGAAATGAATTTCTAAATGAAAAGAGAAGATAGAGAAGAATGGGGAAAAAATAGGCTAATGGAAATAAGGGAAACTTTAAAAAGCAGGTGTGATGTGTAGAGAAATGCTTCTTTTGGATCCCTTTACATCTTTGTGATCATACTGCTAAATGGCTTTTGGCATAGCCTGAAATCTAAAATGATGTCGTAGCATGGTGCTCCGTGCTGTCACATTTAAGCAAATGCTACATGCCACTTAACGTTCTGGCTTTAAGGACATCAAAATATAAATGTGTATAAGGCTACTCAATTCTGCACATAGGTGATCTGGCAATACTGCCCACCTTTATGACCAGTGAAGTCCAACTTCTTTGTGGATCTCATATATTCCAATAATTTTTCCTTTGTATGATGCTTTAAAAAATAAATCAAGAATTGCCCATAAGCACCTATAATCTAGTGCATGTCTTAATAATAGATGAGATGATTTTCAGTAAGACAGGCAAAAATATGAAGGCATATTAACCATTTGTAAACTATTCATAATGGGACCGATTGCCTCTCCTCGAGCATACTGGTGGCTGGTACATTCAAAAAGTCCCTTGCGTTTTTAGCTGGAAGCATGAATCTTTTTTTTGGAAAGAACACAGAGGCTAAATTCAGGATTTCAAGTGATGGATGACTTGAAACATTAATATGTAAGGTATTCCTAGCTAATTATTCAACAGTTACCTCAGTGACTTAGATGCAGAATAGGTTACCTTTGGGAGAGAGGATTATGCTTTTAAGTCACGCTGAGTATTATTACTAAAAGTTATATAGTACATGTTATTGCTAACTATCTCCCAAAAGATATAGACTCATGTTTCCTGATCTAAAATACAAAGTACTTAATGGAAAACTCATGAAATACTTAGAAATTATCTACTTAGTTCAAACAGACAAGAAAAGAGAGTTTTGTTTAATGTAGACCCTGTTGTGCTTCTTAAATGTTTCTTTTATAGGTGTAGTCTTTTCCACACGCTCAGATATTAACTGAATAATAATTTAAAACTTAACAAAGGACAAGGATCAGGACAGTGATTTGTTGGTGACTAATGCAGAACTTTTGGAAATAATCATAGAAGTTCATAGATAGAAATGTTCAGTGACATATCCAGATCCTTATTAAGGTTTGTTGGCCTGGATGTCTGACTTTGAAATTAAAATCAGAAATGAAATTCATCTACTGTTCACAAGCAAGATTAGTGTAGAATAAATCAGTAAAATAGATAGTAGTTTACTGAAGAGCCTATAGAAGTTTCTAGATTTAATAAATAGCATTTAAAGGATCATAGTAAGCCTACCCAAAGAGTAGGCTTCATAAATAAGAAGATAGGAGAGTTCCCAGTCAGTTTCAGCAGGGCAGATTCAGTGAACTGTAAAAGAGTGGTCAGTACTGGTACAACGAATGAGAAATCAGGTCCAAACATCCATTTCCTCAGTCCAGAGCAGAGTGGACAACATTATGGTCCCTGGGTCTCACCTTACCCCCAAAATAAAGCCCAAAAAGCATATGGCTAAACAATAGTGGCATTTTTTGCACTAAATGAACAATTATTCTCAAAACTTTTCTCCTAGGAAATCCTCACAATATATTGGGTTGAAACCTACTTAACAATGTGCACAAACAGAAATTCAAAACAGTGCTAAATAAAATGGCATATGGAAAATATTAAGGTAACTTTGAACAACAGAACAAGCCTCTTCTAATCAAATAACGTTAGGGCTTAATAAATATATATACCAAACTAGGTAAACAAACAGGTACATATGGAAATAATAGTATTAATTACTTTGGCTTAGTAATGTTTTAAGAACGACTCTTAATGTAGCACAGAAATACACACACACACACACACACAGAGAGAGAGAGAGAGAGAGAGAGAGAGAGAGAGAGAGAGAGAACCGACTTTGCTTGGCTCTGCTTTGGAGTAAGGTAAGAAGACATGGGAACTGATCATATCAGGTCTGTGCTGTTGTCAAACTCTGCTCTGGACTGATGGACCAGATGTTTCTCCCCAGCTGCCCCATTTTTCTAGTACTGCCCACTCTTCTACAGCTTGGAGAGTCCAAACAACCATTACTATTTATTTATTTCTACTTCCTGGGTAGGGTAACTATGATAATTTAGGTGCTGTTTCTCAAAACTGGAATCTTTCTTGAACTGATTATAATATGTAATAAAGAATGAGAGATGGAAAATTTCTGTATCAAAGAGCACAGAAAGTTAGATGAAACAGTAATTTTGTAGTGATATAGTCTTAGAACATTTCTGTTTGTTTTGTTTTCATTGGGGATTTCTGATCTTTTTTTCACAATGGGTAGATAAAAAATTGTTTAGTAGATAGTTAAGTAGACAAGTTCACAAAGAAATAACAGCATTGAGTCTGATAGTTGTCAACATTTTGAGAATTTTCAAGCTGGATTGTATATTACAGAAATTCATGAACAATAGTACTATATAGAAATATTTGTCCTATGCTCAAATTTTGGGATGACAAGATTTAAAGTGTATAGTTAAAAAAATATGTACTTGTATTTTATGGATGCTGAGATTAATTTTCAATACGTGATCTCTCTTGGAATATTTATATTCTTCCAATCAGCACAGAACTGTCTGTCAAAACTAACATTATAATTTTTTTAAAGTTAGCACTGCAAATGTTCCAGGGCCTTCTTAAAAGAGCTCTAGACAGATTAGCAATCTTCCTGTAAATGACCTCTGTCATTCTTCCTAGCACAGGCTACTTATTTCAATGCAGTTGAATTTAGAGGAGGAGAAGGGCTTTCCTCACACTCTTTTCCCTTTAGATCATTTTAGAGCCATTTGTTTAAGGCGTATAAGTTACAGATATTTTGAAATAGTTTTATATTCCTTAGAATACATCCTTCTTTGCAATATAAAGTTTATTTATAATTAAAAGCAAAATAAATAATTTCCAAAAGGGAAAATGCTTCTTTTCATAAATTGCTTCCATCATTTTTGAACCCTGCTAAGCATTTTTAGTAGATCTGTGCCCTTAACTCATCTTTTGCATGCTAACAATTTAATCTGAATACCAATATAGACACAAAATAAACGATTGTTTCCTGCCAGAGGTATCTGCAGAAGAAATCTTGGAGTAAAACATTGTCTTTGCAGCTCATTGTGTCTCTAATTAGAGTGGAAGGAGGCAGAAGCTTGCTGGTGTCAGTCTGTGTTTAGCATGCCCTGGAGCCTCAAACTCCTGTGGGTATCAAAGTGCACTAATTAAATGAGGGGTCCACAATACGGCACTAAACATCAGAGTGCGAGAAACAGTCCAGTGTCCTCAGTGCCTTTGAGAATCCGTGGCCCACGCTAATTACCCATTGTTGAATTGGCTTTCCATTCTGCCAGGAATGAATGGTTCCACTCTCCCTCCTCCCTTCTCCCTCTCCCCCTTTCTATTTTACCATCTTTGCTTTGGCCGCCTAATTAATCTTATGGAAATCTCCCGAAGCCAGATTCCAGCAAGGTTGCCCCGATGTTTATAATTTGATTTGTGATGATAAAAGTGAAGGCACCGGTGATGGAACAGTGTCATTTCCAACACTCTCGAGAATCGAAGAGGCTATCAATCTTTCCCACGTGCACGGCAAACTGATATCCTAGAAAATTAACTTCAATTAATAACAGAAATCCCTAGACACACGGGAAAGTGGAGCTTCTTTGAAAGAGAACCTTCAAAGATGTCTCTGGACTGTCTTTTATATGCAGACCTTTTTCATACAAGAGATACTCAGTGAGGAAATATCTATGCGTGTCTCTGTTTGTCTTTTTTTATTTTTTGATACTAATTTCAGGGAGGAATGGTGTCAATATCTATCTAGTGAAGGAATTCAAAGTGCCTATATTTAATATGATAATCATGTCTTAAAGTGTTAGCATTTGGTCTATTATCTTATATTTCATTAGCAACATACTTTTAGACATCATTTGAAAAGTTTTTGCTTCATCTGTAAATTTTTCATGTAGGCAAAAGACATCTTTATTTTAAAGGTATATATATATATATATATATATATATGTGTGTGTGTGTGTGTGTGTATATACATATATATGTATATATAAGTATATATGTATATATATTTAAAATAAATGTATATATATATATATATATATATGTGTGTGTGTGTGTGTGTGTGTGTGTGTAGATAATCTGAAGCCAGATAAAACTGACAGTTATCATGGGAAAGCAGTCGAGAAGGCATCCCCTCTTGAGTAGTATACTTTCAGGTATGAACATATTTAAAACATTTACTGGGTTGTGTCACAGGTAGACTGAATATGCCCATAATAATTCCTCAGATGCCTAATCCCAAAATATTTTAAGAAATTTTTCTATCAACAAGTAGTAAATATCTCTCAGCCACCAGGCTGGGAAAACTTGTTCCAAAGGATGTGAGTTTCTGGCTGTATATTCAGCCACTGAAAACAGTAATGATGGAGAAAGTGAGATTACCAAATTACAGAGTCAGTTAAGTTTACAGAGCAATAAATACAACATCTTCAGTGTTACATTTTCTACTGAGCATAAAACACAATTACCACATCTAAAAGTCATCTTCTAACTTCTTATAGTTGTAAAACCTACCAAATTAGCCAAGTGTGAATTCTAAATAAAAACCAAGTTAGATTCCCAAAGAGAGTTAGGTGACTCTTGGGCCCAGCATCCTTGATAGGCCCAGCATCAGTGATGGGACCAGTATTATTGATGGGACCAGCATACTTGATGTACAATGTGCTGGCATTCCATAGGAAACAAAATGATTTCTCTGTTGTTTTTTTGAACTTTTTTGATAATTTTCTTCTAACGAAGAGAAAATATCAATTGCCTTCACAATTAAAATGAATTACTAAGACTAAAGTTTTTGTAAACCAAAAGAAAGATAATATGGAGATTGGAAACTGATCAATAAACTCTGAAGCCCTTGGTTTCCTAGCTAAACTATATAAACTTGCAGAACTTCAAATTCTTAGAATTCTTTTGGTTCCATCTTTTGTTTAAGTTCTTTTTAAAAAATATTTTATTTATTATTTTTATGTGTATGAGTGTATTCCTACATGCATGTTAGTTCTGGAACTGGAGCTATGGATGGTTATTAGTTACCATGTAGGTGCTGGGAGTTGAATCCTGGTTCTCTGCAAGCACACAGTGCGCTAAACTGCAGAGCTATCTTTCAGGGCCCCATTGTTCTTTAAATTCTTTTTTATTTTTTATTTATTTATTTATTTATTTATTTTGGTCTTTTTGAGACAGGGTCTCCCTGTAGCCCCAGCTGTCCTGGAACTCACTCTGTAGACCAGGCTGGCCTTGAATTCACAAAGATCCGCCTGCCTCTGCCTCCCAAGTGCTAGGATTAAAGGCCTGCACCACCACGCCCGAATGCTCTTTAAATTCTTACTGACAGAGTGAAAGCATGGTTGCTATGACTTGTTGCACCATACTCCTTTGCGTATATTTGAATATACTTCAATTTATTTGGCTGAAATTTTAGTTCATCTTTTGACAGCTAGGTATATTTGTTAAGAGAAGTGGAATTGTAATCTAATTTAAATCCCCAGGGTGTAAAATAGGGAAAGTTACATATTATCAAATAAATTTTTATTTTCATGCTGAAGACAATATTTTGCGGTCTCTAGCAAGAATTAAAAAGTACTGGGCTGGAGGGATAATGCAGCCGTTAAAGGCTGAGGCTGGGAACCACAAAAAAAAAAATAAAGTACTTTTGTAGAAGGAAAAAATATCAAGCTTAAATTTTTAAAATTTCATACATTAGGGGCTGGAGAGATGGCCTAGCGGTTAAGAGCGCCAATTGCTCTTGCAGAGGACCTGGGTTCTATCCCCAGCACCCACATGGCAGCTGAGAACTGTCTTTGGCTCCAGGTCCAGGGGACTCCGACGCCCTCTTCTGACCTCCGCAGCATTGCACGACAGGGGTGCACAAACCTATATGCAGACAGTACATTCATACACATACAAAAAGATAAATAAAATTTTAAAATTTTCATACGTTAATTTTATATCTATGATGCCATAGTAGAAATGTCTGTTTCTATACCTGTTAAAAAAAATCAGAGTCTGCAGAGACAGCTCAGCAGTTAAGAGCACTGTCTGCTCTTCCAGAGGACCTGTGTTCAGTTCTCAATACCCACATATTGGCTAACAACCAACTATAATTCCAATTCTAGGGGATCTGCCACCCTCTTCTGATCTCCCTGGGCATTGCATGACAGGACACTAATGTATTTACATACATGTGAGCAATACACTCATATACATAAAATAAAAATAATAAATAAAATATTTTTAGAAAATCATGTGTACCTTCTCCAGAAACCTTTGACAAAAGTATCTTTATTATAATTTGCTTATATTTATGTTGTCGATAGCCCATATAATATCAGCAACAGTGATTTCTCAGAAATAAGAGAAACATTAAATATTTTTTAATATCCAATCTTTTTTTCTAAAAACATATGAACATATGTTTAAAATATAGTAACTAATTACAATAGTCTATGGAAATAAAAAAGGGGGATTTTCTCTGGGGTCAATGATCTCTCCAGGCATGTGTATTTTGCTATGTTTATAATATAAGTATGATTTTCCTCCTATTGAATGGATCTTAAGTCCAATTAGACAGATGTTTGATTACCCTCAAGATAAAAGTGCCCCCAATGCACCAAGAGAAGATTGCTGAGCCAATCCTTCTGGTTCCTAGACTTTGTAGATGAGCAGAAAGCCATTCGTTGGTTTTCTCCCTTGGCCTTCTATATAATATCTTCTGATGGTATGAGAGCCAGTGCTCAGGGAGGAAGCTTCCAGGTCAGTTCCAACTCCATTGATCCAAGTTCTGTGTCTGAAGTATGAACGCAATGTGTTCAACAATAGGATCTTACTTTCAAGTTCTGGGAGGCCATCAAGGGTTGTCATGGTAATCTTTGTTAAAGATAAGATGTCATCTAAATGGACATGTTAATTTAAGCACATCATTATTGTACATAATTCAATTGTAAAAATTTAAATTTGTAATATATAAGATACAATTAATTAAAAATGGGATTTTTTTTTCCTTATGAAATGAACATGTTCTTAGTATGAGTGGTTTTAACAAAATGAAAAGAATCAAAGCAGAATAACCTAGAAGTATCATGCAGATTCACAAATACTATTAGCTTGATTATGCAAAATCCGTTCATGGACGTCCTCACAGAGGACACAATGAAATATTAACATTTACATATGTATTGTTGTGATTAATACAGACTTCACCTGAGAAACTGTATTGTGATATTTAAATGATCAAAGCTTTACCTGAAACATCAAGAATGTGAGAACTGGAATTCATGATGACTGGGAAAAGAAATGTTTACCCTGCATACTACCTGCTCCAAAGAAAAACCCATACATGTACAAGGTCATAGTTGAAGACAGAAATTTGTACCTTAAATCATCAAGCAAGCTTTACTATTATTCTCATTATTATGATGATAGACATTTAGGGTTGCACTAATATATCCTCACAGCCCAGCAAAGGTCGTATATGTATTTTTTCAGCAGATATTTTAAAGATCCATTAATTCAGTTTGGAGCTATATAAGAATCCTAGGATACTGAGTCAGGGAATACTACCTTACAGTGTCTCCAGTTAGCAGTAAGAGATCATTTCCAGATCTGGTGGCTTTCCTGTCTTGCAAGCACTGGGCTACCTCCACAGAGTGTGATTACCTCTCATCTTAGATATTGTTTAACACATTTCATGTTAAATAAAAAGGAGCTGGATGATGTAATAAATGTTTTATACTCAATAAGATAATCATCATATTTCATTCATTCGTTCTTACAGAGTGCCTGTTTCTATCCTTCAAAAATGACCCTCAAGGAGCCTAGCAATAATGTTAACTCTATATGGGCTTTATTCTTTGCTCAGTTAATCACACATTCAATTTACCTATCTTCCTGCCCATGTGCATTATAATGCAAATCAATTCAAGTAGAGATGTGAGAGCTTAGGAAGCCTGGCCTGGCAAGCAAGCTTCCTTTATTTCTTGCCTTAGAGCTAGCCAAGCTCCAGAGATGAAGAGGAGCTTAATTAGAATGATAGAAGGATTTAAAAGTCAGTTTTAAAAAAATAGCAAACTATTCAAACTGAATATTCAATTCGCAACAAAGTAGAAGAAAGCCTTAGCTCCTTAGGTCTAAACATTTCTAAACTCATAGGGCCAGAGACTGTTTTCAAAAGACAGCAACTCAGGGTGTTCACTGAAACTTGGACCCATAAGAATGCAGAACAAGATCATGCTCTTGATTTGGCAGCCACTTAGCTCCAATCCCAGTCCTTCCTGTCCCAGCATCCTCCAAGGTTGTGACACAGCTTGCTACCCATTCTAAAGCCCCAGAGGTTCATGGGATACAGGCACAAATGATGCAGATAAAAGATTTCAGAGCTACGTAATGAAAGCAACTTCTAACCTGACTTTGGACCAGTTCTACACTCTTAATAGATAATTCTTGCTTGCTTCATGCCGGGAGTGGTGGCGCACATCTTATCTTAGCACTTGGGAGGCAGAGGCAGGCAGTTCTTTGTGAGTTCAAGGCCAGCCTGGTCTACAGAGTGAGTTCCAGGACAGCTGGAGCTACAGGGAGACCCTGTCTCTAAAAGACAAAAAAGAAACAAAAAAAAAAAAGATAATTCTTGCTTCTCTCACCCCCTCCCCCTTGTTCAGCTGGGAAAATACAAATCTTTTGCATTCATAAATAGTTTACCTCTTAAGCACCTAGGTGAACAGCTGTTCTCACTGATGAGTCTGTAGAAATCACTTGATAACTGAACTTGGGTGAAGCTTCTTTCCTTCCAGACCTTTAACTTCAGTCTGCCTTCAATGAAAACATTCTGTGCTCTACTCTCCAACCTTCATTCTTTCATACCAACTTCACATTCAGTTCTTTCCAGCTCTGTTCTCCTTTATATAAACGCTGTCTTAATTTCTCAGAATCTTGCAGACTTCTGGAGTCCCTACAGCCACTGTCCCTTCTCTTCCCAGAATCCTTTTGAATAGCGTGTCCTTACTAAATCCAGACGTTCTTGTTATTTAACAAGTTCATAGTTTCTCTTAACACAGAAATTCTATTTTCCTGGACTTCTAGCAGTAAACCTCTAAAAAAAAAAAAAATCCCTAGAACTGTGAGTCCCCAAATTAATTCCTGGGGTAGCAATGGGGTAAGTTCACGGGTTCAACCTTCTAGGAAATAAGTTTTGCTAATGATTTGACAGGAAGGAATTTTAACATTCTTAAATTTTTATTACATTTTTCACAAAAGCAAAATCTGCAAATTCCAGTTATGTAGGGAAGATGGGGGACTTGTAGTGAAAAAAGTAAAGACATGTACTGTACCATATCCTGAGTAAAGAAAATATTCTGTTTGTTCTGTAGTACAAAACAAGCTTTGGTTGGTAGTCACATCTGTGTAAAAGAGGCCTCAAAATGCCGGCATTTTTCTACCATGCTACCAACAATGACTCAAGATATTCTTCAGCAAAGCAGCTTGTATGGAGCCACGAAAAGCAGTGGAATTATCATTTGTAATTTAACAAACAAGTGGTTTCCTCAATTGTTTTGTTTTACACAGAGAAAGACAGAGAGGGAGACAGAGAGACAGAGAGAGTCAGAGAGACAGAGACAGAGAGAGAGAAAGAGAGAGAAGGCATATGACATTGTCTCTCTCAAACTAGCTTAAGTCCTGCCATTTGGAACAGAGTATCCAAATCTGCACAAAATTTTGACAATCTCATAATTGTGCTAGGAACATAAAGTTAGAAATTCTGCTGAAATACTTAAGGTTCCGTGTGGATAGGCATGGGCTTGGGAGCCCCATGGATGCCAGCGCTGTACTCCCAGAACCCCAGCAGGGTTCTCACAAGGAAGAGCAAAGCACATCTAAAGAAAGCACTTCCCAGGAACCCCATGGGATTAGGGAAGTAGAACAGTTGTGAATAATTGCCCAAACCTTTATCTGCTGTGTTGTCATTTACAAAAGGAAAGGTTTAATTTCCAGGGCCACAGTAAACTACCGTTCTGGCTCAGTAAAGGGAACTCAACTCACCTCTATTCCTTGTCCAGTTTACCTGTTTTACCAGAAAGAGCTAGAGTCGGAACAAGTCTACAAAGAAGAGAGCTGTAATGCCAGGAAACACAGGCAGACAGCTGCTGCAGCCGACCAAGTGGTTAGTCAAAGGCGTTGGAAAAAGTCACAGCATGGACACATAAGCCCTGTCTCTGTGCTCTGCACATCTGAGGACCTATTATTAGAATATTGGATAAAGCTCCTATCTGTTATTAAGCTAATTAGCTTTCAGTAGTAATAATGGTGAAGTTCAACAAAGAGAACTCTGAAAACTTTTTGAGGAGCATCCCAAAGGGAACCCCAAAACAAGAGGGAATATGAAAACCAAGGTGGTTGGAGGGACTAGACATCTCCAAGGTCCATAGCCACAACAACCATCAAATACAGTCCAACTGTTGTCCAGATTAATGTCATTCTACTCACTGAATACCATCAGTTTCTACCGAACATTTGAAAGCTTCCTAGAGATCTGAAAAAGAAAAAGACCAAAGAGTATCAAATTTAGATGTGATGCAGATATTAGAATATGCAGGCAAATGGACCAGGCATGGTGGCACACAACTTTAATTCCAGCATTCAGGATACAGAGGCAAGTGGATCAGTTGCAGGTGAATCAGATTCGGCCTGACTTGGATAGTTAACATAAGACCCTGTCTTGAAAAAAATACTCAGGGAATTTAGAATAATGATGAGTAATAGGGTAAAAGTTCTAAAGGTAAAAGGTAGAAAGCAAGACTATTTGGGCAATGTCAATAAAAAATAAGGAAACAGAGGCAGGCGGATCTTCGTGAGTTCAAGGCCAGCCTGGTCTACAGAGTGAGTTCCAGGACAGCTGGGGCTACAGGGAGACCCTGTCTCAAAAAGACCAATAAATAAATAAATAAATAATAAGGAAACAGTAGGAAATAATCTAAACTAAATGCCAGAATAAAAACAAAAGTTACAGGGGACTAGAGAGATGACTTGGAGATTAAGAGTACTAACTATACTTGCAGAGGACCAGGGTTTGGTTCAAGCATCCAAACAGCAGCTAACAACCATCTCCAACTCCAGTTCCAGGGGATCTGACTCCCTCTTCTCTCCTCCATGGGCATTGCGCACATGGATGTACTTTCAGGCAAAACACTTGTACATAAAAATAAATAAATTTAAAAATTTGAAAAATAAAAATAAAGTAGCAGAAATGAAGAATTTATTTTATTGACAGCTAAGAGGCCTGACACAGGAATCAATAAGTTTTGAGGTAGGCTAGTAGAAATCACCCAAACTGAAATGCAAACCGAAAACTTCTGGGATCTCACTTTACATCACTGCCAGGTTTGTGCCACTTTTAACTTTAATCACAGAAGCTGTTTTTATAGTGGCCAGTGGTTAATGCAGAGACTTATAACTATCAGGGTGCTGAGAATCAATGACTGTACTTGCTCAGCTCTAGGTGGACCATCTATATCCACCTTCCTACACCCAAGGCTCAGAGAATATCTCGAAAGGCTGCATAGAAAGAATATAAGAGCCAGAGGATGGGAAAGGAGAACTGTGAAATGCTGTCTTCTGGATGCACAGGTCAACTCATGGCAGCTGAGGTTGTCTGTACAAGTCCTACCCAAGGTCAAGGCCTTCAAGATTCCAGCACAGATAGGGAGGAGAGCCCAGGACTGGTCTGAGGAGCTACTGGCAGTTGATGACTAATGAGGAAGGAAGAAGTCACTGTTCCTTGGAGATGCAGCCTTTGGCAGGTTGCCCATGCCGTGAGAGATTGTCCCATGCCCACACAAATACAGTCCACTAACTGGACTCCAAAATGATAAGAGTAGTAATAACATTAAGAGACATTAAGTTGGGAGGGAGATGGGTTGCAAGGAAGTGGAGAGATTGTCTCTTTCAAGGATGGAACCATTGGTAAGTTATCCAGCCCCCAGTTGATAGACCTACACTGAAGGACATTTGGAAGCACAAATGTAAGCATTGTGAGGAGCCATGAAATGTCCAAGATTGTATTCTACTTAGTAGTTAACATGTTAGGCTGCTATAGTTTTATTGGAACTCACAGAAGACACACACTTCTACGTCATGGAGGAATGGCTTGTTGTTATTCAAGTCATAGCAGACTGCACTTCCATTATCATATTTTCTGGCTTTCTTATCTCCAGAATTTTAGGGAGGCGAAGTGGAGGCACCCTAGTGGACACTGCATGTACTAAGGAAAGTCTTGTGTTACAGTGGAGGAGTCTGAGTTCAAGGAATCAGAATCTTTTATAATAGTCTGCACGGAACCATGGCAGAGCCTAACACGCATGCACAAGACCCCAGGGTCAAGGTGGTATGCCTGAAAGAAGAGATCATGCAGGTTGCAACTGAAAGAAGGGAGGAAGAGTGCTTAGGAAAAGCACCAGCGTCTTGCCTCAATGCATCTTTGGTATTCGTAGTGTTTATGGGGAAAGAACAATTTGTAAAAAGAACTTGAAGAAAAACAGCAATGTGGATCTGTGTACATCGTTCAGTGATAGATATTTACATGACATGCGTGACACCCTAGACTCAATCTCTATCACTATAATACAAACAAACAGGAAAAAAATGTTGTGTGTGAATAGTCATCACGTTTTAAGAATGGCTTAAATGCTTCAGTGGAGTGGGAATTATTTTGAAAGATAGCTTTAAATTCTAGGAGTTGGAATTGCTAGATAGAAGTACAATATGCAAGGTGGATGAATTAGCTGTTTTCTTTACTATATAAACGTGTGTGTGTGTGTGTGTGTGTGTGTGTGTGTGTGTGTGTGTAGATGTGTGGAGGCCAGGGGACCCTCCCAGGTGCTATTCCTCAGGAGCCATCCACCATGTTTCTTTTTTTTTCTAATTTTTTTAACAAATCTAGACCCGTGCCCCCCCATTCCCCCACCCCACCAGAGCTCATGCATTCTGCCAAACATGCTTTTCATCTCTTTCTCAGTCTTTCTCAATATTCTCCACGAAGAAGTTGACTGTTTTGTGCAGAAGTTCACTGTTTCAGTCAGTTCTTCGATGCAGTCCTTTCTGTTGTTGTTGTTGTTGTTGTTGTTGTTGTTTCCAATATGCATCACTCCCAACTACTTTGAACAAAAGCTCAGGGGGCCCTACACAAGAAATACAACTAGGTAATTGGCACTAGCATCCACAGATGAGGGATACCATTCGTCGTTTGTTTTTCTGGGACTGTGTTACTTCACTCAGCCTGATGTCCTCTAGCTCTAGCCATTTTCCTGCAAAGCTCATGATGTCATCTTTCTTTACTGCTGCATAGAACTCCATTGTGTAGATGTACCACATTTTCTCTATCCACTCATCAGTTGAGGGGCATTTGGGTTGGTTCCAGCTCCTTGCTATTGTGAAGAGAGCTGAAATAAACATGGCTGGTACATAGTTATCGTTCTGGCAGTGGGGTGAGTCTTGAGGGTACATGCCCCAGGAGTGGTATGGCTGGGTTGGGTGGCAAGTTCATCCAAGTCTTCCAAGGGTTCTCCACACTGCTTTCCATAGTGGCTGCATGAGTTTACATTCCAACCAGCAGTGGATAAGTGTTCCCCTTTCCCCACACAACCTCTACAGCACGCACTTTGCATCATTTTGTTTTCTTGATTTCCGTACAGTTCTTATTGGAGTAAGATGATATCTTTAAAGTGGGTTTTGATTTGCATTTCCTTAATGATTAGTGATGTTGAACACTTCTTAAGGTGTTTTTCTCAACCATCTCTAATTCCTCACTTGTGAAGTCTCTGTTCAGGTCTTTGCTCCATCTATTGAGTGGGTCATTTGTTTTCTTTTTTTCTTTGCTTTTTTTTGATAGTTATATATTCTGGAAAATCAATGCTTTGTCAGATGTTTCTGTAGGGTGAAGGTTTCCTCCCACTCTGTGGGATTTCTCTTCACTTCCTTTGATTGTTTCTCTTTGATGTACAGAACTTTTGAGTTTTATAATGAGGTCCCACTTGTCAATTGTCGACTTTAATTCTTGCACGCTGCTGGTCTGGAATTTAGGAAAGTCCTTTTCCTATGTCTATATGATCTTTGTTAGTCTGCCTGCAGCTTTTTTTTTTTCTTCTATGGCCCTGCAAATGTGGGGTTTTTCCAATCACGCTGAGTCTGTGATCCCATTCTGGAAAGTTGACTTTTGTACAGGGTGAGAGGTAGGGGTTTAATTTCATTCTTCTATAAGTGGTGATCCAGTTTTGCCAACACCACTTGCTGAAGATGCTGTCTTTTCTCCATTGTGGCTTCTTGGCCCCCTTGTCAAATATAAGATAGCTGAAATTGTATGTGCTCAGATTTGGATCTTCAGTTTTGTTCCATTGGTCAACAGGTCTGTTTTTGTGCCAGTACCAGGCTGTTTTTATGACTATAGCCTTGTAGTATAGTTTGAAGTCTGGTTCACCATGCTTCTTAAACCTGGGTAATCCCCCTGGCCTGTGAGCTACCAGAGTAAGTTGGGCTGTTTGGGCTGGTGAGTGACTCCAGGGACATGGCCATCTCCTTCTCCCTGAGGCTTGAATTACATGCTCACACAACCACACCATTTTCTTGATTTGTTTTGATTTGTTTTGTTTTGTTTTGTTTGTTATTCTTCTCTCATTCATTAGTTTTTTGAAATGTGACTTCTGGGGATCAAACCCGGGTCCTGTATGTGTGAGGCAAGCACTTTACTGACTGAGGTACCTCCTCAGTCCTCATAGACTATCTTTGAAAGTTCATATTTCAGAAGGCTTAATATTAAGTTCAATGTACAGATGAACAACAGTTAATCCTAAAGTTTTATTTGAATAGTTCAAATAAAGTCATATTTCACCAGTTGGATGAACTGAGTTTAATGCAGAGAAAGTCACTAAAAATCCAACTAATTTTCCCAAAAAAACTTTATTTGTACATTCTTCCCCCATACATACACACACACACACACACACACACACACACACACACACAGAGAGAGAGAGAGAGAGAGAGAGAGAGAGAGAGAGAGAGAGAGAGAAAAGCATTATCAGTCCTTATTTATTAAAAGCTGTCCTTTGCTCTTAAGTTATTAGACAAATTTTCTTTCTGCCACCTATTATAAGCAATGGTATAACAATAAAAATAGACTTAAAATGTATTTTAAAGTGATTTCACATATTCATTTTGCAATCTTTCTTATAAGGGATGTGAATTCTTGTTCTGAAATCTGTATATAAACATTATTGGGGTATCCAATGCATTTAGGATCAATAAAGAGAAGAAAAATTGCATGGATATTGCATTTGCCATATATTGATAATTATCTAAACCCTAATGAGAGATGTTTTACTCATCCAAACTTGTTGAAATCTGAGGATTTTTTTAGCTGCAGCAAAATGGTTTTAAATTATATTTAGATGTACCACCTCTGAAGGAATAATTTCATAAAAATTAGAATACTAACAGTAATTCATCCAATAAAAAGATTTGACTAATACCTGATAAATCTTATTTTTTTTATTTTATTTATTTTTTATGTATATGAATGTACTGTCTGCATGTAGGTTTGTGCACCCATGTCATGCAGTGCCACGGAGGTCAGAAGAGGGCATCAGATTCCCCTGGAACTTGAGTTAAAGACGGTTCTCAGCCACCATGTGGGTGCTGGGGATCAAACCCTGGTCCTCTGCAAGAGCACTCGGCACTCTTACCATCTCTCCAGCCCCACTGATAAATCTTTTTATCTATGTATCTGTCTATCTTTCTTTCCTTCTATCTTCTTTGTAAGAACTATTGGGTTTCAGGTAATTTACAAGGAAATTAGCAAGATACTGTACTAAAATATTGACCACATACAAAATATATTACCTTTTGCTCCATTTAATATCACTGAGATCCAGTTTTCTTATCTATAAAGTTCAACATCAGAATAAATGATATTATGATTCTTCCAGATCTAATGCCCCTTTTACCAGACAGCCACTTGCCCTGATTTTATATCCCAAATTATTTTTCTAACATGCAAAATCATCACTTTTTATAAAGCCTTCTCCTGTGCTGAATAAACCTTCCCCTCATATGTGCTGCATGTGGCCACTTCTCTATGATGCCCAGGACCAACCTTCTGTTAGGAGTCTATATTTCTTCTCTCTGCTTCCCTATCCCATTGTGAGGCTTGGAAGCATTCTAGTTCCTAAAGCCCTTTCATATCCACTTGCCTATTAAAAAGTTAAAGTCAAAATTTCACCATATATTGCTTATTCCATTTTCCACTTTTCTCAAAAAAAGGGGAGAGCCTACTAAGCACATTATTCTGGCTGTAAGTTTTAATACTTACTATTGAATTTAAGCTATGTGCATCTCAGCAGAATGTTTATTTTTGCAGTGGATTCTTGGATAGATGTGTTCAATACCCAAAAGACCCAGGGTTATTTTATTCATTACTCCCACCTATCTGAATATAGAAGAAAATTTCAAAAATTCCTAGTATAGCAAAATAAAAAGTATTTGCCTTTCATAATCTATAGCTGATTACCTCTATGCCCAGAGTTGAGACACATTGAAATAAGTACATTGTAGAATTTTCTGAAAGTTGGAATTCTAGTTAAGTGAAAATTTCAAGTGAAAATTTAGGCAATGTGTTATAATACAAAGATTATGGATTTGAAAAATAACGACAAAATCAGCAAATGCCATGCTCTATCAGTGTGTCTTAAACTTTAGTTTTAAGCCTTCTTATTCCCAGTTCTTTGATTGGTTAATCCCAAAAAGAAATATTATTTAACCTATTATGTGAGCCAAATATGATAATTTGGCCTATCATAAAATTGATAGCTGTGGATTATCAGCTATTTCTAAGAAAAAAATGGAGATTAAAACATGGAGTATGCAACTGAGAGATGAAAAGTTTTCTTAATATTTCTTCTGATAGTAAAAAGATTTGAGAGACATTCATATTCATTCTTTTTTTAATTTTATTTATTTTTGTATGTGTATGAGTGTACTGTCTGCATGTAGGTTCATGTACCTGTGTCATGCAATTCGGAGGAGGTCAGAAGAGGGCATCAGATTCCCCTGGAACTGGAGTTAAAGACGGTTCTTAGCTGCCATGTGGGTGCTGGGGATAGAACCCTGGTCCTCTGCAATAGCAGTCAGTGGGCATTCTTAACCACTAGGCCATCTCTCCAGCCCCTCATATTCATTCTTTTTGCTGGCTTTTAATCAATAGTGACCTTCACCTTTACCTGGGAGTTTCCCCAAACTTCACCCTGAGAAAGAACTGCATGAAAATGGACTTGATCTCCTTTACCAAGGACTTCATATGAAAAAGCCTTATCAGCAAGCTCATCTGTTTCAAATGGTTATCAACAGCAAGCAGCACATGTATATCAGAGCAGAAAATTCTTAAAAAAAAGTGAAACTGCTCTCCACACTTTAAGTACAAACAATGGAAAATGAGCCATAGACACAAAGGGTCAATGTTTCATTAAACAGAGAATCATAACCTTAAAAAAATAAAACCTAATTCTGCCTCTTTGATCCAAACTAAATCATCTTTCACCGAAATGCTGTCTCTCTTGTGAAGAACCTTGGTCCTCGGAGGACATTGCCGGCGATCTGAACTTCTTGTGGTCACCGTTCACTCAGCCATGCTGTCCTCTCACTGTCCAATAATTACGTCTTTTCTTATTCAGCAATGTACTTGATAGTTTACTTCCAGAATGTGAATTGCTCACCTTTGTCTCCAGCAGCTATAGCTGTTGAATTTTCCATTATAATCTAAACCTAAAGGACCAATTTTTAAAAAATTCTTAATATCCCAAGGCACCTTGCTTCTTTAGACATGAATATTAAATAGGGTGAAAGCTTAAAACCCTTGGTGGAGAGTCTCGTCAAGAGAGGCCACATGAGGACATTCAAAATACAACTAGCCAAGTCACATTCTATTGTGGGATTAATTAGCTGTGCACTACAGCTCCAGTGTTGTAGTGAAGGTACTTTTCCACAGAGCTTTTGTCACATGCTTCTGCCAGGCCCGTTTCTTTCTTTGCTCAGTCTCCAGCCACAGTTTGAGGAAAAAGCAGCTGGACGTGGTGGCAGAAGCAGGAGACAGAGGAGGAGGGTACTGGTTGGTCCCACTCTCTTTACATTGTGCTTTGCCCAAACAGCAACTGCCTAGCTACTTCTTCTCAGAAAGTCTTTCACGTCTTCTACATTGACACCATTAGAGGAAGCTATTCTTAACCCCCAGATCAAGTAAGCTGGCTAAAAATGAAAGAGAAATCTTTTAAGTTTGAAATTTTTATGTCATTGTCAAATTGGTAAGAGGAAAAAAGAAAAAAAGAAAAAAAAACTTTCCACCTAGCAGACAGGGAATAAAAACTGTCTTCTTTTCGACCTCGTATGATGTTTTTTCAGTATGTTGCTCAGAATTGAAGAAAGGGCTCATTTCTTGACTATTGCCATGATTTTCACTGAGATTTATATTCAATGACACCTGAAGATTACACATAAACCCTGACACTAGCGTAGGCTAGATCCTGCTGCCTGAACTGTGAAAAGGATCACTGCAGATGCATTACAGGGCTCATTAGAAAGCCTTTCCTCCTCTGCCCAGATAGCTACTATGCTTTCTGTGACTTTCAGGAAGCACTTCTTTTTTCTTCCACACCTGCTTTGGTTTATGAATGTTGGAAAACTGTAAATGCATGATCTTACAAATAAAATCATATCATAAAAGTGACATTGTTGAAGAACATGCTTTTCTGAATACCAATTAGCATTATGATTTTTTTTTAATTGGCACATTTCTGTATCTACCAGACCATGCCAACTAAGAAGAATACACCATATTTCAAAACTTTCTGCTGTGTAGCAACTGAAAGATTTTCCTCTGGTTAGGAGATTCAAGTTTATGGTTTTTGTATTACAAAATCATTATGTGTTCTGGTCTTGTTTGTTATAGGGAAGATTCTTTTTCAGGAGTCTCTAAATGCTGCTGTGCACCTAAGTTGTTGAATTGGTTGAAGACCTTCTGGTATTCTACCATACCCTTCTCAAATAGGCATTAGGTTCTAAGACCCATATAATTCCTAAAAGCTACAGAAATGAGAATATGTGATTCAATTATGGATTCTACTATAAAAAGAATACAAAGGACAGTGTCATTTAAATGAATATATTATGATAGCTAAGTTATGGTCACTGAGAATCACGAAATACTTGACTGAAATATATCCATAGTCATTGGGAAAACTAACTTTTTGCCTATTGAAACAATCCATTTCTCCTGGAAATAACGAGCCTATAATGACTAATTGAAAGATATTAGTAATTCCTTTAACATATGTATATGAACTCATGTTCTGTGTTGTATATGAATAATAACTGTCTTCAAAATGTGCTCTCCCTATAGTGTTTTGAAGTAAGCTAAGATATTGATATTGATGCATACACATCACTTGTGTAAGAGGGAGATTTCTAGACAATGTCAAGTAGAGGAGAAAATAAGTTGGTTTTTAAAGACTAGAAAAGATCTTTACCAAGTAAAAACAACAAAAGACAAAGGGTGAAAAAGAAGCAAAAATGGCAGGTTTAGATCCTTCCTCTGTGGTTCAGAAAGGGTCATATTTTCTCCTAATTATCCTAAAACACTTTAATACTTTATTGTAGGAAAAAAATCATTTAATCAGGTATGACAATATTAAGAAATAATAACTACACTTTGTAAATTAGAATTAAACATACAATGTTATCCCAAGAAAGTACTTTATTCTTGTTCTATGGCAAAAAATGCTATATTCGCAGAAATTTAATACTGGAGAATTCCGCTCTCGCAGAGACCCACTTTGATGACGCAATTCTCTAATTAAGCTATGTCATAGGAAACTTAAAGCGCATTAACATGCTGAATGACTCGCCGGGCGTGGTGGCGCACGCCTTTAATCCTAGCACTTGGGAGGCAGAGGCAGGTGGATCTTTGTGAGTTCAAAGCCAGCCTGGTCTACAGAGTGAGTTCCAGGACAGCTGGGGCTACAGGGAGACCCTGTCTCGAAAAGACCAAAAACAAAACAAAACAAAACATGCTGATTGACTCAATGAAAAAAATATTAAACCATTAAGACAAATTAGTAATCCACTGCATTCCGTCTGAACTTTAAATAGTTAACAATGGCAGGATTCTGTCTCCTGCCAGAGAGAGCCTCTTCCTTCCAGGTTCAGCTGGTCATACCACCCACATGCTTTTGATCATTACCTACACATGCAGTGGTCATGTCAGTAGCTAATTGCCAGCATTACTTTCTTCATTTTTCTTGTTAAAGAGAGATTTTTAAAATGAGCTCAATATATCAGCCCTTTTAGCAGAATTATTAATAACATGAATAACCTCATTTATTATTTGGTCTTTTTTTCCCTGAGCTCTTCTTTCACTGATAAATTTGTAAAGCCTCTCAGAATCAGTGAAAAAGTATTTCCTTCTCATTTTGTTTGTCCCCACTTCTACTTAACACCCCAAAAAGTATATACCTTACAGTTTATTCTTAGTTATTCTGATCTGAAGTTGACCAAATCAGCAAAATTTATTTACTTGAGTTTGGAACTTTAGAATAAAAACTTCTAACTACAAATAGAATGAGTTAAAAATGTTTAGCAGGAAGCTGAAAATTAGTAAGAGGCTCAGAAGTCAAGAGCATTGGCTACTCTTGCAAAGGACCTGGATTCAATTCCCAGCACCCACACAATGTCTAACAAATTTCAGTTCCATGGGAATTTGATGCTCTCTTCTGATCTCCGTGGGCATTGCATGGCACAGGTGCACTCAAACATATGCAGGAAATTTATGCACATATGGAAAGTAAAAATAGCAAATAAAAATTTTAGTAGATGATATTAAACAATGTGCAATTTGTGAGGTTTGGTGGTGCTCACCTGTAATCCCAGCACTCTGGAGGCAGAGGATGGTGTATCTCTGTGACATTGAGGTCAGCCTGGTCTATATAGCAAATTCCAGGCTAGGTGGAGCTACAGAGAGACACTATCTTTAAAAAAAATTGTGAGATTGGGCTGGAGAAATGGTTCAGCAATTAAGATCCATGGCTGTTCTTGTAGATCAGGGTTCGAATCCAGCACCCATAAGACGGCTGACAACCATCCATAACTCCAGTTCCAGGGGATCCAAAGCCCTCTTCTGTTCTCAGAAACTGCACAACACAGGTGCACTTACACCAGCTAGGTATAACACTCGTGCACATAAAAATAAATAAATAGTAAAAAATATGCAACTAACTATATATACCATAGAGATCAATAACCACAAATCTAATTATTTAAGTCAAAACATGAATATAATTTACTAGAAAAGTTCAAAAAGAAAAAAAATGACTCTCTTTCATTATATTACCAAAGTATGTATTTTTCCTCCAGTGCTAAAAATCCAAAAGATATTGTCCATTTAAGTTATTATATTAACCACTGAATCACAAAACTATGCGAGTTTTATCAAGTAAGCAAGTTCCTTCACCTGAAAAATAGATTAATATTAGTTTTATATACCAATGTTGCTGGGATAGTGAATTATGAAATCAATATGCATTTTTCATTAATCAAATTTTTACTGTCACATGGTATTTCAGACATAGATCAGAAGATTTTAGTATAAGATAACTCCTTTGAAGGAAAATAGTGAATGCCAAGGTAGAAGTAGAAATATGTGACTTTTAAATGAATGTCTTCTACAGCCAGGGTCTTTGTGTAGCCTCAGTTGTCCTGAAACCTACTATGCAGACCAGGCTGGACTTGAACTCACTCTGGCTCCTGAGTGCTGAGATTAAAGGTGTGTGTCTCCTTGCCAGCAACTGCCAGGAACTATTTAAGCAGATAAAAACTGACCACAATCTTGAATCAGTGATAGAGTCACATGTAACTAAGAATGAGGATGTCTGCAAGAGGAAATGGTAAAAAGATAGTTGCTGAAGTACAAATGAACACAGATGTCTGCAATGGTGAAAATTCTGGTGATTAAAAGAAAAAGGCTGGTAGAAAGGATTCAAGAAACAGGCAAGAGACAAATAACAATTCCTGGCCACTATAAAGAGCCTGAGTTTTTGTTTTGAATGGAGTTACAGCATAATTTCATATCTTATTTAATTATGCATTTATTACATTTTGTTTCTTTAATAAGAAATATATATTCATTAAGAAATGGCTGTACCAGAATTAGAACAGAACCCTGAATTTCTCTGCCTTCCAGCTCCCAGAATGGTTGAAGAAGCTTAGCCTGAAGAGGCTGCCAAGGGTTATGAGAAACGGTCAAATTTATGCTGTGTTGATGGTGTCAGAACCAATGCTGAGAGGGCAGATGTAATGTATCATGGAGGAGAGTCAGGGTGACTCCATGGAGAACCAGGCTTGGGAGGGAAATCACAGTTCTGATTAATTAGGCATGCTCATTATTCACCCAAGTGGAGAAAGCCTGGAGGGAGGTGAACATGGCAGTCTGGAGCTCAGGGAGAAGTCAGGTACATAGGCAGCATGAAATGCCATACTTAATATAATAAATACGTACGAGAGGACATGCATAGAGAAGAAAAGGCAGAGGATTTAGCATTGGGACAATCTAACATTTAAAGGGCAAAACAATAAGAAAAGTGAAAAATGTGACTGAAAATAAGCACATCATATGATGAAGGGAAATGCAGGGGACTATGATGGCACGAAAGACTGTTACAGCTACAGGAAGTAACAAGCAATGACAACTGCTGTGGCAGTCAAGACCTTGGATCTAGCTGAATAGAAACCAGCTATGACGTGGATGTGGCGTCTCTTTACATGAAGTCAATACCAGACAGCGTGAGAGGTGAGGAAATGAAGACAGAACAAGTTCCATGAGCTTTACTAGAATGAGTTGCCACCCCGTAACATTTACTCATGACTTCCTAGACGTTCTGTCCCCAAGGTTATGATCTTTCTTCTTCCAGCTTCCTGATTAGCCAGCTAAGACAATTACCACCATCCACGATTCCACGTATCTAGGTGACTTCCATTCCCAAACAAGGTGGACAATTTGGTACATCATCCCAAAAGTTCTGTCCAGAGAGATAGGCTGCCACTCAAGGTCACTTCTGAGCTTGACAGTTTTTCAGCAGACACATTCACACATTCATAAACAACAAGCTTTTTCTTCCTATACAATTGGTCATCATTGAACACGCTGTGCAGCCACAGGTATGACCAGGAGTCTGAACAAGAGATACCAGTTCATCTGTGGAGGAAGACGGGAGACTTCCCCCGTCACTATTTTAGTCTGCAATCAAAATACTTCTCTGGTTCAATGGTCTTCTGGGTCAGATGGACTTTATGCTCTGGGAGACCTAGGCTTTCTCATCTTACCACTGTCAGCTCTGGCTGTATGGCTGGCTAGTCCATAGTCAGATGCCCATTTTCTACTAACATCCAAAATATTCCAGCTGCTTTTTTTTCCAATGGTATATAATTTCCTACTAACGATATCATGCTCTAGGAATCAAGAGCTCTATATTATCATTATCCTCCTGGGACTTGCCATAAATTCCACATGGCTTCTTTTCCAACCACAGATATATCTAAAACCAAAGTCTTTAATCCTCATCTCAGAGGCTGCTTCCTGAAGAGCCAAGTGCAACGGGCCTCTCATATCTTTCATCTTTAAACAAATTTTAAAGTAATTGATACACTACAATAAAACCATTATTTCTTTTACATGATAAAGACTAGACTAAAAGTTGAAACAACTTATAAAATCAAATATAAAAAGAATAGAATGCCACCCAACTATAATAGTATTAACCTGCTATTCTTTGCCAGGAAAATTAATATGCGGGTCCATTGATATGTTGAGAGTGGGAATAGATATTCAGCCTGACAATTGATAATGGTGAGGTGTTAATAATTTGTTAGACTAAACACAGTTTAAGACCACACTTTCAGTTCTGACATTTTATCACATGAATTACTGATAACCTCAAATATGATTACAGGTAAGTTTAGAGTCGAATCATTCTTAAAACACATAATGTCTAACCTATACACTATCTGGACATTATAGAAGGAGAATTTCAGAAGGGGGGCTTCTGCTTATGACAAGCTTCATATCTTTGTCAGGTAGAAAATGGCCAATCGTTAATTACATCTCAAGTCAATTTATTTAACGTAATACTGTTTTGCTATAAAGTTCATATGACATAAAAGAAATATTTACAGATAAAAAGGACTGGTGTCAAAAGCTTAATTAGATTATCCCTGGCACCCATTATAATTCTAAGTCACAGTTTACTGCAGAAGCAGAGTTACATGGGCTCTGACCTATGGAACAGACTCTGAGAAACCACAGATTGAGAAATGGTCCATTTATGGTAATCAGGACATTGCTGATAATGAAGTTGCTTAGATTGGGCGAACAAATGCTTTCAAAATGTACTTCAGAGGGAGGAGAGTTCACTGACCGAGCCACACTCACCCCAGCTCTATGCCAAGCTCTGTCAAAAAGAAACACTGATTTTAGCTTCTTTGCCTTTTGTACCCCTGACAAACAGGAATCTGTGGGAGAAGACCCCAGCAGGCAGCTGGAAGCCTGCATGGCATTGTCCTAAGCACGGTCCACTATTGAGCAGCTACTTGAACTGTGTTGAAATTGCAATTTTCTTAAAAAAAAAAAAAAAACTATTAAGTACAAAACTGTTTGTAAAATTTGGCCACATGATCAATATCTCCACCCTAGGTTACTCAAGATAATGAAAATACTTTGCTGAGGAAAGAAAGCAGATGATCAGAAGGTTATGTAAGCAGAGAAGTCTATTTAGAATTTTTTAAGAACTAAAGATGTTATTTCAACTTAGAAACTATAAATTTAAAATTGTAGTCATTACTTAAATTCATGCTCAGTCTAGATATTATATTCATGACTGCATAGATTCCTTTAAAAAGAATCATTTATCTTTTATATACATATATGTTCATACATTATGAATTACATTTACAAATGTTTATGTTCTTTAATTTATTATATTGATTTACATTATTCTAAAAACCACGTTTTTTCAAATACTAAAGTTAAAATACGATGAAAGTTACATGTTTTTAAAGTTCTACATATGCAAACAAAAATGGATTTAAAAAAAAGAAACAGATTTAAAATTAAAATCTTTAGAGGGCTATAGAGATAGTGTGCTGGATAGCTTTAGTGTCAGCTCAGCTCCTGCTTCCAGGCTCCTGCTCTGAGTTCCTGACTTGGGCTCCCTAAGTGATGAACTGTGAGCAGAGCTGTAATATGAATAAACCCTCTCCTCCCCAAGTTAGTGTTGGTCAGAGTGTTTTCTCATGGCAATTGAAAGGAAACTAGAACAGAAATTGGTACCACAAGCTTGGGGTATTGCTGTGATAGACCTGGCCCAGGGGGTTGGCAGAGGATTGTGGAAGCGAGTTTGAAACTTTGAATTAGAAAAGTCATTGAATGCTTAGAGTTTATTGCTGTGGATCTTAGAAGAGGTATGCTGAGAGTTGTAGACTATGGAGGCCTGGCTTGTGAAGTTTCAAAGGGAAGCAGAGACTATCAGGGCTGTTGTGTGAGTTTTGAGTTGAGAATCTGTGGGTTCTGGTCGGCTGGGACTGAAAAGTCAGCTGTAATTAAGAAGTTACCAGAACCTGAAGTGAAACTTTGTCTTACTAGGACAATTAATGCTAGTTAGCTGGGGCTGAAAAATCAGGTGTAAGTGACAAGAGACCAACATCACTGAGGTGAAATCTGAGAATTATTTCCTCAGGGTCAGCACACAGAAGCTATGTCCAGAGGGGGACAGAGCCTCCATCTCAAGATGGAAGCAGGACTTGGTAATGAGTAAGAGTCTCCTATATGGTTCTAGTGTTGAAATGTGAAGGGTTACAGAAAGCAGCTGAGGCTTGGCACTGTGAGAAGTCAGGAAAGTCCATTGGTGAAGGTGCAGCCTCAGTTGCAGTGAAGACCCTCAAGATTGCATGGGTCATGGGTAGAATCTGAGGCTTTGCACCAGGAGTGGCCAGAAGAACCCATTGGTGAAGGTGCAGCCTCAGTTTCAGTGGAGACCTCAGCTTTTTGGTAATTCAGGACCATGGGATTACCATCGAGGAAAGCAGCAGGTATGGCATGGAGCCCTCCCCCAGTGCCTGTAAGAGGAGCTCTGTTGACACCAGAGTCAGAGAAATGGAGTTGATGAAACCCTTGGGAGCCCATCCCAAATGTCCGGCCTTGAGCTGGACTTGGTTTGTTTAGGTGTGCCCAATTCTTCTCTTTGAAATAAAATAGTATTTCCTTTGGATTTTACAGAAGCCCACAGTCAAGAGACTTTTAAGAGACTGTGAACTTTTAAGTATTTAGATTTTTTAAGGACTGTGGGGCTTTTAAAGTCATACTGTCTTGGGCTGGAGAGATGGCCTAGAGGTTAAGAGCGCCGACCGCTCTTGCAGAGGACCCGGGTTCAATCCCCAGCACCCACATGGCGGCCGAGAACCGTCTGAAACTCCAATTCCAGGAGAACTCCAGTTCCAGGCAAATTCGATGCCCTCTTCTGACCTCCACGGCATTGCACGACACAGGTACACAGACTTGCATGCAGACAGTACATTCATACACATACAGAAATAAATAAAATTAATAAAAAATAATTTTAAAAAGTCATACTGTCTTATGTTGTGATATTAATAGTAACATCACTTCTTGGCCCCAAGAAATGAAAAGGTTATTGTCTAATAGTGATGTGTTTTGTGTGTCAAGTTGACAATGGGGTCATGTGTGCTTTTAGATCAATTAGATCCCTTTAGTGTCAACTTGGCACACCTGGGCTGAGGAAGCCTCAATTGGGGAATTGCCTTAATTGGACTGGCCTGTGGCCACATCTGTGGAGTATTTTGATTGTTGAGTGATGTGAGAGGGTCCAGACCACTGTGGTGGTGCCACCCCTAGGCAGGTTGTTGAGTATTGTGTAAGAAAGCAGGTGTAGCATGCGCCAGAGGAACAAGCCAGTAAACAGCGTTCCTCCATGGCCTGTGCTTCAGCTCCTGCTTCCAGCTTCCTGCCCTGAGTTCCTACCTTGGGCTCCTTCAGTGATGAACTGTGACCTGGGAGATATAAGATGAATAATCCCTTTCCTCCCCAAGTTGGTATTGGTCAGAGTGTTTTCTCATAGCAGTTGAAGGCTAACTAAGATGGCTTACCAGGCACTGGCTGCTCTTGCAGAGGACCTAAGTTCAATTCTCAGTACCCATACAGAGGCTAACATCCTTCCATAACTCCAGTTCCAAGAGATTCAGCACTCTCTTCTGACCTCTGTGGACACTGCAGGACACAGGTGCACTTACATACATGCAGGCAATATGCTCATGAACATAAAATAAAAATAAGAAATAAAATATTTTAAAAATTAAAATCCTTCATTTTTTTTAATTTTAAACTTTTATTTTTATGTGAGAATTGTGCAGATGAGTGCATGTGCCCTCAGAGACCAGAGTGGGTATCAGACCCCTAGAGCTGGAGTTATAGGCAGTTTTGAGCAGCCAGACATGAGGGTTGGGAACTAAACTAGGGTCCTTTGGAAGAGCAGGAAGCATTCTTAACTGCTGAGTCATCCCTCCAGCCCCCTTAAAATCCTTTCTAAGGAACTTGCTCAGTCACACATTTGAAATTGAGGCTGTCAGAGGTTAAAAGTTCAAATCCCCCTACATATCAGAGTAAATGCCAGTCATATGCAAATTCCTTCTTCTCAAAATATTTGTACACTGCTTTTCATTCTCTTTTAATAAATTCCATAATGCGTGGCCATGGCAGACCATCATTCTCCAAAATGGCCACAATTCACTGTCCATCAAGAAGAAAAGTCTATTTCTCTATGCTTTAACTCTTATTTTGCTATTTCCTTGAAAAAATGAGAATGTAAGAGAAGTGGTAGTGCTACCCTCCTGAGAAGTACAGGTCACAAGACTCTCAGAAGTGTGAATCCTCCCTCACATCTGAGAATAAACAAGCCAGACAATAAGAGCTACTTATCATTAAGTCATTGGTGTGGAACTTGATCAGAGGAGAACTAGTTATCTTCTAACTGCCACAACTGGAAGTTGGGGTTAAAAGCAATGTTGTCAGTATTTTATGCCACTAAATTTCAGGGAAGTTTTTTTTTTTTTTTTTTTTTTATTTTTGTATGTGTATGAATGTACTGTCTGCATGCAGGTCTGTGCACCCGTGTCGTGCAGTGCCGCGGAGGTCAGAAGAGGGTCTCGGATTCCCCTGGAACTGGAGTTCTCCTGGAATTGGAGTTTCAGACGGTTTTCGGCCGCCATGTGGGTGCTGGGGATCGAACCCGGGTCCTCTGCAAGAGCGGTCGGTGCTCTTAACCGCTAGGCCATCTCTCCAGAACTAGCAGCATTTCTCCAGCTTTTAGAATTGTGAGTACTTGGTCGGAGGACTGCAAGCTGAATAACTCTCTGGAGGTTGTTCTCAGATGAAGAGGCTATGTAATGTGCCAGGTAGCATCATTCTGTAGCCTTCCTGAAGTCAGCCTGCACTGAATGTCTGGTTTGTTACAACTGCAAATCAGCATTACCTCCTCATCCTAGATCCAATCAAAGGAGGAGAGTATTGCATTGTCTTCTCATCCCCTGAGGTCCCCTGAGATCCTACGGAAACCTCTGGAAGATGCATCACACAACTCTTCACTAAGTAGAATACACCTCCAAAAGTTGCTGTGTATAAATTCCATCTCAGGTTCTGTTTTCCTCAAGTCCAAACTTTCCTCTACATAACTTACAATCTTAATGCTGATAGATACATGCTTATTAGTGGAGAAAATTCCCTACAGTTTTAAATGGTATACCTATGAGACTTCTTTTGGCCATCCTAATATGACAGTAGAACAGGTTGTTGGCATTTCTTCTTTTTATGAAAGGTTCTAAAATTTATTTTGAGGATGAGTAGATAATTCTTTACACACTGGTTTATAAATTTAAGTGGGTAAAATGTTTGAGATGTGAATTCTGTCCTAATAAATATGCTTTACAAAATAAACCAATGGAAATTCAACAAAAAGATGGACTGGGAGAGCCCTGGCACTGAGACTGAGATTCACACATGCAGATCTCTGGTTGAAACCATCCAGATTTCCTTACTTTCTCTGCATTTCTCCAGACTGGGACCTGGTCTGTAGAAATGACTGACAGCTGTTGGAAGGTTGGCCCAGGCAATTCTCAGCAGCTAATACATGTAAGGAGAGCATGGGGTGAGGACTTACTGGCTTCTGGTTTCTTACACAAAAGTGTGAGTGTGGAGCACCAAAGAGGAGAAGATCTTCCTCCCGTACAGCCTGCCATTACCTGCCCAGTGCCTTCTGTTGGAGATACGTAACATTGTGCCAATTGACAAAATGAAAATGCTAACAAGGTGCAGTGTTATTATCACAAAGTATGGGAAGAAGTCTGTTTTTGAACTGAAAGAAAGAGTTGATTATTGATACATCAGTTGATTGTTGATACATCAATAACCACATAATTGGATTTTGCATTTCTTTGCTCTTTATGCTTCTGTCAAAGTAAAAGCTTACAGTCCTTTCAAAATACAGAATTCTGAACAACCAAATGATCATACAAACCATACAACCCCAAATGGTGTTTGAAATGCTATCCAAACACAGCAGTGGAAGTGAATGATGAGTGTGAAAAATTCTAGTATTTGACTGATAAATTGTGAATCCAAGTGAATTTTAAAAATAAATAAAAAGGCAGAACTGCCTGGTCCCTTGGGGGGCTCACCACCCAACCTGGAAGTTGCAGCTTGGCCTCCAGACAGGCACATGGACTCAGTGAGTTGCCAGTAAGGCAAGGCAGAAATGCTTGGTCCCTTGGGGGGCTCACCACTCACTCCAGAAGTCTCAGCTTGGGCTCCAGACAAGCACATGGACTCAGTGAGGTGCCAGTAAGGCAAGGCAGAACTACCTTGACCCTTGGGGGCCTACAATCTTCTCCTTCCCCTGCCCCCCCAGTCAATCTGGTGGGGCTGTGGTGCAAACCTAATAGGCACAGCATTAGTGATTATAGTCTGTGCAACCAACACTGAGGTGCCAGAATCCAAAGAAAGAAACAGAAAAATCCATATGCCAAAGACAGAAAGAAAAAACATGAGATAAACTTATAACAAATCCACACTGAACTCTACCAATACTACAGAAGATCCCTACAATGAGATCTCCAAGGAAAGAAACCAAGACACCAACCTTAGAAGAACAACTATACACATATTCAAAGAAATTAGAGAACTAAAGGAAGAGAATGAAAAACTCATGAAGGACCTAGAGGGAGATAATAACAAATGTTGGAATGAACTAAATGGAGAAAATGAACAAACTGCAGAAGGAAATGGAAATGGTGAAAAGATCCCAGGCCAAAATGAAAATAAAAAATGACCAATGAACCAAGGAGCTACAAGAAGAGAATGACAGGCTCCAGAGGGAAGTGGAAAATCTAAAGAAATCACAGGATGAAGTGACAAAGGAAATTGAACATTCATCCAATCACCAGGAAAGGATGAGAAAAAGCCTCAGAAGCAGAATGGAAGAAGTAGTAAAAAGAATATCAGACCTGCAGGATAATACGTAGCAGCTAGAAAGCTCAAGTAAAGATTATGAAAAAATTTTAAAAACACTAGAGTGGAACAACCAGGAAATGTGGGACACTATGAAAAGACCAAGCCTCTGCATCATAGGGATAGAGAAAGGAGAAGAATCCCAAGACAACACTATTGACCAGATCTTCAACAGGATAATAGAAGAAAATTTCCCCAAACTGAAAAAATGCCAGAGTCCAGCTCCAGCAGGTTCATTTCCTGAAGTGGGTGGTCACAAAGGTGGTGAAGAAATTAATCAAATAAGACACAAGAATCTCCTTTTCATGACCTGAGGAACATCTATCTTCCCTGCTCCTGTGCAGAGGACCTCTTCGATTTCTTGACCTAAGGATCAGAGAGCATTTGCCTTCTTTGATCCTGTGCAGAGGCCTTTTGGGTTTTCCACTCTGCCAATTTCTTCTCTTTTCTGCTCCTCAGGTCCCGATGTTTATTTTTTTTTATTTTATTTATTTCTATATGTGTATGAATGTACTGTCTGCATGCAAGTTTGTGCACCCGTGTCGTGCAATGCCGCGGAGGTCAGAAGAGGGTCTCTGATTCCCCTGGAACCGGAGTTCTCCTGGAACGGGAGTTTTCAGACGGTTCTCTGCAGCAATGTGGGCTGGGGATCGAACTGGGTCCTTGTAAGGCCGGTTCGGCACTCTTCACCCGCTAGGCCATCTCCCAGACCCCCCCCCCCAATGTTTATTTTATATGCCCCCAAACTAATACATGTTATGCAAGTCTAAGCTAAATGATGAAAAAAATAGCCCAACTTCCCGTAAATATTTTTCAGGAAAATTCACACTCTGAAAATTATTTCCTTAACATCAAAAACAAGTAAAACAATCAAATAAGATGGTAAATCATTTAGTTGAACATCAAGAAACGTGAACATAATAGTACAAGCCATTCAGCTAAGCAATTTAACAGTTTTGCAGCAAGCAAAGGTAATATTAACTTTTAACTCTAAGTACTTCCATTCTTTATGCCTTGTGGTTACATGGGTGCGGATAGTGTAAAAAAAATGAGCTTTAAAATTTTAGACTAGAGAACTTATTTTTCTCACTTTAGTTCTTGTTCCTCAACCTGTAAGTCATTTTGTGGCTGGTGTAGCTTTGATTCCATATCTTTTTTTTTTCTGGTCTTTTTTCTCAGTTTCTGTTTTCCTCAGTTTCTGTTTTATAACACTTTCTTGCTAAGGTGATTTTCTAAGATCTACTCTAATCTTGCGATCCACTTCAGCTAGAATCCACGTTTTTTTTTTTTTTATTTTTTTTTTTTTTTTTTTAAATCTTTATTTTGTGTATGATGTACTGTCTGCCATGTATGTTGGCACCCGTGTCGTGCATTGCGGGAGGTCAGAAGAGCGGTCTCGGATTCCCTGGAGCTGAGTTCTCTGGAATAGGAGTTTCAGACGCTCTCGGCCGCATGTGGGTGCTGGGGGATGAACCCGGTCCTCTGTAAGAGCGGTCGGCGCTCTTAACCGCTAGGGCATCCTCCAGCCCCCTAGAAATCCATGTTTTACTGGACTTGTTTCACTTTGCCCTACAATCTCTTTTTAGTTTAAATCTACCAATGAGGATTCATCAAAATTCCTTTCTTTATTGTAGACTTCTTAAATTACTATTGTTCAGCTTTATGTTGTGTACACAGTGGCTTTATTTCTCAGAAAGTTCTCATTTCTAGGAAAAGCAAAAGTGTCAGTTTCCACTCCCTGAGGCAGAAGCAGGTACCCTACCGCTAGAAGCCAAAAGTCAAGCAGCCGAGAAAAATAAGAATTAATATGATAAGGAGAATTATTAAAAACCAGGTCAGCTGGAGAGCAGACTTCAACCAGATCGGGTAAGGTCACTCGAACTTTGTCAAGCAGGAACCCTTTCAAAATGGCTCTTCACAAAAACAAAACTCATACAATTATAAGAAGTCACACTAGAGCACCAAACAGACAGGACCAGAAAAGGAAATCCCCCATGCCAATATAATGTAAAATACTAGTTGTCAAAACAAAAGACCAAATACCTAGAACGACATGAGAGAAAAACCAATTACAATACAAGGGGGACACAACCCATTAGACACAGACTGATATTCTTCAGTCCAAATTATGAAAGCTAGAAGAACCTGGAGCCAAAGTATTACCCAGTGCTAACAGCTATTAGATGCCAACCCGATCCTATCTATCAGCAAACATATCGTCTAGTTGAAGGAGAAAGAAAATCTTTCACCCATCATGAACTAGTTGAAGAGATACATGTCTAAGAAACCAATACACTTCAGAAACTCCTTGAAGCCAATCCAAAGCATAGAGGACAGGGAGCAACTATCCCTAAAAATTAAAGAGGAATCAACAACAGCATACTCCAGAGTAAATATAAACCTAGATCAACGAACGCAAAGAAAAAAAAAAATAAGTGAAATGAAGCATCACACATCTCTCAATAAATCCTAAATACTAATGGACTAAATTCCCAATGAAAGACATAGACTGGGAAATGGATTAGAAAGTAACCCTAATATGCTAAGTCTACTAAAAAAACCAAACTCCTAAAAAAAAAGACAATAGATAAAGGATGGAAAAAAATATCCACGTGAATGGTACCAAGAACAAGCAGTAGTGGCTATTCTTAATTATAGACAAAATAGTAAGCTCAAAGTAAAACTAATCAGCACCAAACACAAGAGGAATTACACTTTGTCAAAGGAACAATAGAACCTATGAAGGACTCACAATCCTAAAATGTCTATTGCATCCAAACTATGGTGCAAACTAATTATAAAAACTACTTGCGCGGACCTCAAGACAAGATTAAGCTAACACACTAATAGTGGGGAGATATCAACATCCCATTAGCCACTTGATAGATCATATGGACAAAAAGAGTCAACAGAGAGAGATCATTGAACTGTATAATATATACCAACATGGCCCTCACAGGACCATCTACAGAATATTCTTCCCAAACACCACAGAATATAAATTTCTACTCAGCACTCATGGAATATCATTCCTCAAATCGACCACCTATACTGGGACACAAATAGAATTTCGTGGGTCTGTGAGAGTGGCCTATGCGGTTTAAGCAGCGCGGACCGCTCTTGCAGAGGACCCGGGTTCGATCCCCAGCACCCACATGGCGGCGCTGAGACCGTCTGAAACTCCAACTTCACCGAGGAACCCCAGTCTCCCGGGAATCCGGACACCCCACTCTGACCTCCTGCGGCATTGCACGACACCTGGGCACGATTGCATGCCGACAGTAATCGTACTCACATACAGAAAAACATAACAAAAATTCCAAAAAAACAAGACAAGCAATTCACCAAATCTGCAAAGGTTTGAAATACTTTCATGCTTCTATCAGACCACCCCCCCTCCCCCCCCCCCCCCCCCCCCCCCCCCCTTCTCCCCCCCCCCCCCCACCCCCATTGCAATAAAGCTCAACATTGAAACCAGCATAAGCAACTAGCTACCAAGAACACAGGCGACTAAACAACACCATCTGAATATGAATGGGTCAGTGAAGAAATAAAGAGTGAAATTAAAAGTATTCAGGGAACTGAACGAAAAAAGACAATACAACACACCAAACCTGAGGAATCTTTTAACAGGCCAATCTGAGAGGGAAATTTATTTTTTGCCCCTAAGTTCCCACATTAAAAAAAAATACAAAAAAAAAAAAAAAAAAAAAAAAAAAAAAAAAAAAAAAAAAAAACACTTGAGAGACAAAAAACGACCATAAAACCAAAAGACAGGATAAATGACAAAATATCAGCCAGAAATCAATGAAAGAATAACTGCATAGAATCAATGTATCCAAAATCTGGTTCTTTAAAAAGAATAAAAAAGAAAAAAAAAAAAAAAAAAAAAATTAACAAATAAAAAAAAAAAAAAAAAAAAAAAAAGAAAGGGCAACTCCAAATCCATGGTATTATGATGAAAGGGAATATCACAACAGCCCCAGTAAAGATCCAGACAATCATACCAGAATACTTTAACACCTGTCATGCGCCGCCGTCTCGTTGGCAAGAACTTCACGCGGATAACAGGATTCTTCTGTGGTAGTATTTATTGTGCACAGCTTTTTGTGAGAAGGACCCCGAACTGGGGCAGAAGCACTGCTTATATAGCAGTCAAGAGGGTTCGTGTATGCTCTGGATAGGTGAACTGTCCCGATGCATCATTTGCATGTTAAAGGCGGGAGCTTCGGGACTAGTAGTCATGCGCAGTTTCTCCAATGCAAAGGCAACGGCGGGGACAACGGCTTGTATTTTTTTTTTTTTTTTTGTGACTCAGTAAGTCGGGCCATTTTTAAGTGTGGTCGCGAGCAACACCGGCACACTCTGCCGGCTACCAATCAAAAACCTATACTTTACTTAATTTGAAAACCTAAGCGAAATGGCTATATCAAGAAGAGATCTACAGATTAAACAGACCCATACTATTGATTTCTTTTTTCTGGAAATTGAAGATGTAATAATAAAACCTACCCAACTAAAAAAAGCCTGCGCCCAAGATGGATTTCACAGTAGATACTATAAAACATTTAAAGGGTCACTTACAACACTATTACTTACTCCAATCATGTTAGTAAGGATGGAAAGCAGAGGGAAACCTCCCAAAATTCCTTCGATGAAGACCAGCATCCACCTAATACCAAAACCTAGAAAAGATACAACCAAAAAAGAAAGCTATAAACCCACCTCATTAATGAACATACGATGCAAAATTATCTCACACAAATACTGCAAAATGCATAGAGTACCGATACAGAATTAATTAAACTTTTTGTCATAAACTTTCCAATTCAAATTCCTTAAAACTAAATACGGGACAAATTTGTATTTCCAAGTCAAAATGTCACCAGCATCGGCTGAAACACAGAAAAGCATTAAAGCTTTGCATAGTGTAGAGTAGTCAGGAGTGCCAGCCAGAAAGGTTAGGCCATCTGAACATTGAAAGAGAAAAGCCTCAGACTCGCTACAAGGCATCAACTGCTCTGTGATTTACTTGTAACAACTATTTTAATGAGTCCTTAATGAAACTTACCTTCTAGGTGCACAAAGTTTTAATATGAGACACTTTCTTACCTATCCTTCGTAGAACTAGGAGGAATATGATGATGATGAGGTCGTCTCTAACTGTAAATGGAGCCAACTGTTATAGAAGTAATCTATTATAAAACTGGAAAAACTGCCTTCTTAATTGACTGATGACATAGGAACTGTGAAAGGATGATTCTCTTATTCAGAACCAAATATAATACTATAAGTCTCTTAAGCTGTGCAATTAAGCAAAACTATATTAATACAGGAGAGCTCTGATATCAGCCAAGGATTTTCTACCAAGGAGAGTTGGCCAGGGTATCCAAGCCCCACCCCCCAAAAGGTAAAGGCTCTGCCATGTAAACTTGGATTACCAGAAGACGAGAGGCAATTAAGGCCCTGCTGATTCAAAGGGACCTAATGTACTGCCATGAAAGATGTATTGAGACCCGCACTTGCAAGTGTACAGATTGTCTGCGAATACCAGAAAGTGTTACCGAAGGCCACTAAACCAATAAGCAAATATAGGTCTCCTTGAGTCAACAAGCACTCCTCCATCAGCACCAGTACACCTCACCTGCCTTGGAAATACTGTGCCCGTGGCAGCCATATGCCCTGTATATCCCAAATCTAATGGCTATTAGCTCTCCCCTTAGAGGAATAACCCATGGCTGATGCCACAAGCTTACATCCTCTAGCAGTTAGGAGATGTTATAAGTCACAGTAAGACCCTGTCATATTTTACAGAAAAAAAAAACGTAATTCATGGATTAACATAGCATCCAAACATCTGTGTCTATACCAAAGTAACCTACCATAATAATTAGTACTCTTTAAATACCTATATATCTAATTGCTTGTGCTTCATTAGTAGGATTGAAAGGTTATTCCTGGACAAACTGTCAGCCCATGAAAGGAAACAGCCAGAATTGACCAGAGTCCAAGACAACAGCTCCAGAGAAAGTAGACTGTTTTGCTTCTTGTCCACCTGTGTCCCTTTTCTAAGCCTACGGAACAATCTGCAGAAGAGAGGGCATGGTAGAATGTAAAGGCTGTGATTGGGGTGAATGGTGAAACTACAGAAATATAGACTGGACACTTATTTGATCAACTTGATTGAACATACAAGACCCCCAGCTGGATGGTGGGACCCTTGGGCTGTGTGGGTTTGGGCACAACTGCTTGCAAATTGGTTTTACATGAAGGATGCTTGTACTCATAAATTATTACTTATTGTTAAAAATTTGAAAAAAAAATAAAGAAGTAATAGAAGAAAAAAATATTATCTTGACTGGCTGTTTTCATCAAATTCTGGTGTGAGGATTGTAATCTACCATCTTACCTGGATTATCAACATTAATATTTTATCTAAAATGTAATTATTGTGTACAAGAGTTCAACATATATAACCTATTTAATTTCTTATATATTAATATTCATTAAATATTTGTAGTATGAACTAATATATTTTTTATAAAATAAATAAAAGCAATATTACCTACAAAAAAAAGATTATCTATCATGACCAAGTTGGATTCATACCAGAGATGCAGGGATGGTTCAACATACATAAATCAATAAATATCATAAAACACATAAATGGACTGAAAAACAAAAACCATCAATTGATCATCTCAATTGATGCAGAAAAATCCTTTGACAAGATCCAGCATCCCTTCATGTTTAAGGTCCTAGAAAGAATCAGACTGAAGGGAACATTGCTCAACATGATCAAAGCCACTGCCAACATCATCCTAAATGGAGAAAAAATGAAACAATTTCCCTTAAAGGTGGGAACCCTTATCACCAATCCTCTTTAACATAGTGCTTGAAACACTTGTTAGGGCAATAAGACAAGAGAAGGAAATTAAAGGAGTACTAATTGGAAAAGATGTTTAGCTATCCCTTTTTGCAGACAATATGATAGTTTACCTAAGGGATGCTAGAAACTCCACCAGAAAGCTTCTAGAAATGATTAAGAGTTTCAGTAAAGTGGCAGGATACAAAATTAACCTGGAAAAATCAGTATCATTTCTTTATACCAACAATAAACAAGTGGAGAAGGAATATAAGAAGGCCTTCCCACTCACAATAGCCTCAAAAATAATAAAATACCTGAGAACAAACCTAACCAAAGATACCAATGGTCTCTATAACAAACATTTTAAACCCTCGGAGAAGGAGATTGAAAATGACATCAAGGGCTGGAGAGATGGCCTAGCAGTTAAGAGCGCCGACCACTCTTACAGAGGACCTGGGTTCAATCCCCAGCACCCACATGGCGGCAGAGAACCGTCTGAAACTTCAATTACATGAGAACTCCAGTTCCAGGGAAATCCGAGACCCTCTCTGACCTCTGCGGCATTGCACGACACGGGTGCACAAACTTGCACGCAGACAGTACATTCAAACACATACAGAAATAAATAAAATTTATAATAAAATTTTTTTAATTATAAAAAAAAGAAAATGACATCAAAAGATGGAAAGATCTCCCATGCTCATGGATTGGAAAAATTAATATAGTAAAAATTTCCATTTTATCCAAATTGATATACAGATTCAATGTAATCCCAATAAAAATCCCCATGAGCTTCTTCACAGACTTGGGAAAAAAATCCTTAAATTCATATGGAAAAAAAAAGACCCCAAATCACTAAACCAACCCTGAGTGAAAAATGCAATACAGGGGGGATTGCTCTACCAGACTTCAAGCAGTATTACAGGACTATAGTCATAAAGACAGTCTGGTACTGGCTCAGAAACATACCCATTGACCAATGGAACAAAACTGATGATCCAAACTTGAGCTCATACAATTTCAGCCACCTCATATTTGACAAAGGGGCAAAAAATCCTCAGTGGAGGAAGGATAGCATCTTCACCAAATGATGCTGGCAAAACTGGATAACCATTTGTAGAAGAACAAAATTAAACTTCTACCTCTTACCCTGTACAAAATTCAACTCCAAGTGGATCAAAGATCTCAACATAAAATCCAAAGCCCTGAAGATGATAGAAGAAAAAGTTGATAACAATCTACAAGACATAGGTGTAGGAAAAGACTTTCTAAATCAGACAACAGCTGCACAGGAAATAAGGTCAATAGTTGACAAATGTTACTCCTTCAAATTCAAAAGCTTCTGTACAGAGAAAGAACCAATCAAGGAAGTGAAGAGAAAACCCACAAAGTGGGAGGAAATCTTCACCAGTGATTCATCTGACAGAGCATTAATGTCAAGAATATATAGATTACTCAAAAAACAAAGACGTAAGAAAACAAATAACCTACTCAAATGATGGAGTAAAGAGCTGAACAGAGACTTCACCAGTGAGGAAGTAAAGATGGCTGAGAAACCTTTTAAAAAGTGTTCAACATCATTGTAAATTAAGGAAATGCAAATTAAAACCACTCTCACATATCATCTCAGTCTGATTCGACTAGCTAAGATGAAGAACACAAAAGACACCAAATGCTGGAGAGGTTGTGGGGAAAGGGGAACACTCATCCACTGCTGCTGGGAATGTAACCTTATACAACCATTATGGAAAGCAGTGTGGAGAACCCTTTAAAAGACTCAAAATGAGCTTACCACCTGACCCAGATATCCACTCCTGGGTATATATCCACAAGATTCATCCTACCACAAAGATACATGCACATCCATGTTTACTGCAGCTCTCTTCACAATAGTGAAGAGACGGAACCAACCCAAATGCCCCTCAACTGATGAGTGGATGACAAAAATGTGGTACATCTACACAATGGAGTACTACTCAGGGGTAAAGAAAGATGACATCATGAACTTTGCAGGTAAATGGATGGAACTTGAAGCCATTATGCTAAGTGAAGTAACACAGTCCCAGGAAAACAAGTGGCAAATGGTCTCCCTCATTTGTGGATGCTAACACCAAATCCCCAGATGAAAGGCAAGCTGAACAACATTACTGTTTTATTTCTGTTTATCTGAAAGCAACTGTGTTGTTATAATGTAATTATCTTAATGGGCTCTAGAATCAATCTGCCACTTTCAGACTCTGTAATTACTGTACATGAGTGGAAAGTATGTATTCCTATTTTAGAGTAATATAAAATTAAAGGAAGAAAATGTGAATTCCTACACATAAAAAAAAAGATTGAGAGAAAGATGCATGATAGTTAAGGCAGAATGCATGATTGGTGTGGGGTGAGGGGAAGGGAAAGGGAAATACATCTAAACTGAACTGAGAAATGATGTCCAAAATACACAAAACATCGGTAAAAGCATTATAAAAATAAATAAGTGAATAAATAAAATTCCAAATTAAAAAATAATGCCATCTGATAAAATTTTAGTTGCTTCAAAGAATGCCATATGCCAAGCCTTAGAATTTGCTTTTGTACCTAATGAGATCACTTTAGATCTATACCACATGGTACAGACGTCCCTTTCTTAGCTCAATTATCAGGAAATTTAGTTCTAAGAAGTACATGAGAGCAGCTAAGAGAAGGCTAGGAATCTCTATAAGAACATAAGATCTCATGTACTTAGTTCATTTTCTCTGAAATCAGAACATATTTCAAGTAGCAGAAGAAGCCAACATTTCCTTGCCATGCACCACCTGCTGTAATGAAGGATTCTGTCACAATGTAGTCTCTCAGATGACTTTTATCTTTCTGTACCTGCCAGATTAACAAAGAATTAATATATAAGTACAGCTTCTGCTCTTTATTACCTGTGTATTGTTTTTATGGGGGCAGGGGGGGGGCTGTGGCTTGTGGATCTACTACTAACATGTTAATGTTCTTTCTTCTAACTCTACATGAAATAAAAGAAATAATAAATATATATTGTTTGGCCAATTAGTGATATTTTCTTGGAGATGACTTATTTTTAAGTCATATCAGACCCCCTAACCATTCTGTAAATTATTTCAGTGACTTTATGGGTAATCTTTTTTGCACTCAGCTACAGTTTTGTGAGTTCATAAGGAAGACAATGTGGTCAGCACCGTGTGTAGAAATCAAACAGAGGCCCTTCTCAGCAAAACAAAACTCAAATTAAAGAGTTACCTTTGAATGATGGAGCACAGTGGACTTTTTGAAAAGTCTTCCAAGATACTCGGTCTAAAAATATCGAATAAAGAGAATTCTGGAAATTTTTCAGTCACTGACTCCCAAAAGTAGTTGTTATCACTTTCTGCCAACATGCTTTGTGGGCTTTGGTTGACTCTTCTGATGAACAATGATATGGTCTCTCACAGACTTCTGTTAGTGCCAGGGCCCTGTGCTCCTTGCCAACAACAATGCCTTGGAGATTAAAAAAAAAGCTCACAAATGTTGCCTTGGCAAAACACATAACTGAGCTATTGCTGAGGCACAACCTTTGTAGTACAATGGCCATCTCACCAAGTACTTGATTAAAACTAGCTCTGCCATTCCAATAAACAATGCCCCTCTTAGGAGGAGGACCCATTGGAAAATGGGTGAAAATATGCTGGCTTAGTTTAAATGCCATTACTGTGTATTTTCACTTGGCTCTAATTTTAGCTTTGCAAAAGCTACAACAGAAAGACAAATTAGATATAGATGCATGGTATTGAAAGACCGCCTTTGAAAGTTCTGGACCTGTCATTTTAAAGATGAAGTGATAAAAGAAAGAAAAACAAAACATGCTTCCAAGGATGGTTCTTTCCCTTTGTTGATGGAAAAGTGGAGACTAGAACCCAGGCTCCTACTCCATGGCCAGCCCTCTTTCTCCTATGCCCTGCTGCCCCCTAGTGTTTGTCAATATTCAGAAGAGCTAACCATTTCATTCACAAGAACAAAATTAAACTACTCCAAGGATTCACAAACCAAGAATTCATGAGTTTATTTAAAATGATCCAAGGAAGATCTGATATGCGCCTCTATTTTGCAGTATGTTGCTGTTTATTTGTGGTATTATGAGTACTTGAAAATATTTTTCTCATTGTCAATGTGTTAAATTAATGCCCCACAAAGAAAGAATAACTGCAATGTTATGCATTTGGTGTGTGAGGGAATGAGCTTGCTTAAAAAAAAAAAGAATGATATTTAATTAATACTCAACCTTTTGGAATATTTCGGTGAGTCTCTTCTGTAGTTATTGATAGGGTTAATTGATGTCCTGAGGCACCCTGGACGTCTCTGAGAAAAATTACAGGATAAAAGGAATTGAAGAAACACTTTTATAAGAGACATTAAGTACTATGAAATATAATAGAACAAACTAGACCAAAATAAGATTGTGTCAATTTTTGCCACATATTTCCAGTCAATTTTAAAAGAAAACACACACACACACACACACACACACACACATATGATAGAGTAAAGCCAATCAAATAGAAATAAGTAAATAAAAAGTCTGACTTTATATATTGTAAGAAGAAGAAGAATTTAAAAGTGAAGTGGATACACCAGAGAGAAGACAGAAACAGAAGGAAAATAAGGTAACTAATAACCGAGAGAGCAAAGAATTAATTATTACACTAAGAGGTTGATATATTGAGCTCATTTTAAAAATGTCGTTTTAAAAGACTGAAGAAGAAAAATTTAAATAAGGAAGAACTAATGAAAGACAATGAAAATTGCTAATAAAAATGTTGAGAAAGAAACTGTGGAATACATTTTAAACTAGAGACTGAGACTCACAGAATCTTAAGTGTTTCCAATAAAGGAAACACTGTGACCAACATATAGTCCAGTATATAAGCACTGTCTTAGATTTGATGTATCTAATTACCTGAAGTTTTAAATACATATAAATCATACTTTGAAATATGTCATATTCAAGAAGGACTTCAAAGTAGGTACAGAATCACTACACACTTCTTCCTCTATTGTTATCCTTTCCTCTTACCCCTGAATTCCTGTCTCATCACATTTCAAGAAATTTCTCACATACAGTGGAATCTGACTAGCTACACACAAATGCAGTCACCCTAGTCCTTCACCATAAATATCCAGAAAGACCAGAAAACAGTGAAAGCTCGCCACTGAAAACTAAAGTTGATGAACAAGGTACTGCCAAAGTTAGTGAGAAATTCCCATCAAGGCTGGGGAGCATAAGCACTTCCCTGAGTCCACCACGGTCAATAGTTTAGCAGGGAGGAGTAGGAACAAGAGCCCCTCCCCTGCCCATGACTGGCTGTTGACAGGTCCATTCTCATGTTGGACCAGTGTAGGTACCTACAACTATTGTGAGTTCATAGTTACGGTGGTTATGTCACACCCAGAAAATAGCATCTTGCAATGTTTTTCTGTATCGTCAAGCTCTTACATGCCTTCCACCTCTTCTTTCACAATATTCCCTAAGTCTTAGAAGGGAAAATATAAAAGTTCTATTTAGGCCTGAGCACTCAGCAGTCCCTTATTCTCAGCACCTTAAGCAACCAAGAGCTTCTGCATTCACCAACTGTCCACTGTAAAGAGAAGATTTTCCAATTAAGGTTCTCTCCCATTCTTCTACATGTCTTGAGAAAGAACAAGTCTGGGGCTTGTAGAGATGGCTCAGTGGTTAAGAGCACTGGCTGCTCTCACAGAGGACACAGGTTTGGTTCCCGGCACCCACATGGTATTAACAACTGTCCGTAACTTAAGTCCCAACAGATTTGATATCCTCTTCTGGTCTCTGTAGGCATTGCATGTATATAGTGCACTAAACATACATGCAGGAAAAGCACTCATACACATGAAATAAAAATAAGTTGAAAATGTTTAAAAAAGAAATAACAAGTCTTGAGAGATCATAGAACAAGCCTGGAAGCATGTCTTGTGCACTTTCTCCTATAATACCACAGAAGAGGTAAGTTCCAAAGCAGGTTGATTTTGGTTTACTGTTCTGCTGGAAGTTAGAGAGGCCACACCCGATGATATTATTTTTGACAGAGATCCCCTATGGACCTGGGCATCATATGGAAAGAGCGGCCTTCCCAAACTAATTTTATAGCAGACCTACCATCAAGATAATCCATTAACAGAAAGACAAATACCTCACGTTCTTGCCCATATGTGAATCCTAGCCTCGAATCTTTAGCTATGTGTATTTTACTTGGAGTATCTGTGGAAACCAGGAAAAGAGAAATGGGTAATTTGGGGGGTTGCTCAAAGGGAGGGGATAGGTTAAATGAAAGCAGAATGGGGGAATACTGTGCTACATTGCCACAGGCTTAAACATAAAAAATAATAAAATATTTAAATATATATACACTTTATCTTTCATAAGTTAATTATCTTGGCTATTTTATTATGGAAAATGAAATAACACTACCACGTTCTACAAGTTGTATCCATCCACATAAATCATTAGTTTGACTATGTGGTAGATAGCTTTAGTTATCAACTTGACCCATTTGGGTTAGGAGACCATCAATTGGGGAATTCCCTCCAATAGACTAGCCTCTGCCCATGTCTATAGGGCATCCTCTTGGTTGAGTGATGTGGGAGGGCCCAGCCCACTGTGGTCAGTGCCACCCCTGGGCAGATTGTTCTGTACTGCTTAAGAAAGCAGGCTGAGCATGGCCTCTGCTTCAGCTGCTTAAGTAGGCTTCCAGGTTCCCGTCCTGAGTTCCTACTTTGGGTTCCCTATGTGATGAACTGTGACCCTGGGAGATATAAGATAAATAAACCCTTTCCTCCCCAAGTTGGTTTTGGTCAGAGTGGTCCATTTTTGTTTTGTTTGTGATTTTTTGTTGTTGTTGTTGTTGTTTTTGTCTTTTTGAGCCAGGGTTTCCTCGTAGCCCTAGAGAGCCTCTGAAACTCACTATGTAGACCAGGCTGGCCTTGAACTCACAGAGATCCACCTGCCTCTGCCTCCCAAGTGCTGGGATTAAAGGTATGCTCCTCCATACCCAGCTTGGTCAGAGTGCTTGTCAGAGCAATTGAAAGCAAACCAGAAGAAACTAGGAAATGCAAGTAGAAAATTCTATATTAATATATCATGTATTAACAGAATTAAGATGAATAATGGTAAAAAAATATTCAAATTAGTTGATGGGATAAAATCCTAAAGAACTGTATCAGAGTGCAAAAAGCAGGTCCAGGATTAGAAGATAACTAGTATGGAGAATAAATTCAAAACCATTCCTAGGAATTACATGACTCTGGAAGGAGGAAAGCAAAACAACAGAAAGATCGATCACCAATTAGAAGGCCCACGTCTGTAGATGGAAAACTATCTTCCCAAGTAAGCTCTGCAAAGCAGACTATCTTCCCAAGTAAGCTCTGCAAAGCAGATAGGAAGGCTCACTATATATCCATCTCAGTTCCCTTCTCTTTGCCCGCATTCGCAGCAATAAAGACGAAGGTGGCCCTGCAGCCCCTCCCTTCTTTTGTCTAGAAATAGCCTTTAGACAGTTCTGGCAAGTGAAGGAGAAGCAGTGAACTGCAGGAGAAATTCCTTATTAAAGACAAAGGCAAAGACAGTTTCTTTATTATTCTTTTCTTCTTAAGTGTGTGGGGGCAGGGGGAGAGAGAGAGAGGAGAGAGGGGAATTTTTATCTTATTGAAAAGAAAACTAGAGCTGAGCGTGGTGGCGCACGCCTTTAATCCTAGCACTCAGGAGGCAGAGGCAGGCGGATCTTTGTGAGTTCAAGGCCAGCCTGGTCTACAGAGTGAGTTCCAGGACAGCTGGGGCTACAGGGAAACCCTGTCTCAAAAAGACAAAAAAAAAAAAAAAAAAAAAAAAAAAAAGAAAACTAGCATAGAATTCTTTAGGGAGAACTGCTGGATGTTCAGCATAATCACTTGGAGTGATTGCTAAAGGGCATGTTCTTGAGCTACAGCTCAGATTGAGGACATCAGAATCTCTGAGAAAGTGGGTATGACAGAGCTGTGCCCTTAAGCATGATCGAGTCAGGTGATTCTAAGATGGATTAAAGATTGAAAGCCACTACCGGAGAGGAACAGTTGCCATTAATAAGATGACAATAAACACAGCTTTGAGAGTCAATACAAGTTCATAACTGACCAACTGTATAGCATGCAAAAAAACAATACATAAGGATGAAAAAAATCTATAGTAGGTCTCTTTCCATTGGGCACAATATCTAGAAATGGAGAAAATACACCTGGAAAGATATTCTGCCATGGGTTGAAAGTTTATGTTCCCTCCAAAATTCATGTTGAACTTAATTTCTAAAGCAATATATTTTTTTTTGGTCTTTTCGAGACAGGGTCTCCCTGTAGCCCCAGCTGGCCTGGAACTCACTATGTAAACCAGGCTGGCCTTGAACACACAGAAATCCACCTGCCTCTGCCTCCCAAGTGCTGAGATTACAGGCGTGTGCCACCATGCCTGGCCCCAAAGCAATATTAAGAGGTGTGCCTTTGGGGGTAATTAACTCATAAAGACTCCACTTTTAAAAGTGAGTATTGTCCTTAAAAAAGAGCCCCAGGCAACTAACAAGGTTCATTTTCCCCTGATCCCTTCCACCAAGTGAAGAGCAGACTGTCCTCCTGGAGGACAGCACAGCATTCAAGGCAGCATCTTGGAGGCAAAATCAAGACACCAAACCTGGCAGTGCCTTAATCTTGGACTTCCAACTTCCAAAACCATGAGAAAGAAATCTTTGTCATTTACAAATAATTGAGTCTCAGGTCTTTTGCTGTAGTTGCACTAATGAAGTAAGACAAGGCTTGGAAGTGGCGTATCAATAATAAAGCATGGCAGCTGATTTTGTTTCTAAGGGGAAATATTGGACCAGGATTTACATTTAAAAATATGTACGATTCCTACATACACTTGAAATGTGCTTTCTTTTTCTGGTTGCAAATAGTCAACACATGAATCAAAAATAAAAAATCAATTTGAATTAAAGAATTAAAGGCTTACTTTAAAATAACCATCCAAAAATGACTGTCCAGCCTTCTCTCATGGCATTTAAGCTTCCATTGAGACTGCCTGCTTTCTTTCTTTCTTTCTTTCTTTCTTTCTTTCTTTCTTTCTTTCTTTCTTTTTTTTTTTTTTTTTTGGTCTTTTTTTGAGACAGGGTCTCCCTGTAGCCCCAGCTGGCCTGGAACTCACTCTCTAGACCAGGCTGGCCTTGAACTCACAAAGATCTGCCTGCCTCTGCCTCCCAAGTACTGCCTGCTTTCTTAACTTGAAAACAGACTGGTAACAATGTTAAATCAGAGACATAAATCCGGACAATTTCCAGGGAACAGTTATTTACTTCAAGTGAACTTCACACTAAATGAATGAGGTGTCCAATGAAGAACATTTCTAGACATGATCTTTCACTCAGTGTAGTGCATCCAGCCATCAAACACTGGCTTTTACAAGAAAGGAAGGCTTAAATGCCTCTGAGAAGAAAGCAACAATCTAACCATCTTGTCAGTCCCGTCCCTAGAACCTCGGGGGCAGAGCCTTCCCACGATTTCACTGAGGCTGTATCAGCTTTTCCTACTATTCCTCAATCTTCCATTGTCAGACAGTGTTGGTAATTGGTTTTTAATTGGTTCATTTACCCAAATGATTTATACCGCCTCAGGTAGGCACGATTTAATGACACCCATTACAGTGCTTCAGATTATTTCACAAATAGATATGCTGTTGTCCTTCAAGACTGAAGATCCATGCATATGCCTGCCATCACTCACACTTCTCAGATGTGGAAAAAGTCAACTGCATGACTAACAATGATAAAAAATAATCTTTTCTCAGGTGTGAACAACAGATATAGTGGGCATTTTTTTCAAGTACTCTATATGCATCATCCTTTTGACAAATTTGCATAATAAACAGAAATAGAAACAATCAATATCTATAAAGTCCTATTTGTTTCAGAGATTGTTTAAAATTTTTTATCCTCAGTTTCCCAGATGACCAACTCCTTTGCTTCAAATTAATGTTTTTACTTTGAGCATTATTGACATACTGGGAAAAATCTCTGCACAGATTTGATAAGAAATCCAGATTCATTTTCTGTCCTGGCAATAACTGTGAGACATTAATCCAGTTACTTAAAACATTTGGGTTTCAACCAGCTCTTCTGAACAGACTCATAATTCTCAAGGAATGTGGCCTATGGCATAGACCTATTTCTTATTTTGATTGATTGGCTTCTTAGGGTGCTGTCAGAGTGTAACTTATGCATGTATTTTAATGTCCCCTTAAATACAATTTCTGCCTAAACTATTTAAAAACATTCTACTCATCATTCAGTTACTTGAGAGGTACATATTGTCACACAAACACCTCACAAGGAAGGCCATTTTCTGAGGAGCTACACAACTAGATAGCTTGAAGAGAAATCAAAAGCAGCAAAGACATCAATCTAGAGTAAGCAGCAAAGTAGAAACCATCCTCACAATTGGAGAAACTAATTGTGACATCTAAGTAATGAATCTAAGAACTTAATAAAACTTTTTAATATTTTTCAGAGAATTTGCCAATATAGACAAAGTGTGAATTAAGAGCTACAATTGATGACTGGCAATAGAATCCAGTGTTATTCATTTGAAATGTGAAATAACAAATTTGAAAGGCTGACTCTGATTAGGTCTGGGTAAATTTAAAGAGGCTCATTTCAGGATGGAGCTTCATCTAGCTACAAAAATTTGCCTAATGAAAAAAAAAATTTGCCTAATGTAACAGAGAGGAATACAATGAAGTGTCTCAAAGTCTCAAACAAACCAAAATACTTTCACAATATATTTGTACTTTGTTCTTACAATATTTCACAGACATCAAAAACCATCATCTATTTATTTATTATTTCTGCAGATTATTTTATATTTTCCTAATTTCTCAGGTTGTCCCGAGTTTAGGAAACAATATGTAAGCACCATCGTGTCACCATTACAGAGTGGTGGAGCCATGTCTAGCCACAGTGAGAACTTTATCTGTATATAATATGTGACATTTCCATTTCTTCAAAGCTCAGTTGTATATAAATATAACTGAAAGGAAAATAGACTTTGGTGGCAGACTTAGCTCAAGGTTTTATGTCTCATAAGGGGATGAAAAATAAAAAATAATCTTTAAAATTTGAATCTTTTGGTATCTAGATGATGGGCAGGCAAAAGCAGAAAGCTCTGCTGACTGAAGAGATTTCATAAACACCAGCTCTTTTATATACCCAAAGACACAATTCTATGTTTCTCTTCCTTGATCTAGCTACGCGCCCTCCAAAACAGTAGTCAATAACAACTTGTCATTACTTAACACTTGAAATGTGCCTAGCCCAAATGAAGGTACACCCCAGAGTGGAGAATGAGGTAAACTTTAAAATGTAGATTATACTATTAAGACTATTATGCTAATCATATGTTGATATAATAGAGTTTAGACATATTAGATGAAATAAAATACATGAATACTGATGTTGCTTCTTAACTTTTACTTTTAAAAAAACTGTATCTTCCTAGAATCATTTTAAAAACTCACCTCGCTCAAATTTATGTTTCTTCTGAATAGTCATGATCTATATTCAGACTATTTTGCCCATGATTTCTTTTTGTTATTGATTTATTGCTATGGTGCAACTATTATTTTTCAAATAAATGAAATGGACAAAGGTTTGAGTTCACACATACCTGGAATGCTCAGAGCCCCTCTTGGCTTCCCACCATCCCCTCTTTCATATCTCAAATCCTTGTCAAACTTTGTTGGTACTCCCAAGGCCCTCTGAGCTAATGTTCTCATTCTCATCTGTCTCTCTCTCTCTCTCTCTCTCTCTCTCTCTCTCTCTCTCTCTCTCTCTCTCTCTCTGTCTTTCACTGACCAGTATCCCAATTATCCTTCTATTCCCCACCCCCAGTTGCTGGGCTCTTTATTTCTCTGATACAACCAGGTCCATCATTTTATCTAAGAAAATTAAAAATTCATGAATTATTATATAGCTTTGGTATTCTTAACCTGAAGCTAAAAAAAAAAATTTCCTTCTCACTCGTGTCCTGAAGCTCATCTTCTTATATCGAAATTGAGAAAGAGAAAGAAAGAAAATTAAGTATTTTAAACAAAGGTGCATTTTAAGAGATAATGTCTATAAATATCTGTGAATTTAAATAATGTATTGCTTTTGTTACATTGTATGAGAAATGTGTTATAATTATAAAGTAAGAAAGGAAGTCATGTAGCATTTATAAGGCCATACAGCCATTAAGGGTCAAAAAAGAATTCTTTGAGACAGGGTTCACAGCTTGCAGAGCTAGTTACATGTCATACCCATACACACTTGAGGCTCTTCTGAGTGCTCTAGCACTGGGGCCTTTTCTCTGTAAGAGTAATAAGTTGTTGGCATTTTGTTGTAAACAGAATGGGTGTCTTTGGCAAAACTCATGTAGGTTAGAAAACAAAACAACATTCTTTGATCCATAATTGTTCTTGAAATAACTATTTGTCATGTGTCTATGTCTGTGGGTATGTGCACATGAGTATAGATACCTACAGAGGCCAGAAGCATGTGATCTCTTAGGGGCAGTTGTGAGCTGGCTGACGTGGTTGCTGGGAATTGAACTCAGGTCCTCTGAAAGAGCAACAACTGAACCATCAGCTCTCCAGCCCTCTTATTACCGTCTAGACAAAGAGGAAGTAGGGTAAAGAAATGCGAATTTCTCTATGATAAGTAAGGATCTAATAAATACTTCCCAGTCCTGGGAAGATTGAAAAATGGAGGCTATTAGAAAAATTATTAGTGGATCAAAAATAGTTAAAAGAAATGTGAGTGCTCAGAACTTGACTAGAGAGCAAACTGATCAGCCAATGAAGCCCTTTTGAGTTAATAATGAATGTTTCATCTCAACTTGAAACAAATCTGTCTGCTCTATTGGAAACATATAATATCAAAGGAGAGGAAAGCTGTCCCATAAAGGCATGGTAGCATTTGAACATCAATTTGACAGGTAGTGTCATTTTCTTACTAAGGACCGTGAATACGATATTGAAGCCTACTACAGAAATACTACTCCAATTCACCAACATAAGTCATCTGAATAGGAAAAGTTTCAGCACAAGTCAGAGGAGATATAGGAAAAGGCTGAGGCTGATGAATTTCACTTATGACCAAAAAACCATGACCTTGACTTATTTCCTTTTAATACTAATCTATTATCTCTAAACCAGGAACAAGTGAAACTGAAATCAGTCAGAAGCCAGAGTTATTTCTGCCCTAGATTTACTCTAAGTAGTGCTATGTCATCCGAATACATTTGTATGCAAGTGACAAGAGCCAGGGAATGTTCAGTTCTGATCTGTGCTTTTTCTACTATTTTAAGTACCAGGGAAAGATGATAGTGGTTTGAACTTCTGTGTTTCCAGCATATAGCATTTGGCATGCATGTAGAAGATGAGAAAAACATTTTATGAATCTCTTTCCAGTGTTATCCTGCTTAATATATTCAGAATGTAGCTTTGTATTATCCATATAGGACAAAGTTTTGAGATGTGTCAAGCTGATATTTCAGCTGCATTAAAATATGTTTCTCCCTAGGCATCCAAAAGTGTGTCAGTATGTGTGGAGTGTGGGAAAGTGTCAACTAGGCATGCATTTACATTTCAGTGTGATTTACCTTAATAGGGGAACATAACAAAAACAACCATGTCATCTCCAATCCCCAAAGGTATCCAAATTCTACTCTGATTAGCGCCCCCCCCAATTGTTCAAACTTCCTGGAGAGATAGCCTAGCGGTTAAGAGCTCCGACTGCTCTTGCAGAGGACCCGGGTTCGATTCCCAGCACCCACATGGCGGCTAAGAACCGTCTGTAACTCCAATTCCAGGAGAACTCCAGTTCCAGGGGAATCCGAGACCCTCTTCTGACCTCCGCGGCATTGCACGACACGGGTGCACAGACCTACATGCAGACACTACACTCATACACATACAAAAATAAATAAAATTAAAAAAAAAAAACTTCCTTAAATAACTTCAGAATGCCTCCACATATTAGACAGAACTTACTCTTGTAGCAAAAGATCTGAATCTATTGTGTGAAAACACAAAGCACAGTTTATTCCGTATACACTTAGACTTGATTAGTCTCCAAGGAAAATCACTAAAATATAAGTCACACAGTAGAATGGTGGTTGTTTATTAAACATCAGTATTTTTAAGTCAGATTTTTGTATTAAAATCTTCATTTTTATCTTCTACAGAAAAATTCAAATATATGACATCTTGGGAGTCTCAAGACTTTATGGGAATTATTTGCCAGTCCACATATGAGAAACCTCTTTACCCCATTCCTCACACCTGGGTACTTCCCAGGTAACCAATGACCAACATCACAAAGTCTCTCCAGTGTGCACATCATATGTACAGATACCTATGCACATGTATATACACACATGTGCAGGCCAGAGGACAACCTCAAGCGTTATTCTTCAGGTGCTGCCCATCTTGTTTTTGCATGTGTTCTCTCACTGGCCTGGGACTCACCAAGCAGGATAGGCTGGCTGGAGCTCAGGCATCCACCTGTCTCTGTCCCCCTAGTGCTAAGATTCAAGCATGTGCCATCACTCAGAACTGCTTTTACATGTTCTGGAATGGAACTCAAGTCTCTCTGCTTGCAAGACAAGCATTTTATCAGCTGAGGCATCTCCTCGACCCCAGTATCACTGACCTTATTGACCTAAAAAAAAAGTTAGTAGTTAATGTTATGATCTTGACTTAGAAAATCTAGATCAATGAAAATTCTCCCAGTTAAAGCAAAAGTAATAAAATACAAACGTTGTGAGTATAGTTTCTTTTCCTGCCACCATTATGTCAGATCCTGCTGGAGAAAAGCAGTGAAAATTAGTATTCCTCTTGAGTTCTTGGTCCCTGCCTCCAATGGGTACAGCAGTTTTTACTTTATTGAGAAAACTCCCTTTATACTTTCTAGAATGCCTACTACCAAGTATGCACGATTTTTTTCACTCTTATTTCCCATGTTCCATGCTTTACAGAGAAACTAAGTCCAACACAGGTGAATCTGCTCAGCTTCTCTTCCTAGAGCAGCTGCACTTTTCTATCTCACGTCACCTAAGAGCTTTGTAAGGATTAGGTAACACTTGAAGTTTTATGATTTTTCATTATGCAGTGGAAGCCACTCTGCCTGATTTTCTGTATCACAATTATTTAATCAGAGTGTGAACATAAACACAGTAAGAGCAAGGAAATGCACTTCCTTTGGGCTTCACTTACCTTCTGTGTCCATCTCAACAGATGTGGGGAACTGATCTCATCTACCTTGACACTTTCTCGACTTTACTTCCTAAATAATCCATCTGGTTAGAGCTGCCTCCTCTGTGAGGTCTTCAAATATTGATGTTCTATAGGATTGTGTGTTTGGTCTTTGTATAACTGCTACATATGCTTCCAAGATTATCTCAGCCATTCAAAAGATCCAATCTACTTCCTTTAGGTCCACATGCCCATATCTATATATCAAGGTGTTGTATATGAAATGTTTAATGCCTACTGGATTCTTATGATAAGAAAGAGATTATTACAATTCAGCTCACCAAAATTTATTTCCACCTAACTTTACTGTTACTCTCCCCAGTTCCCACAATTACCATATTAGAAATTATCAAAAAGAGCAGACAAAAAATGAGAACCAGAAAAAGTATTGTTTAAATGTTATGTGATAGAACTGTGGCATTAACCTCTGAAGTCCATGCTTTATCTAGTATCCACACCTCACAGCATCTTCAGCAATTTCTCCCATATAAATGACTACTTCTTAGAAGAAATACTAGGTGTCAGATAAACCCTTGCCAATTACCACATAATAAACTATTTGAAGAGTATGTACTATAATACTCTTTAAAAGTTTGAGATAGTTTGGCATGAATTTAGTACCACATCTAATTAAATTCATTTTTCTTCATTATCCCATGCTAAAAATAATATACAGGAATTATTTTCTGAAATAACCTTGCTTGCTTATTAGACAATGCATTCACTTTGTTTCTTCAATAACATAGTTTCATATGCTTGTATTTTAATATACCATAAACTAAAATTTTAAATTAATGCCAACTAACCCAAGGTTTCGGTTTCTCATTCTCTGTCTCTCAAAGTTATTCTTATGAGCTTAATCTAGTTTTTAATTATTTTTTTGTAAATCAGGGTCATTGAAAAATCCAAGCAATTATTTTAAAATGCTTTATGGGGATTATTTTTAACAAAAGAAACTCCATTGGATTACTAAATAGTATCAAATCTGTTTTGGTAATCATTTCTTATTTCATATAGTCACAAACATATTCCCTTTTAAGCTACATTATGAAATGCTAATAGCAATACCATTAATTGGTAATACATATTCATTGAAATTTAGTGACTTAAGGACCTATCTAGCATCATATTTGTATTGCCCTTTGGGACATTTATTCTAAACCTAAGATTACATCTAGCTATAGACAGAATGAAGGCAGACCTTTGGAGATCAGCTAGTTAGCATACTGCTCTTATAAGAAAGACAATGAGGACGAGAAAGCATATGCATCCTTTTGTCCAAAGTAACCACACCAGGAAAATGTCAAAAGCCTAGGATTCAAATTCAACTCTCCTAAGCACCTAAGTACCTTTTCCTATTGAAATTAAATTCTATTCATCTTTGGGAATAAAAAATAGAATTATTTGATAAAAGTAATTCACTTTTGGGGGCTGGAGAGATGGATCACAGGTTAAGAGTGCTGGCTGCTCTAAGGGCCCAGGTTCAATCCCCAGCACCCACATGGAAGCTAACAACCATCTGCAATACCAGTCAAAGGGATTCAATGCTCTCTTCTAGCTTCTGCAGGTATTACATGACAAGGGTGCACTTATACACATGCAAGCAATACACTTATACACATAAAATATAATAAATAAAAAAGTAGTTCAATTAATCCCAGATAAGTGGCCTAGTATTTTGTTTTCTAAGGTTACTTGTTAGCCAATATTCTAACAATGTTAGAAAAGTATCTGCAGACCAATTGATTTATTCAAATGTGCATAAGCAACTAGTTTGACTAACAACCCGACGTGGTTATTGGTTAATAAGAGTGACTTTCCCAATCATGATTGAATAACTAGTTAAATTGGATTGTTGATAAGTAAATGTGTTCACTGGTTGAGAAAATATTTTATTGTTGGTTCAATCAATTTGGGGCAAATGGAACTTCTGGATGAGCCATAATAGTCTGCCATTAGTGTTTTTGCAAGGAACTCATAGCAATTGGCCACTTCACTTAGTTTCCATCTTTCTGCTGGTCTGGATCCTGTTCACAGTGAAGACTGTTTTCTGGGTTACCTTCGTTATTTTCTGGAAATCATATGAGGAAGGAAATCCGGTTGTGTTCTGCACCATAGGAGTTCAGGCCTGGAGAAAACAGGGGAACCCAGATAATAGCTGGCATTAAATGATAGAGTGAGTATAAACATTGAGAAAGGAAGAAAGAGAGGGGAGGGGAAGGGGAAAGACAGAAAGGAGGGGAATTTAGCAAACGTGAATGATCATGTTTGCAGAATCCCAATGAAAACCTCACTTAGCTACTCTGCTTTCCTCCAATGCTCATAAAGACCTTCAACTACGAGAGCATCCTACTTGTTAAAATGTTGGTTTAATGCTTAGTCTCTTCATGCCCTTACTAAGAATGACTATCATATGATGATGTCCACACCCAGACAAAGATGGGTGTAACAGAACCCAAACACACAGCTCACAGCTATGGTTCAGTGCTGAAAACTGCCTAGAAATTGTTCCCAGAGAGTATTCGGTTCTCTGCTCCTCTAAGGGACTCTGTTCCCCCACTTTATTTCAAATGCGCACTTCCCTGGAGATTATGTGACAAATGAGATTGGGGTAGAAGAGAAGTGATTCGGCTTCTTCTAAGGATTATTTTCTCTGGTGCATCCAAATTGTCTAAAATATTTTTCCTGGGGATACATTTGGGTTAATTTTATATAGTAGAGGAAAGTCTGAAAAAAAGGAAAGAAAGCACATGTCAAAAGATAAAATAGTGCAACAAAAAGATTCATTGCCTAGGTAACTTTTTTCTTCTCTCATTTTTACTTTGCAATAGGTTCTCAATGGACTGATTCATTTAAGCTATGATTTTTATTCATATTTTTAAGCTGTTGGGCCTGATGTTGAAACCTCCCTTGTCACCAGTTAGACTTACTAGTTTTAATGATTTGAGTTTTAAATGAAGGTCATTATATAATATCCTGCATTGCATGCAGATTATAAAGTTCCTGTTGGCTTTGCATTTTAATTAAATTATTCTTTCAAGTGGAATATAGGAATACAATAGTCCATCTTCTTTTTACATTGAAGAGGCTCTAAGCCAAACTTTTCTGCTTTATTACTAATGGATACTTAAAATAATGGCTTAAATAAACTAATGGTCTTAGTTATGTCTAAAAAGAATTATTTAATACATCTTCCCCCACATACTCAAGCCAATTACCTATATTCTACAGATAACATATTTCAATATATGACATTCATATATCCAATTTATTTTCTTTGTTTTACCTTTAGTTTTCAAATATCTCTGATACACAGCTGTACATAACAAGGAGAAAAAGAGATACAAACTTGTGGCTTTAGGACACTTTAGAAGAACTCAATAAATTTCATGAACAGGAGAAATTTGTAAAGATATATACAAAAGTCTAAGAGAAGAGGGAAGGAGATAGATTTGCCAAAAGAATAGAGTGATGGGAAAGGCTTTCTGAAGAAACATTCCTTGCCCAGGGAGAAATTCTAGCATATTTTACCCACTAGGTCACCTCTCCAAGATAGACTTGTACTATCATGGGTGGTAGAAAGAGAGATACTGGCTAGGGTTGCTTTGTACCTGAAGGAAACTGTCAATCATCCTGCTAAGCAGGGACATTGAGTAATTCAGGGTTATGGCACAAGTATTCCCAGTTCAAATTGTTTATAACCAATGTTATAAAGCAGCTTAACAGACTTGGAGATCAACAGACCTTGCACGAGATAATGGGATGTTGCAATCTCAGTTTACAAAGTGAGTTTAAACCCCAATACAAAAACCATGATAATAGAATTAATCCATCCAGCAGTTGCATTTCAAGGCCAATGAGGTAAAAACCCAAAATAAACTTACCATCCCAGAGAAGTTGAACTGACCTTAAAAGAAGGCAAATAGACTATTAGAAAATGGATTTCTGGGGGGGAAAGACTAAGCTTTCTTTTCTCTTATCTATTGCCATCTTGAACTGTGCCATAAATCTTGACCAGAAAGGTCAGTGGATGACATATGAATGCTTTTAAAATCTTCCATTTCTGAGGGTTAGTGCTCTAATCTCCCTGAGTGGCCTCTTCTGACTAGAATAATAAACAGTGGTACTCTTAAGTCAGTGATCTGGGGAGACTACCACCTTGCAACATACCTGCAATCCTTTTAACCCACAGTGTCTGCTAAACCCCAGGGTTAGTCTTTGAGAACTGCTCTATCCATCCACTTGATGACGAGCAAAGCAGGATTTCTTGTTTATTTGCTTGCTCTGAAATCTGATCCTGTTTTTCAGCACCCCTTTCTAGGTCTGATATAATACTAATTGCTGGCAGATGTGGAGAGTATTTGAGCCAAGATATAGTATTTGTTTGCACTGTCTGGTTTTTCAGCCTCAACCAATATCAGATCATAGCAGCTGGTTTTTATCAAAGCTCTGTATACTATGGGCCATCCACCTGACAAAACAAGCCTTGCTCACATGACCCTCATTTGAAAGCCTTAAGTACAAGACTTCCAACAAGGCAGTACAGAAATGTTGAAAACTCCTAACCAAATTAATTAATTGGCCTCATTTAACTTTGGTTTGTTTACATGAAAATGTCTTTTAGAGTACAGGTAAAAGGTGTGCTTTTGAAAATGTTTGTGAAGACTTTTGCTTTTAGCTTGTTATGAATTTTAATTTGAGGATTAAAATTATTTTAAATCCTTTTACTTTATGTAGATATCCTTCATAGAACAAAGCTTTATCCTTGGTGAAAAAAGGGGTGATCTCATGTCAAAACTATAGTAAACAGCATGAGTTGGACACAGCACACTAATTCAGTTTTAACATTCCTTTCTTTACTGACAGGGCTCTATTTTCTCCTTACATGCCAGAATCAGTATGGTGAATTATTTTCATGACCTTCCTTCTTGTTTTAAATAAATAAAAGATTAGCATTTCAGCCACCCTGTTTACATTAAACTATAAATTCCATAAGCCAAAGTAGTATTTGTGTTTTCAACTTTTATGCAGTTTTATTTTCAGGGGTGCATGAGTTCATTGATTTGTTTCAACAGCCCAAAATATTTTAAGAGTACCATTCTGTAGAGATGTATTTATTTGAAGTAGCTGTGAATAATTTGCAAACTCTACGATGATATAGTGGTCTTCCCTAATGAAACAGAAAAGCTTTCATTCTGTAGTCTCCCTGACACTGTGAGAAATAAAATCTCTAAAAGACTAAGCTTTTAGTAGAATAATTTTAGTTTTGGATTATATCTGCTCTTTGGGTTGTAATGCATCTAATGTGATTCAAAGGCAATTTTACCTGTTTTTATGTCACCTGTGTAGTTATGAGATACTTTATAGTGATAGGAAGTGAATGTCACCTGAATCTGAAAACCTTACTAAACAATATATTCAAAAGACTATAAGGTAAGAAAATTTCAAAGTAAAAGAAATCTCATTTTCAGTTTTAAAAAATATAGAAAATAAATCTATTTGGTAACTTTTAAAATGTCCTACAATACCAACTATCTAGTGATCACAATATAAAAACCTCTAATTTTGCAATAAATGTATCCAAACAAAGTTTGTTTTTAATCAGTTGTAAGGATACAGATGTGGTAGTCAAATTCCTAGTTAAAATATTTACCTTACCTATATACATTTAGCAATAATTATTAATATTTGTATTACCATCTGTAATATGAAAAGGTATCCTATTCTTCATAGAAACCTTTGTTATAGTCCTTTGGTCATCTAAAGAGACTTTCAAAATTGTTTAATATTTTATCAATAGAATATAATTATTTTTATATGTGATTGTTTGGAGTATTGAATTTTTTCACTCTTTGCATGTATTTTCCCTGGATAAGAGACAAGATCCTGTGACTTTAACATTAGGATATATTTCCTACTTTCTATGATTTATTCTACTTGTAAATTATGATTATGTGTATTTCTATGTGTGAGTATGTACACGTGAGTATGTACACATGGGTGAAGGTGATTGCAGAAGCCAGAAGAGGGCAACAGAAAGCTTGGTGCTGGAGTTACATGTGGTTGTGAACAGCCCGATGTGAGTGCTGGAACCCACCATTGTGCTATCCCTCCAGCCTCTGTTTTCCATTCTTACTTTGATCTGCAAATCATAAAACACATTATTTTTAAGCTGTTAACAGGACTATTAACAGGATATTTATAGCTGAATCTAACATCTATTGAGGAATAAAGCCTTTTAAATTTCTCTTCTGCTTTGTAAAATCCTATCAGTTAACCTCTATGGTCATGTGAGGCTAGCATTGATTTTTTAACACTAATAGAGTGACTTCTCAACAGCATATTGATGTTTGAAATAAGTAATTGGAAGAACACCTATAACTGGAGCAGACTTGTACAACAACTAGATCTCTCCCTTTGAAAGATAAATGGGAGATTAGGAACCTCCTTTTATATTTCACCATGCACAGTGTATTCTTTCTCAAAATCATTTAATTATCCAAGTAGTACTTCAGCTCCCTGAGTACTACAAAGACAATTTATTTCAATATGTATCTATTTATTAAATAGGAAGTAAGCTATACTCAGCACTTAAGTGGTATTGAAAGTGTAGAGTGAGTGAAAGGTGTTTCCTGCTTACTCCAACTGCCTCTTCTTATTCCTCCTTGACTAGAAGCAGCTAATGATGTCAACGCTTGTGCATCACTCCAAAAATTTGCAGGTATGAACATCCTAATTCTACACCCCAGCTTATGTATTACTAAATGCTCACAACTATAATTAAATAATAAATGCATACCAATCTTTGTTTTGTTTGCTTTCCAAGGAAAATATAAATGAAATTTGAAACAATTTATCTTTTCATTCTTCCTGCTGAGAGTTTAACTTTGTTTCTATATTAAAAATAATATTTCATGCATACTTTACTCATATCAGTTGATTCAAAGAGTACATTTAAATTAACTTCATTAGCTGTTTATCATTATACACATATTTTCGAAGAGTTTATTTTTAGAGATTTTTCCTCATTATAATAGTTGACCTGTATAGAAAAAAATGAAAAAGGTGGTAAAGAGAATTTTTTAGATATTAAACAAATAACCAGTTAAGTTAGTTGTTCATTCATTATTGTGGCACAGTTTTTTAAAATGTTCCCGTTCAGGGGCTGGAGAGATGGCTCAGTGGTTAAGAGCACTGACTGTTCTTGCAGAAGACCTAGGTTCAAATCCCAACACCCACATGGTGGCCAACAACTATCTGTAACTCCAGTTGCAAAAGGATTTGAAGCCTTCTGTTCTTAGTGCACTTACATGTATGCAGATGATACACTCATACACATAAAATAAAAATAAATAAAAATGTTCCCACTGAAATCACAATTTCCTCTTATTACAATAATAACAAATGCTCATCACAGATATTTTGAAACATAGTTCATAGGCATGAAGAAGGAAAATGTAAATCTCAGTCAATTACACCAAGCAAGCATATACCTTGCTGGATCATCTGATAGCATCATTAATATTTCCAGTTCTCCAGTTTACTTGGTGAAGAAAAGCTTTGTTCTTTCTCCTTCTCTCCTAAGTAAATTCTGTATCAAAGTCTCTGACAAGTACAGTGGAATTTCCAACTGACCAACTTCGCTTCCTACTAAGGCCCTACCACAGCTCTCAGCAACAATGACCTTTCATTTAGAACCTTTTTCTTCCCTACCAGATATCCTCCTTGATATTTACAGTTCCTTCTCACTAGTAGGAAGGATCTGAACTTCTGTTGGTGGCCTCCAAATTGGTGTGCACTGCCCATTTCCTTTAGATCTACGTCCAAAAGTGCACGAAGCTCCTAACCTTGTTCCTGGTTTTAATTATTTTCTAATTGTCTTCCAGGGCTATAGTTTCTTCATCTAGTCCTTTGGACATTGCTAGTTTCACTCAGTTCTGAGTCTTGACTCTGTTTCTGAAATCTATATCTATCTATCTATCTATCTATCTATACATACATGTATATATACATATATATATCTATATATATATATATATATATATATATTATCCTATATAATAAAACCTTGGATGGATGTCTCACTTGCTAGAGAACACATTTCCATTTTCTCTAATCTTGGTCTGCCAACAACATTTGATGCAAATCCACTTTGGACATGAATGTTTTGTTACCCACTTTTTTTTCTTTTAGCTTGAACTACGAAACTCTCTGCTAGGTATCCCCAGTGGCTAGTCTTGAGAGCCCTAAGCAGCCTTCCTTTCAGTATAAGCTTACAAGAAGCATGATATTCAAGACAACAAAAATTAATAGTGATCACCATGGTCTTTTCTTATCATTCAAAATTGTGACTCTTAGACAAGACACAGATTTCATATCGACCAGATCAAGTGCTAGATTTTATCTTTGCAATTGTCAGTTTGGGTGGGACATGACCTTGCTATGTAATGCAAACTGCCTTTGACCTCAACATTTTGTTTTGGTTTACCTAGAGCCGTCATTACAGGCAGGTGCTATGACCTAAAAATTAAACATTGCCTACATTCATACAAGTTGATACTTTCATTCTAAAAGCAGATGACTCCAGTGTTTACTGTACTTGAGGAGGTTCCTGAAGAGTGCCAATGCCCCATTTTCTGGAGTTACTTTTCATGGGAAATTCCAGAGTTTGAGAAATTCGCTCCCTAGGGAGCTTCTGTTTGTCAGAGGAGCTAAGATGGACTCAGGAGGCAGAACCATAAGGCTCCTGGACTTGGGAAAAGATGACTCCTGTTCTCCATAAGAACAGAGTGGCCAAGTGTAAGAGGTCATTGAGCAGTGCTAATGAGCCATCAAGCATTTTTCTAAAGATATTAACACAAAGCCTGTTGGCAGTTACTTCCTTGGGAAACTTTTTAGTGTTTGCTCCTAACTTGACCCTTCATTCCTACAAGCCTTTCCTCTTTATTCTGGCCCTGGTTTTCTATTCCCTCTCTTTCACATAATCTCTCCCTAAATACTTCTTCTCTGAGTTCTTCCCAGCTCAGAATGCTGCTTCTGCCTCTGTTCATGGGGTCAGCCTGACCACCTTCAGTCTGACCATCTCCTCCGGACTATTCCATTCTGCTACCTGCAAGCAAGTGCTTCATCTCAACTGACTTAATTAGGATTTTCTGGACTACCAGAGTACCAAGAATGACTTCATAATACTGCCTTCTTCTATATGCAGAGGTAAATTAACCAGGTGATGAAAATAAGTATGTTGGAGGAAAATAAAATATTGTTAAATATTTTAGTGCTTTGTTTCAAAGCTAACATTTTGTACTGATGCTTTCTTAGTCTATCTATGCTGGTCCAAATTAATAGCTCTGTTTTTCAACTATGCTGACTTAATGCAGCAGAAGCCATAGCTATCATGATGAGAATAGCTTTGCGAAAATGACTTCTGTAGCAAAACTAGATATCTTGATTTTTACACACACACACACACACATATATACACATATATCTATATAGAGATATATAGAGGCATAGGCTTTAAAAAAACAAAGCAAATGACTTTATAGTAACTGATAAAAATTAAGAATTCTCTGTCCTTTTATTTTCTTCCCTGTTTGCTGGAATTCTGCTAAGCTAGAAGAAATACCAGTATGAATACGAAGCTGTTCTGAGCATTCAGAGGACTGACCCACTAGATAATTTTTTTTCTCTTCTGTCTGGTCCAGGGTCCATAAAGAATTGATGTTCTCTTCTCAAGTAACATGCTTATTTTTATCTACATGAAACTCATTGATCTCCTTCCAATTTGGTGTTGGCCTCTTCATTCCGCTATCATTCCCGAGGTAACCAATGATATTTTCATAGGCATGGCTGGTAATCAATATAGACAAGCTCTGCCGATTGATCCAAGGAAGACCTTTGATCTGGAAAAATCACCAATTATGGCTATTTAAAGTAGATTCAATTGGATTAGAGGAACAAAAAGGAAGTGGCATCTATGGTATTCTTTAATAGTTTCAGAACCCAGAAAGACACAAAGTTAAATATAAGACCTCTTAAAAGAATAAGGGTTAATCTTCGTTCTTTCAATATTAAATGAAGATTTTCTTGCACATTCTACTTTATCTCTGAATTTTTTATGGCTGTGTAATGTGATATTCTTATAAGGGACATCCCAGGTACAAGGTAATTGATGATTTGCAGTGAGTTTCTGACAACCTTCAAATCCTAATTAATAAAAATAGATTCAGCTTAAATATTGATATGCTAAGCATTAGTCTTGTTTTAAGTGAAAAAGGTGGACTCCTAGTTCCTGAAAATTAAGTCTTTAATAATATGCAGGTTACTCAGTTGATAAATTGATTGCCTTTTCTGGTTAAATTTCTAGTCACTATTATTTTCAGATAATGACCAAATTTGAATTAGAAATGAAGATGTGTATGGTTTCTTGACTCTGTAAGACTAATTTATAACCAAAATGAACCTGTTAACTTAATACACAGGAGTCTCTATCACTACAGAAGACGAATGGATTATAAGACTTACCAAAGGAAAGAAGATGAAGAGCCCTGCTATGCACTATCTCAATCTCTTCTCTAAATTTGGGTCTAAATTTTGGAGGAGGATTCATTGTCTTTGAATGTTTTGTTGTATGACTGACAGCATAGACTGGAGAAAAGCAATCTGAATTCAGATACTAGCTTTATAATTTCTTAGCTGTGTGACTTGACTTGAAAGAATATTGAAATCTTTTCTGGGAGCATCACAACAGCTAATGAAATTATTGATATGTCCCATTATAATCCGTTAAAACAAAAACCCTAGTAAAGAATTCCTTTATACCTGTACATGGTCCTATGGGTTTCTGCTCAGCCTCTTGCTATTGTTCCTCTAGAGTTCAGTGGCAGCAAAAGAGGTATACCTTTATGCCGGGATATTTTCTGTCATGTTCCCTCCCAGGGCTGAAACTGTGTTATTCAAGTACATTGAACATTCTTCTTGTTGCCATAGGTCACCCATCATCAAGAAGACATTATCCTTTCAACCCCAGTTTTGTTTTTTCCTATATTCTCTAGACAAGGAAGTACAAGGTGATTTAGAAATTTTGCAGCTTTTTAAAGAGTCAGGGTCCGGGACCATAGGTCAATGATAGAGTGCTTGCCTTGCATGCATAAGGCCCTAGGTTCAATCTCCATTACAGCCTAGAAGGAGGAGAAAGAAAAGAAGAGGAGGAGGAGGAGGAGGAGGAGGAAGAGGAGGAGGAGGAGGAGGAGGAGGAGGAGGAGGAGGAAGAGGAAGAGAAGGAGGAGGAACAGGTTAAGGAATTGCCATTGTCAAGAACCCAGAACCAGAGACATTGATCATAATACTACTGTTGCACAGGAAGGTCTATAAGATGTGAAAATGATGTTTTTGCATAATGCAAGAGATCACAGTTCAATGAGGACTATTGGATGTCACTTTCCAAAGGCCTTCTTGGTTTTTCATGCCCACAGTCCTACTTGTGTCATTTTAGTGACTTTGCTCATCAGAGCACTATCTGGGGCCTAGGGATATGGTTCAGTGGTAGAATGTTTACCACTAGCATATGTGAGGCCCTGGATTGAATCCCTATCATTGTAACAATACCACCAACAATAAAAAGAATGTAGCCGTGCACTGACTCCAGCTTGCCTATAATATAATGAAATGTACTTTATGTTATTACCTAATCTTGACTCTCAAGAGCACCAGCAAATTACTAATCATAAGAGAAAACAGTCATCAAGACATATACAGGCATTACATAAGGACCTGAAGTCACATAAATAACCAGAGTAAATGGAAATGACACATAGACACAGGGAAAACTTGCTTTGTATCCTGAGAATGCTGAGCAAAAGGGACAAGCTCTGAAAAATTAGTTCCCATGTAGTGCTTCATACTTGTAAAACTAAAGCATGATAGAATCTTTTAGATAGGGTTATGATTAGGGTGAGGGTGAAAATTAGTGAAATTGTTTCTAAATATCAGATCTTTGGTCTTTTTGGAAGCACTTTTGGCATTCCAATGTGATGTATAATTTCTCTCCTAATAATGACCTAACCAGCTTTGTCATCATCATGAATATTTCTTACTTTTCTGCTTTACAATATGCTTTTGTCATTCTAAGGTAAAGTTCTTTTTAAAGCTTCAAGTCTTTGCCTGAAATGCAGTTGTGGTGTCCTCAGCAATTTAAATATATGTAATTTTTAAATAAAATTATACATTCCAGGCATAGTAGCACACATTTTTAACCTCAGCTTGCAGGAGACAGAAACAGGTGAATCTCTGTGAGACTGAGTCCAACCTGTCTACATATGAAGTTCTAGGGTGATGTGGCAATGAGGAGACCATGTCTCAAAAAAAAACCCCCAAATGTATTAATTATAAATGCATACATGCTATATAGATTAATGACTTTTACCATGGCTTTTAAGTATGAATATATTGTACTTTGATTGGATATGCTCTGTTTACTTCACTTTTCTTCCCTCCTGTTTCTTTTGATTTGTTTTTATTTTTAAGTGTGTGTGTGTGTGTGTGTGTGTGTGTGTGTGTGTGTAGAAGCAGAGATGTGGGGTCTTCCTTGAACTGGCATTAGGACAGTTGTAAGCCATAGACTTGGATCCTCAGTAAAAGTAGACAGTGCCCTTAACTCTACACCTCCTATCTTGCCCTCCCTCTCTTCTCTCCTCATTCCCCTTACAATTCCCTCTACTATAGTCAAGTCATCTTTCTTTTTCATTATAGTTTCCGCATATCCAAGAGAATTTTGTCAAATATTGTCAAAACTTGTCAAATATGCTGACAAATATTGTCCTTGGGTACCTAGTTTATTTTGTTTCATGTGATGAGTTCTAATTTCATCCATTTTCCATCAAATGACATGATTTTGCTTTTCGTTGTGATTTAATGATACTTTTCTCTTTATACACACCATATTTTCTTTATACGCTGATCATTTGGGAAGCACTTAAGTGTTAGGTTGCTGGCAAACTCCTTAAATGGTGGCATAGCTCCCAATATTTTAAAATGGTGGTCTGGGCCCAGCCTCGGCAAGCTATTCTACCTGTCAGAAGACCAACCAATCATAGGCTAAGCCACCCAGCGTACATCATGGAAAGTTACCGAGCCCCTAAATGCCCGTAGAGGTTTCCTGACTTCTGTTGCTAGCTGCGGCTCTCCCTTTGATCCCAGCAAGAGCCAACCCAGATGTCTATTTCCCAATAAACTGCTGTCCCACATGGAGGTGTATTGCTCTTCCCTGTGCTTCTTGCCATACATTTTTTGGATCTCAGGCCCATTGGGCACCAAGTAGTGCTTAGACCATGTGGTGCCAAAGCAGGTACTTTTTAAACTGGATATGAGCATTTTAAAATTTCAGTAAACAAGGGCAGTCACATTCCATGCTTAGGCAAGACAGGTGCTCTCAACCACAGCCCAAGGATGTGTGTGCTAGGCATAGCTCCCCATTTATTTGCTCTGCCTTCATAACTTTCTCTTCCAGCAACACTTTATATCTAGGAATGAAGAAGTCCAGAGTATATTGCTTTGCTTTCACAGTTCAAAAGGGCGGTTAGTGTCATGGTTCCTTGCTTTCCTATTTGGGGCCCACATACCTGAGAGTAATTTCTCCTGCTATCAGTCTAACTTAACGGGGTGCTATTCTAAAGGTAAAAAAGGTTGCTGTAGAGACATTTAACCTGTGATATATGTGAATCCCACAAGAATTGTATTTTGGTGAGAGATAGGCTTATTTAATCATGGAGCTGAGCTCATTAAAGTAGCCCTGGTGTCTTAGTGACCATCATGGCTAGTAACCTCAGGAAGAAGGAGGAAACCACGTGGTCTGGTCTCCATCTTGGTTGCTGACATCATCAATATAAGGACAGCCCCTTGGCTAGGTTGCCATCTTGAACAGTAACATTCTGAAAATGACAGTGACCCATGTGACCTTGCCACAGTCTTAATGCAACCACATGGCATAATTCAAGATAGCAAAACTCAGGAAATTACTGGTACGAGTGAACTCGAGGGGATTTTTGGAATGCAGACATTTCATCATATGTCCTAATGCTCTTGCAATTTATTTATTTATTTATTTATTTTTAATTTAATGGGATCATAGGAAATCAAGAGACTCCAGCAGTTGCCTTGTAACAAATTCAATGCATTTCTGTCAGACTATGGAAGTAATGCCAGGTCTCCACAATAGAGTTAAGTTTTAGCATTGCTTTGACCTGTTTCTAAATGGAATTATTTTGAGTTTCAGATTCTTGTCAATCTTCCACATTTTTTCCTTCCATTCTCTACTCTTCCCTTTTTCTAAGGCTTTTTAACCCTTGAGCTACCCCCTATCTCCCTCTATAACCCTCATTCTGCTTAAAACGTTATCAAATTCTTCTCAGTCAACAGAATCTTATGCCTGTTTTTGCCTTTGCTTTCCTAGTCACACAAACCCTGAAGGGTTTTTTGGGGGGTGGGGAAGGGCTTCTTCCTCTTTGTTCCTCTGGGCAAATTTTGGCTCCACCCCCAGATAGCCACTCCTTTTCTCTGTGACTGGAGCTATGGAGCTTTTCTCCACTTTCTGAGACCTGCACTCTATCCCTGGTTCTCAAAAGCTGGCTCTGCTTCCTGGCAGTTGGGCCGTTTCCTGTGTCTGGTTTTTCCCCTCACTTCTCTCTATGGCTCTCGTTGGGTCTGTGGTCTGCTCTCCAAAGTCTTTCTCTGCTGCTTGTGATTTTAGGTGCTGTTTGTCAGACAAACTTTCACCTTAATGAGGTCCAGTTTCTTTCTCTGTGCTCAAAATTTTCTTGCCTTCTTTTTCTATTCAGAACTTACTTATCTAGAAAAAAATACTATAATATTAATTATCCTGTTTTGGGTGCAAGTAGTTTTCATGTAATTATGTGGTGTGTGTGTCTATGACAATCCTTTTCCATGTAATATGACATGTGTTTTCATGTGTTGAGATCTCATGTAATTGTGTCATATGTGTCTATGATAATTGTCTTCATATGTTATTCATCTCAAAACAATTTTTTGAACTGTGGCCACTTCAGCTTTATCTTTTTTTTAATTGTACACAAATTATTGGTTTTATTTTTATTTTGGCATGCCCAATCAAAATATACATACACAAATTTATAATTATGGGTATTTTGATGGTACATTCAATGCCTTATAAACTTGAGTACCCAAATTGTTTTTAAATCTATTAAACAGTGTCTCTCTATATATTAAATGTTACACAAACTTTTTAAATACTACTGGTTTATAAAAACATCATCTAAGCTGGTTATACAAAAATCCTATTTATTGAATATCTTATTTTTTGTTTTGGTTTACTTTCAATGTGTTTTAAGGTATTCATTTTATTTGTCTACTTCAAAAGTATTTTGGTTTAAAATTAACAAAAAAACATAATTTCAACAAAAAATAATTACAAAATCAGTTATTAAAATGTAGTTTATATAATTATAGATGCTTGCTCAATACAAGCTTATGTTACTTAAGATTAATTTACTTGGTATCAAATTGATTCATGGGGCTGGAGAGATGGCTCAGCGGTTAATAGCACCAACTCTCTTGCAGAGGACCCAGGTTTGATTCCCAGCACCCACATGGTGGCTAAGAACCATCTTTAACTCCAGTTCCAGGGAATCCTATACCTTCTTCTGATCTCCGCAGCATTGTACAACATGGGTGCCCCTATTTACATGCAGACAGTACACTCATACACATAAAATATTTTTTTTAAAAGATTGACTCATGGAGATCCATATTTGCTTTATTGCTTTAGTGACCTTTGGTAACACTCTCTGGTATTCCAGAGACCATCTCAATACATCTTTCCCATGTTAACGTCAGGTCTTCGACAGCAGGGCCTTATTGCCTCTCTTCTTGCAGGTATCCCAGTTTAGAGGCAAGGAGCCTTTACCTTTTGTGGGGGCTTGGATCCCCTGGCCAACATCTCCTTGGTAGAATAATCCATTGCTGATGTCAGAGCTCCTGTATTAATATATTTTGCTTCAGTGCATAGCTTAAGGAGACTTCAGTATTATATTTGGTTCTGAATAGAGAATAATCCTTTTCACAGTTCCTATGTCTATTAGTCAATTAAAGAAGGCAGTTTTACTGGTTTTATAAGAGATTACCTCTATAACAGTTGGCTCCAATTTACAGTTGGAGAATGACCTCATCATCATCATATTTCTCCTTGTTCTATGGGGGAGGTAAGAAAGCACCAGCTACACCTCACCTGCCTGGAAATACTGTGCAGCAGAGGCAGCCATATGTCTGTATATCCCAAATTTAATTGGCTATTAGCTCTCTCCTTGGAGAAATAACCCATGGCTGATGCCACAAGCTTACATCCTCTAATGGTTAGGAGATGTTATAAGCCACAGTAAGACCCTGCCATATTTAACAGAAGAAAATGTAATTCATGGATTAACATACCATACAAACATCTGTGTCTATACCAAAGTAACCTACCATAACAATTAGTAATGTTTAAATACCTATATATCTAATTGCTTGTGCTTCATTAGTAGGATTGAAAGGTTATTCCTGGACAAACTGTCAGCCCATGAAAGGAAACAGCCAGAACTGACCAGAGTCCAAGACAACGGCTCCAGAGAAAATAGACTGTTTTGCTTCTTATCCACCTGTGCCCCTTTTCTAAGCCTAGGGAACAATCTGCAGAAGAGGGGGTGTGGTAGAATGTAAGGGCTGTGATTGGGGTAAATGGTGAAACTACAGCAATATAGTCTGGACACTCATTTGATCAACTTGATTGAACATAAAAGCTCCCCCTGCTGGATGGTGGAACCCATGGGCTGTGTGGGTCTGGGCACAACTGCTTGCAAATTGGTTTTACATGAAGGATGTTTGTACTCATAAATTATCACTAATTGTTAAAAAATGAAAAAAAACCTGAGAGAAAGATGCAGGATAGTTATGGCAGAATGCACGATCTGGGATGGGGTGGGGTGGGGTGGGGGGAAGGGAAAGGGAAATATACCTGAACTGAATTGGAAAATGATGTATGAAATAGACAAAGCATCAATAAAAAAGTGAAAATTAAAAAAAAATTGACTCATAAGTAAAGTCTGATACAAACAAAAACTGTTAACCTAAAAACATTTTTTTCAAGTCAAAATAATATCTCTAGTTATGGTTCTACAACTTGGCTCCTATTATTCAAAATTATTCCTATTAATTTTAAGTATCACTCTATATATAGTATATATAAATATGGACATGTGTGTAAATATTGTTTAGTAAATTCTCACAATAAATGGTAAATGTATTCGTGATTGTTATTTTATTTCATGATATTAATAAAAATAATAAAATGGTTAAATTGTTGGTAAGTCTATAAAATAGAAATATCTTAGTAAAAAATGAATTTATATATAAAAATTTAAATAGCTAGATAGTTCTAGAATAGAAGGGATAATGAGAATGTTTAGGCAAGTTTGTTAAAGCTTTAAACAGGTTTGTAGAAATGCAAATTTTTTGTTATAATAATTACTATGACAGCCAAAATTTTAAAACCCAGTCCTCTGACTTGTACTACACAGTCTTAGATCAAATGGGCACAGACATGTTGTGCTGGATTGCTTTAGTGTCAACTTGACACACCTGGGTTGAGGGAGCCTCAACTGGGGAATTGGCTCCATTGGACTGGCCTGTGGCCACGTCTGTGGAGTATTGTCTTGATTGTTGAGCAATGTGGGAGGGCCCAGCCACTATGGGTGGTGCCACCCTGGGCAGGTTGTTGTGTCCTGTATAAGAGATCAGGCTGGGCATGGGCCAGGGGAGCAAGCCAGTGAACAGCATTCCTCCATGGCCTGTGCTTCAGCTCCTGCCTCCAGGTTCCTGCCCTGAGTTCCTGCCTTGGGCTCCCTGAGTGATGAACTGTGACCCGGGAGATGTAAGCTGAATAAACCCTTTCCTCCCCAAGTTGGTGTCGGTCAGAGTGTTTTGTCACAGCAATGGAAGACAAACTAGAACAGAAATTGGTACCAGAGAGTGGGGTATTGCTGTGACAGACCTGACCTTGGTGTTTTGGGGAAGGATTGTGGAGGAGTTTGGAACTTTGGGCTGGGAAGATCATTGAATGCCTAAAGATCGTTGCTGTGGAAATGGGAGCAAATTTGCTGAAGGAGTTGTAGAAGATGGAGGCCTGACTTGTGAAGTTTCTAGTTTCAAAGGGGGAGCAGAGATCATCAGGACTGTGTAATCTGTGGGTTCTGGTCAGCTGGGGCTGAAGAATCAGCTGTAAGTAACAAGAGACCAGAAACTGAAGTGAAATCTTTGTTGTACTGGGACAATTGATGCTGGTTAGCTGGGGCTGAAAAATCAGCTGTAAGTAACAAGAGACCAGCATCACTGTGGTGAAATATTCTGGGAAGAATTTCTTCAGGGTCAGCACACAGAAGCTATGATCCAGAAGGGGCCTGAGCCTCCATCTCGAACCAGAAGCAGGACTTGGTAGTGTGTAAAAGTCTCCTATATGGTTCTGGTGTTGAAATTTGAGGGGGTCACAGACAGCAGCCAAGGCTTGGCACTGTGAGAGGTCAGAAAAGACCATTGGTGGAAGTGCCCCTCGGTTGCAGTAAAGACCCCAGGATTTCAGGGGTCATGGAGAGAAGCTGAGGCTTTGCACCAGGAGAGGTCAGAATAGACCATTGGTAAAGGTGCTGCCTCAGTTTCAGTGGCGACCCCGGCTTTTTGGAGATGCTGGGACCTTGGGACGACCACCAAGAGCAGCGGCAGGTGTGGAATGGAGTCAGCCTGGGCCTGTGAGATGAGCTGTGTGTGCTGTGGATGGCAGAGCAGAGAAGGGGAGCTGCCAAAACCCTTTAGAGCCCAGAAGATCGTGAGTGAGTCCCAGGTGTCCAGCCTTGAGCTACTTGCTGGACTTAGGTTTTGTTTGAGTGTGCCTGATTCTTCCCTTTGAAATAAGACAGTACTTGTTTTGGATTTTATAGCAGCCCACAGTTAAGAGACTTTTAATAGACTGTGAACTTTTAAGTGTTTGGACATTTTAAGGACTATGGGGCTTTTAAGGTTGTACTGTCTTAGGTTGTGATTAATGTTAACATCATACTTTGGGGATAAGAACTGGAAAGGTAGTGGTTTAATAGTGATGTGTTTTGTGTGTCAAGTTGACAAGGGGTCAATTGTGCTGGATAGCTTTAGTGTCAACTTGACACACCTGGGTTGAGGGAGCCTCGACTGGGAAATTGGCTCCATTGGACTGGCCTGTGGCCACATCTGTGGAGTATTGTCTTGATTGTTGAGCAATGTGGGAGGGCCCAGCCACTATGGGTGGTGCTACCCTGGGCAGGTTCTTGTGTACTGTATAAGAGATCAGGCTGGGAATGAGCCAGGGGAGCAAGCCAGTGAACAGCATTCCTCCATGGCCTGTGCTTCAGCTCCTGCCTCCAGGTTCCTGCCCTGAGTTCCTGCCTTGGGCTCCCTGAATGATGAAATGTGACCCAGGAGATGTAAGCTGAATAAACCCTTTCCTCCCCAAGTTGGTGTCGGTCAGAGTGTTTTGTCACAGCAATGGAAGACAAACTAGAGCACATGTATTGTGGTTACCTGTAGCTACTAAAAGTGTCTTCTATGTTTCTCTGTATTATGCAAATGATATTTTGATACTTTGTCTCTTAACAAGATGATTTGGCTCAAGGGAAGTCAGGTTTCACCTCCCTAAACCAAACAATGCAATTCAGAAAAAAAAAAAAAAAAGATTAGTGAGCTTAGTCTGAATCCAGATCAACTTATTTCCTGTCTGATATATGATTACCCCCCCTTTCCTCTGAAAACTGTAAATCAAGGTATACTGGAGTGGGAAACGGAAAAACCTGCTTTTATTTATAGTATTTATCTAAAGTAAACATAAAAAATTATTTTAAGTTCCTTTCCTGGGATATGCATTCTTAATCTATTATATTAAATCCAACTTTTGATGGTTTAGGCCTACTCTTCTTATATTATCCCTTTAAATACCTAAACCTATTCAAGGTCAAACCTCAATCAAACCACAGATTAATTCTCTATCTTTTTTGGGGGTGGTATTTTTGAGACAAGGTCTCCCTTTAGTCCCAGCTGGCCTGCAGCTCACTCTGTAGACCAGGCTGTCCTTGAACTCATAGATATCTGTCTGCCTCTGCCTCCCAAGTGCTGGGATTAAAGGTGTGCACCACCACATACGGCAGCAGATTAATTCTTAAAATAGACCAACTTAAAAATATATATGTCTAGTCAAAAATGTTTGGGTCTTTATTCAAGGTTTGTCTTTACACAGTAATTAAAAATACCAAACTTGTGGAACTAACCTTCTTGGGTATTTAATAGTCATACTTTGAGGCTGATACTAATCTTTTCAGAGGGATTTAAAGGGACAATCTTTTGCCCCTTGCCCTCTAAGGTCAACTAAGTTCCAGGGAACTCTTTATCATCTCCTAAAATGTCCTGTAAAAGAGGTGATGAGTCATCTGTCTTCTTCTTCATGGAGGCCAGGGAGACTTCCATTAGAAGACTTGAACCACTGTCCAGTGTACAAAATAGGAAGGTCAGCACAGAAAAGAGTTTTCTTCATGCTTCCAAATGAAGCCATGGTCAAGATGGACCTTCTGATTTATCCTCACATAGATGGAACAGGTAAAAGAAAGGCCCAAGGAGCCAGAGGCTCCACCCAAACCCATGTAAACCCTGAGGAATATATCCTCTACTAACCTTAAAAGCAAAATTAAATAGGTTTATTTGGGCAAAGTGGGTGGTCTTAAACACCCAACAGAAAGTGTAGCCAAAAATTAAAATGATTTTTATATCTCTTTAAGAGTCCAAAGGATTGCACTAATGATTTGTCCTTGCAGGTGGATCTTTGTGAGTTCAAGGCCAGCCTGGTCTACAGAGTGAGTTCCAGGACAGCTGGGGCTACAGGGAGACACTGTCTTGAAAAGACCAAAAAAAAAAAAAAAAATTAGAAAGAAAAAAACAACAACAAAAAAAGAAAATGCGGTTCAGATGTTAAAACTTCAAATCTTGACCGGATCAACTCTATGTTACTGACCTGCAGTCAAAAACTAATAATGACAATGACAACAAAAATCACTGTTGTTCTTAACTAAAATTAAATGATGGCTAAAATTTCTTCTCTCTCCCTGTCTAGAAGGCATTTGGGAGGGGACTCATACTGTGATTCTAGCAACTCCTCCAACTACCAAAGCATCTAGAGAGTAATTCCTGACTCCAGTGATGACAGCCAATAAAAAATGAGGAGAAACCTGATAGATGGTTTTGGAAGTCCTTGAAGTTCATCCTGCTCTGACTTTTCCTAGTTCCCTGGCTAGAGTTCGTGCTTAATTTCTCTTGCCTTTACTTCTCCTTCCCTTGCTTGGCCCACTGATATCCATCCTCCTCATCATGATGATTATCCCATGCCTTTCAAATTTTTTTCCAGACAAAATCAATCAGATGACCCAAGAGTATGTGAACAAGATTCTCTGAATTCCCTCAGCTCTTCTGCCATTGCCTGCCTGCCTGCCTCACCCCCATACTTCAAACCCATGTTCCAGCCTTTCGAGACCACCTCTCTTTGCTGACATCCCTGTCTAGCAGAAAGAAGTTAAGAAAGACCACGCTTGCCCCTTACCAACAATAAGAGGCTGTAATGTTAGGTTACTGGAAGACAAAATGGCAGCACAGCTCCCAATATTCTAAAATGGTTGTCCAGAACCAGCCTGAGCAAGTTCCTCTGCCTTTCAGGATCCTTTCTCTAGCTTTGCCAGGAGGAACAATATTGATTAAATGTATTTTTTTTTTTGTCTTTTCAAGACAGGGTCTCCCTGTAGCCCCAGCTGTCCTGGAATTCACTCTGTAGACCAGGCTGGCCTGGAACTCACAAAGATCCACCTGCCTCTGCTTCCCAAGTGCTAGGACTAAAGGCGTGCGCCACCATGCCTGGCAGATTAAATGTATTTTTAAAAGCTGCTTAAATAAAACTTAGTGGATTTCCTTACTACAAGACTTCTCAAAATGAAGTTATACTGACATGGACTTGAAATTTCCAAGAAAGGGTTATAAGGAAGTTGGACCTTACTCAGTGCTTTAAAGTCACCATTTAAAGGTAAAATCAAAATTTTAAAGTTACTTTACATATCATTGACAGGCACCAGTTTAAAAATAGCAAGCTCAATAGACGGTTGTTTTCTCCAGAGTTAAAATAGTGGTAATTTCTATCATTTTTACTAGAAAAGACTATCAATTGTGTGCTTTCTTTCATCTATCTAGCTATCATTTATGTATATATCATTTATTTACGATCTGTCTATACTAGTTACTTATAGCTTTCTGGGACAAATTACTTGAAAAAGCAACATAAGGAAGGAAGGCTTATTTGGGCCCACATTTGGAGAATATAATCCTCCATGCCAGGGAAGCCACGGTAGCAGGAGCCTGAGGTATTAGTCACATCACATCTGCAGTTAGGAAGCAGACAGATGAATACCTGTTAACTCAGCTCTGGTTTTTTCTGTGTAATCCAAGTCTTCAACTCCTGGGATGGTACTATCCATATTTAGGGTGAGTCTTTTACCTCAATTAACTAAATCTAGACAACCCCTCACAGACACACCAAGAGCTTTGTTTCCAGGGATTCTGAATCACATCAAGTTGACCATCAAGATTAACTACTACTCTATATCTATCTATCTATCTATCTATCTATCTATCTATCTATCTATCATCTATCCTCTATCTATCTATCATCTATCTTCTATCTATCATCTCTCTATCTGTCATCTATCAAAATTGAGTACAGTAGAGCAAGATTACATTATTGATTCAATCTCAATTCAGCACATAGTCTCTCAGTCTACAGAATGGACAAAAAATCAGCTTCCCTGTATAAAATATTTCTCTTCTTCTTTGGATCCCTTCATCCTTTCTTTGCTTTTTGTCTTTAAGACACTGTTACATAATGCTGAAAAGTCACCATTCAGGTGTATAGAAACAAAACAACTGCCCTTCTTTTCATTGTGATTAAAGAGCTTCTGGTGTGTCCTATTTAAATAAGGAAAAGAAGATGGGAGCCTATATTTTAACAAATAATATGCCAAGTGTTCCAGTCCCTTCAAATTCTGTCACTGTTGTTCTAGACTGATACAAATAGCCAAAGCTTTCTTGGGATGTGAGTACCAGTGAAGGAAGGACAGTCATTTGGAGAAACTATTTTGACACTGATAAAATTAGCAGAACCAGTATCCAAATCTTCTTATGCTACCATCTCTTGCAGAGGGCAATATTATGACCTGTAATATATATTTTAAGTAATTTTCCTTGGTCCTGGTTTTTAGAGTGTATTTCTGTGTGTTTTATTTTTGAAAGCAATAATAATTTTCACTCAGTACTTATTTAAAACCAGTGTTTCCAAATTTTCAAGTAATCCGTCAATAAGAAGAGGCTCCAATATCTGCAGGGCCCATGCTATTGAAGTTACCGTATTGATAAGACACAATTCCGAATTCCTACCTGAGAAATAAACTTTCTAGTCTTAGTAGGAAAAAACCCGCCAAAAAGTAGAACAAAGAAAAAAAAGTTTATTCATTTTTTCACACAGATGGCCACCTGGTTTACTTAGGTGTTGATATCTTAGAAAGCATTCCTAATATATTTCTTGAGACTGCGGAAGGATTATTTATTAGAACCTTCTTTCACAGCCTTATCTAAGACTAAATGCTTCTGGTTATATCATGTCTTTAATGAGTTCTTTTATTGTATTCTAATTTTGAGACAGTGTTCTCCCTGTCTTAACCTAGGGCTAAAAATTGAGTATCAAAATCCCATTGTGGTTTCTGGTTCATCAAGAAACACATTGAGCTCCCCAAAAGGCTTATTTCCCTTCTTTTATAACATAAGAGTGAGTGAATCCAGGCAAGGTAATGCTTTCTGGTCTCTTTTAATTATTAGAGTGCAGAGCTCAGGCTTGACAATGGCGTTACCTGCCCGATGCAGCACTGGAGGTCCAAGGTGAGCACTTGCTGAGGCACAGAAGACATTTGCTGAGCTCGCCACACGTTCCATCCCAATGCTCTTTTCCATGACCTCACCATGTGAGCTCAGCCTTATCTTGTTAACACACCCTCTCTTGACACAGAAGTGCTGTGTGTACCCTCACTGGAATCCTTCTGTATATTGTGATGCAGAATCACTCTGGTCATGTGCCTTGGAAGTCATTTGCTATACTATCACCTTTCAAAACCACATCTTTTATCTAGTATTTTCTGACAAAAGATGCCACAATAGAGCCTCTAGGTAACTCAGCTAACTTTTCCTTTTCTTCGTGGGATTCAGCTCATTGTGCTGCAAAAATGATCTGATAGAATATATTTCTACAAATGAAGAACTATACATTTCTTGCATAGGGGAAGCTCCTTTTGAAATCTGTAGGAGTTTTCCATCTATAAAAGGAGGAGAGCTTTGCACGACCCTATCCCTGTTCTTTCCATTATGGATTACTGCAATTTCCAAGGCATTTCTCATAGGTGTACATTAAGATGGTTTAATCTTCATGGGAGAGCTCTTCTTAAATAGTTGTTACAGTTATTAATACAATAATTATTATCAATACAACTAGGATTCAGAATTTCCTCTGTCTTTTTTAATATCAGTTCTTCTATTATTTATGATCTGGGAAAAGCCCAGAAATGTGGTAAATACATTAATGTGAAATGAAGAAAAGATCTTGCCTTCTTTAGAGCTACATTGATTTAAAATACATCATTGACAATATCACCATCATTCAAAGCACTGTACTTTATTCAGGTGGCAGGTACTATTTGCAAATGCAGAGCTCATCAGAGTGGGCTTCTTCTTTCTTTCTTTCAATCCCATAAAACTCTTCTGTTCCATTAAAACAAAGAATTAGAAAAATTATGAAAAACAGCCTGAAGCTGCTTCTTTTGTTCTTTAACATACAGTATTTCTAAGGAGGATTTCAAATGGAATTTATTCACATGTCAGGTGCACAGCATTGGATTGTACCTATTCTCAAATGTTACATTTTCTCCATTCCTCTTCTGAAGCATTTCTGAATACTTTAGCTGCTGTATTGCTTAGGCTGTAATGGATGGTATCTGATGATCGTGATTTCAATTCAAACCTTTGGGTTTCTTTCTTACATGAGAAGTGATTTCAGGATGCTTGACTACATTAATTTTAAGACATTCTTTCTAGGGTAAAAAAATGATTTTGTACTTTCCTTTATGCTGTTTATTTATGTGAGCTCAATAAAATGAAGGAAATCAAAAGATATGCTTCTTAAAGTAAAAGTTAGGATATTAGAAAGCATGTATTTGTGAAATATTCCTTCTGAGTAAAAATTCCATTTATAAAAGCTTAAGATAATTTATAGTTTGCAAATATAAATATACACATGATAAACATATAATTATGTATTATACTCACTTTAGACAAGTAAAGCAATTAAAATAATGGACCCTATGTGACATTGTAATGGAAAAGAACAATAGTCACTTTGCTACATGAAAATGGTATGTCTAATATGGAGAATGGAAAAATAAAGTCATAGGCATGCAGTTTTATGAGCTGTGTCTACTCATTTATATATTGTGTGAGATGAATTGACTTGTATGACAAGATTATATAACTGGTGTGTAAGTCTCATGGGCTAACTGATTGTGCCACTGAAATACTAGATTGTACAACTTCAAGGAAGACCCTGTAACCCTTAGGGCTTAAAATATTTATTATCTGGTCATTTAAAAGAAAAGCTTTCTGGCATCTGCTGTGCCAACTATGTTGGTAAACAATAGTCTCCATGCTTAGAAGTTGAATGTAACAAGTCAAATGTTCCTTTTTAAAAAATAATTTATTATGTTTATTTTATGTGTACAAGTGCATTACTTGCATGTAGGTAGGTACATCCATGCCATGGGGTCAGAAGAGGATTGGAGTCCCTGGAACTCGAGTTAGGCCTGGAAACAGTAGCATAAATCTCTGCTTGTGCTGTACTGTTAAAAACCTTCTGCTAGACATTGAAGGGACCAATCATTATCTCCAGAAGTTCTAGTAAAGAGCAGAAAGCATCAGATTGGTTGTGCTAAGCCACACAAAGCTTATTCTAATGTGATACTTCAGTAAGACTTATCTGAGCTATCGAGTCAACACACAGTCTTCCCTACAGCTCCATCTCCCACTGCAGGCCACATAAGTGCAAATGAGAGGGTCTTCTTCACTTTGCCTTTGTTTTACTTGTAAAGCTTGCTTTGCCTCTGTATTCTTTCATATTGTTTATTTGTTATAAATTTTTAATTCATCAAGAGTTGTATATAGTTATATTAACATAATCCTTTAATATTTATTTAGCTTCCATGCAAATAGTGAATTTCCAATTGAAATATTGGCTCCATTAATTACAATTTTACACTTGCTTTCCTGCCACTGATGGTTTAAATATAATCACACATTATCTTCACTGCTTTTCATCCAGTATATTGGATTTCATTATTGGGGACTTTTCAGATGTATTTTTCCCTAATGTTCCTATCTAATTAATACCTGTTGACAAATACAGTTCTTCTGTTTTGAATTATTTTATTATTTTTTATTTTAGTTTATGAATATATTGCCTGCATGTGTAAGTGCATCCATGCAGCGCCCGTGTGGGTCAGAAGAAGGTCTTGGAGCCCCCAGAACTGGAGTTATGGACAATTGTTAATGGCCATATGAATGCTGGGAATCAAACCCAGGTCCTCTGCAAGAGCACAGTGCTCTTAAATGCTGAGCCATCTCTCCAGCCCCACAGTGTTCTTTTAAAGAAGGAATTCCCTTCTACTAGACAGCTATGTCTCCAATGGGAACATAAAAATTGCAAAAATATATCAATATATTCAATATGTAACAGTCTGTTTTGGTTAAAGATCTAATCTCTATGTTTCATTGACCTCATAACCCTCTACCTCAACTTTCAGTCTGTGTTCCATTTAAAAATGTAAATATTATTAGTGTATATAGGAAAGATCACCTCTGTTTGAAAATTGCATATAAATAACTCCAGAGGCCTGGAAAGAGTCCCGGGCTAGAATCATTGCATACGGATTAGATCTGTATTGCATTAACTACAGAAAGGGAATTTCATATATTAACATGCAAAGTGCTCATGAGGAGGTTTGAGCTCACATTTATAAACAACACAGATGTGAGCACGTCCGTGAAGCTCATGCTGAAAGATCTTGTCTCTACTGTTGTCCCTCTGAATTTTAAGTAGCATGCCAGTTATTAACTATCAATATAGTCAAGTGATTAAAACAAAATGAAGTCTCTTCTTATGCTCTACAGAACTGAGAAAGCTGATAATTTGAGTCCAGGGGTCTAATTTCCATCCTGTTTCATACCTCCTGAAATGACCAAAGGAATATAAAAATAGACACTAATCTGCATCAGTTAAAGGCTAGACAAGGGTTATCATTTCCATTGTCAGAAATAGCAAAAGATTTATGCTAGATTTAGTGCAGATGAAATGACAAGTTCAAAATTCCCCTCTGGAGAAAGTCGTTCAGACTCTCAGGTCTAATCACAGGACGGTGTGGCAGACCACTGACACCTTTTTAATTATGAGTGTGACTATGGGGGAAGGGACAAGGAGAATCCTTCAGGAACTGGATGACTTTAGTTTAATACTACTTTCCTGATTGCAGATAAAGAGCATTATTAACCAATGGTTTGGAGAAGACCCCAGCATCTCCTTTTTCTCCTAGCAGAAATAATGGCTAACAGCTAAAATTTATAAAATTTTATTATATACCTCTTTTCTAAATGTTTAGCATGGATTGTTACATTAATGTCACTCCTGACCTGGAAGTACAGTTATTGAATAAATTTCATAGGAAAATAAAATAAGGCACAGAAAATAAAAGTAAACTCCTTCAAGATAGCAAGTGAATAAACCAGGATTCCTACGCTCAGGAGCTCTTTAACATGACTGGAACCTCAGCTATGTAATCAGCTTATTGACATATTGGCTTATTAACTTTGCACAAGGGATCTCAGTGGGTGGGGCATGCCTTATTTTTAGGAGTCTCAAGTGAAACTTCAAGATGCCCTGCAATTAAATTTAAAATAAACCAATTAAAAATTTCTATATCATTGTTCTATTTGTAAACATCTGACCTTAAAATTCATTTCTCATTATTCTGAAATTAAAATTTAAATGTGCATTCTATGTTTCCCCTGTCCACCCAACACAGGAGTCTTTATTAGCACTGTGCTCTAACCAACCAAGCTAACCACACAGGACCAGACAGGAGTCTTGAATGACAAGGAGGCAGGCATGCCCCGAGGAGGCAGTACATGGCCTCGTGATACTCCTGGCATGGAGACCAGGCAGAAAATCCTGAGCACTATCCTGGTCCAAAATGTTTTCCAGCTACAGAAGCGAATGCTCAATGAATAACTTTATTTGCCAGGAATGTTCTTCAGTTGAGCTCCACCTTTGCTTCTCTGAGAAAGATTGTCGTTCACCCTCCTACAGCGGAACATCTCAAATCAAAAATCTGAAACTAACTGGGGAAATAATGTAGGGACAAAAATCTGTTTCTGGCCAGACTCCAAGACTGTTCTTTTTCTTCTTTCAGGAACAAACAAAGAAAACAAACCTGAGCTGAGATTGTGAAGAGATTTTGTAATCTGAAAGGAAGCATCTACTGGTGTCCTTTAAAAAAAAAATCTAGAGAGAGCAGAAGTAACTGGGTCACAGTGTATGCTTTCAAATGTCAAAACTCCAGTAAAACCAAGTAGTAATGGGTCACCTACTATGGATAAAGCATGTTTTAATAATACAGCCAGAGATAATGGCCCTGCCATAGAAAAGTAAATCTGAAAAAAATATAAGTCTACTGAATAAAAGTAAGTCTACAAAATAGATAAGATAGGAGGTATTGGCAAGTGCTCTGGAGAGAATGGATGGATAAATCCAGCCATGGGAAGGGCTGGAGAGATGGTTCAGCGGTTAAGAGCACCAACTGTTCTTGCAGAGGACCTGGGTTCGATTCCCAGCACCCATATGGTGGCTAAGAACCATCTTTAACTCCAGTTCCAGGGGAATCCGACACCCTCTTCTGACCTCCTCGGCATTGCACGACACATGCACATGTAGGGTGAACCAACCTACAGTACACTCACACACATTAAAAAAAAAAAAAATCCAGCCAAGGGAAAGACTCCTGTTTGTAGGGATCAGCGTTGTAGGTAGAGCTGACCCTGCACTCTTCCCTCTTCATTGGGCCGCCTGATTCTGTTTCAAATATAAACCTGAAAAAAAAAATCTCCCAGACTTAAATTTCAAAAATCATTTAGCCTTCACAATCACATAGCCTAGGGTGAGATTGAAAAATATAAATGACACTTGTCTTACTTCGGCTTCAGGAATAACTTATAGGAGAGAAGTTTATTTTCTTGATTGTGTGTCTTAAAAAATATACATGGATGGGGGCTGGAGACATGGTCTAGTGGTTAAGAGCACTGACTACTCTTGCAGAGGACCCCAGCACCCACATAGTGGCTGAGAACCATCTTTAACTCCAGTTCCAGGGGAATCCGACACCCTCTTCTGACATCCACGGCATTGCACAGCATGGGTGCACAAACCTACATGCAGACAGTACACTCATACACATATGAAAATAAATAAAATTAAAAAATATATACATGGATGATGAGAAGCAGGGTGTGGATCAACCATTTTCCTCAAGCCACCAAAAAGTTTTAGAGCTACTTAAAACCACGTTTTCTAAAGATCTGCCTGATGATTCATTCCTATAACCCCAGTGCTCAGGATGCTGAGATAGGAGGATGTCTCAAGTTTGAGGCCAGCCTAGGATACATATAGAGTACGAGGCTAGCTGGGGCTACAGCAAGTCTCTGCTTCAAAACAAACAAAAGAACACAACAGGACCAAGCAATAAATTTCTTTGACTTAATGGTTGGAATGAACTTTCAGTTCCCATCTTTACTGTGATGGGTACAACAGTGATGTTACTCTCAGGATTAGACCTATCATGGCAATCAGTTACTCATAGCATCAAGGGAAAGTGAATTTTCATTGGTGGTTTGAGCACAAAGCAACCTACCTATAGCAACATTGCCAGGTTTCCCAGCCACTAACACAAGGCAGTTGTATTCTATGAGCTCCTTTGTCCCATGGAAGAAGAGGTAAGTAGATTGGCCAGGCTAGAAACTTTTTTAAGTAGGAATTTGCTTGTACTGCCCATAGGCAAAACAACATATTTTGATACTATTTTTTACTCTCTACTTTTACTTTAGTCATGGCATCACCATATGATACAATTCATGACCAACAATAAAATTCATTTGATAAAAGGAAAAGGTTAAAAAATGGGTTGAGTCATGGAATTCACAACAATTAAAAATAATAAATCTTTTTGTGTAATAGACAAATGAAAATTATAAATCCATATCCATGCTTTGAGCCCCTTAGTGTTGTGGTATATATGTAGTGACCCCCCAGAAGTGTTTTTGTTGTTTTGTTATTGGTCACACTCCCTCTGTATATTTAGTGGTATATTTATGATAAACCTCACACTCCCTCTGTATATTTATGATACTTCAGAGATATACACTTCTACCACACAACAATGGTTCTTTGAACTAAATCTGTGTTTAATCTCTTTCAGTACTAGGCTACTCATCACACTGAACCAACACATGAAAGAAAGGCTCTTGGGTTTTATGTGGTAGTTAATCTTGATTATTAAGAGGAAATAGATATTCTGTTGTCTTGTTGATTGGAAGAAACACATCTGTAACTCCAAAAGTCCTTCAGAGTACTCACAGCCTCTTCCATAACCAACTAAAGAACTCTGTAGAATAGTAGGCAAGAAAAGTAAAGGCTTAGACCTCCAGGTAGAAAAGGCAGGACCAATCCACTGGGTAAGAATCTGAACAGAAAAAACATAATTCATGGATTAGCATACCATCCAAACATCTGTGTCTATACCAAAGTAACCTACCATAATAATTAGTACCTTTTAAATACCTATATATCTAATTGCTTGTGCTTCATTAGTAGGATTGAAAGGTTATTCCTGGACAAACTGTCAGCCCATGAAAGGAAACAGGCAGAACTAATCAGAGTCCAAAACGACATCTCCAGAGAAAGTAGACTGTTTTGCTTCTCTTCCACCTGTGCCCCTTTTCAAAGCCTAGGGAACAATCTGCGGAAGAGGGGGCATGGTAGAATGTAAGGGTTGCGATTGGGGTGAATGGTGAAACTACAGCAATATAGACTGGACAATTATTTGATCAACTCAATTGTACATATAAGCCCCTCCAGCTGGATGATGGGAGCCTTGGACTGTGTGGGTTTGGGCACAACTGCTTGCAAATTGGTTTTACATGAAGGATGCTTGTACTCACAACTTACTTATTGTTAAAAAATGAAATAAAAGAAAGTATATAAAAAAAGAATCTGGGCTGATTTGATATCTTGTCTCCAGGAAAGAGAACTTGGAAAAGATTCACAAAGAAAGGAAGTTTTAGATAATAGTTGTGGTAACCTCATTATAGACAAAGTAGTATCTCTGATGGTCATTAGGTACCATGGATATGTTTATGAAGATTATTCCTGAAATATCAACTGTATTTTGCTTCATAAGAATTTTTGGCAATCCTAGAAGGCATTCAGCCTATTAAAACTCAATTTAATTTATGCTGATACAGTAAAGTCAGTTTTCTATGACAGAAGCCTAAACACATAGAAGGCCTGACTACAGAAACTGAGTTATAAAGAAGCACTTGTCACCTCCTACCACCATGGCTCCTCATCATGATGGACTCTAATTCTTCTGGAACTAGAAGCTCAGATAAACTCTCTAGGAGTTTCCTTCTTCATGGTGCTTTATCACAGCAACAGAACAGTAACTAATAAAGCAGTTGGTACCAGGATGGAGGGCGTGTTGCTGTGAAGAAGCTGACCATGTGGGTTTTTAGAGGATTCTGGAAGATGATAGAAGTTTGGACTAGAAAAGTGGTTGACTGGTGTCATCAGAGCTTAATGGGCTGTTCTGTAAGGAGCCTGGAAGAAGCAGTGCTGAAAGCAATGTAAATACAGAGGAAAATAGGGACGTAAGCAGCAACTGGGATATTTTGGCAAAGAGCCTTGGAGCTGTCTGCCCCAAGCCTAAAAGCTTGGCTGAATCTAAGTTGAAAAGAAATGCATGCTCACCAGGCATAATGGCACATACCAGCCCTCTAGATGCAGAGGCAGTCAGATCTCTGTGAGATCCAGTTCAGCCAGGTCCACATTGTGACTTCCAAGCAAGCAGGGACTAGGGAGACCTTGTCAAAAACAATAAAAACAAAACAAGCAAACAAAAAAAAAACAAACAAAAACAAACAGCAAAAACAAGCAATGGACTATCTTTGGTGGAGAAAATTTCAAGACAGCCTAACATTAAACTGGTGGTATGTCTGTTAATGGTTATTATTCATATCTAAAGCAGAAAAGCAATTGGTCAGAAAGAGATGAGGAATGTACAGTTTGGGATGAAAAAGAGCATTAAGAGGGTTAATGTTGGAGCCAAGGCTTGTGCTGAAGGAGAGGATCCCTTTGATAAAGAGATTAGCTTAGCATGATTATGGAGAGACGTGGAGATTTGCAGTTAAACAATGGAAAGAGTACCTCTAGGGCGAGACCACAGCCAGCTAAGCCTCCAACTCCAGTGAAAGGAAAATCCTGGACAGGTTTTCTATTCCTTCAAATTTGTAAGCTAAGAAACCTTATCCTCATAAGAAGTTACCAAAATGCAGTTGAACACCTTTTCTACTCGGGAGATTTGACCTACTCTGTATCCTATTTAATCTTCTCTGTGTAATGCCTTAGAACTTTTAATCAACTTTTTGGCTGGAAATTTAAAATACATTTTTATCTATATTGTTTTGATTTATTCTAAGGACTTTGAAACAGGTTTGACATGTGGATGGAGCACTTTTAATTTACTGTGTTTTCATTCATTTCTCTGTGATAGCTGTCTTTCCACAAAGATAAATTAATAACGATTAACTGTCTCAATTGTGTATCTTCTCCTTTGTGTGGTTATAATATGATAAATAGGTTAAATAATAAACTAGTCACTAAATTATGGAATTTGCTTTTAAGATACAGAAGTTTGATAGAAGAAAAGCCTCTTCAGATTCCAAGGAAGAGTAACTTTTGAAAGACAGTAAACAGGATAAAAGTTAAGCAGTTTGTTTCTCAAAATATTAATTTCATACTATGCCATCACTGTATTGCTCTCTAATTATTGACAAAGGCAAGATGTGCAGACCCTGGTTCCGAAGGGCGTAGTCATGAAATTGAAGGTGTGTGCCTTATGCTGTGCATGTTCTGCAACATTTTGAAAGCTCAGCTAGGAATCCCTGTGGTGCTGACTGAAGGGGAGGAAGAAGCAAATTCTTTCTTGCTCTTGGAAACCAGAAACACTTTTCAGAAATCATACATAAAATCAGCTGTTCACAGGGTCTCGGGTTTTGGTGATAGAGAGGTTCATTTAAAATATTCTTACATAAAAAGTAAATCAGCTTTAACTTCATTTAGTAAGAACTAGAATAGCATCCTTTAATAGAATTGGGCGAGTTTCTAGCATTCTGTATGGATGAAAAAATTTAATTGTGTGACCATGGACACAAAGACCTCACATACACGTACACAATGCAATAGAAACTTTGGAGCCTCATGAACAGGGAAATTTGAGAAAAAAAAAAAAAACACTGTTAGAGGAGTATGTTTTTGCATTCTTAAGCTTCAAGATTCCTTTTATTCTTAGCATTCATTTAATATTCTGACCTCATGGTCTTGGTGACTAACTTCATTTTGGCAGAAAGTGCTTCTACCAACTAAGCCATCTAGACAGCCTTCCAAGGATCATAAAGAATATTTCTAAATAAACATTGAGGCAAAGATCTTCATGGTTGCACTATCACCTATGAGTTGGACACTTTAAACAGCATGATACTAAAGGAATCATAAGTCTCTATTCATAGTTATTCAGCCTCTGTTAGACTTAGGCAGAGTGTTGTTTTGTTTTTTTCTTCTTCACTTTTTTATTCCTATGAGTAGGCTCTGGGGTTGTATCTGAAAGGAGTAATGTCTTTCCTGTGAGACATTTTACAAATCATTTTCTCCCTTAGGTGGGACCACTTCCTACAAGAAGCAAACGTATTTCATGTTTCTTCCTTTCTTAAAAGTACAGTTTAGGGGCTGGAGAAATGGCTCAGTAGTTAAGAGCACTGTTTGCTCTTTTTTATTTTCACTGTTTGCTCTTGAAGAGAACGCTGGTTCAGTTCCCAACGCGCCCACGTGGTGGTGAAAAAAACCTCTGTAATTCCAGGTCCAGGGGATCCTCCGCCCTCTTCTGGCTTTCCCGGGCATTACATGCACATGTGTATTTACATACATGCAGTCAAAATACTCAAACGCGGGCTGGAGAGATGGCCTAGCGGTTGGGAGCACCAACCGCTCTTACAGAGGACCTGGGTTCGATCCCCAGCACCCACATGGTGACTAAGAACCGTCTGAAACTCCAATTCCAGGAGAACTCCAGTTCCAGGGGAATCTGACACCCTCTTTTGACTTCCGTGGCATTGCACGACACGGGTGCACAAACTTGCATGCAGACAGTACATTCATACACAAACAGAAATAAATAAAATTAATAAAAAATTTAAAAAAATACTCAAATGCATAAAATAAAAATAAATAAAATATTTTTAAAGAACAGTTTAAGGGGCTGGAGTGAGGTCTCAGCAGTTAAGAGTACTTGCTAAGGGACCAAGTTTGGTTTCTACTACCCATATCTATTCTACTACCCATATCAAACCTGCCCATAGCTCCAGCTCCAGGGGATCTGACACCTTTTTCCAGTGTCCTCAGATATTCACACTTATGTTCACATTACATCTTTTTTAGTTTTTTGTTTTTATAATGCTTTTATTGATGTTTTGTTATTTCAGACATTATTTCTCAGTTCAGTTTAGACATATTCCCCTTTCCCTTCCCCCCACCCCACCCCAGATCATGCATTCTGCCATAANGCTTTATTGCACTATGGCCTCACAGAATGCATGAAATCATTTCAATATTTTTGTGTTTGTGGAGGTTTTTTCCGTGTCCAAGAATGTGGTGAATTTTATAAAATGTTCCATGGGGTGCTGAGTAGAAAGTATATTCTCTGGTGCTTGGATGGAATATTCAGAAGATGTCTGTGAGGTCCATTTCCTGCATTGTTTTATTCAGTTCAGGCGTCTCTCTGTTTATTCTTTGTCTGGTTGATCTGTCCAAAGGACTCAGTGGGGTATTGAAGTCCCTTACTATGAGCGTTCTGGGATTAATCTGTGCTTTCAGGTCCTGTAGAGTTGTATTTATAAAGGTTGGTGCACTGGAGTCATATATATATATATATATATATATATATATATATATATATATATATATAAATGACTGCTGGACAATTCAATTATCTACCTTATGCATATGAGGCAGTGTTAGTGAAAGAATAAAGCACTGGTACAAAATTTTTAAATCTTTAATTCTAGTTCTGTTAATGTTAAGTCAATATTTGTCTTAATTTTATCTCTCTAAGATCCAATTTCCATGTTTCTAAAATGAGACCCCTATGTCAAGGTCCCCAAAGAGGTGCCACATACTTGTGCCAAGGCCAGTGTTTCTTTGAAAATTTCACAAATTTCCCCACAAGAATGTAATTCTTCTCAAATTGTAGGTAAGCTATTGGAATTAGGAAGCACTGCCCAAAGCATGTGACAGAGGTATATTAGCCAACATCAATCTCTGACCTCCCTACACACATGCACAGGCACACACACTCATACATGCAAACACACAAATAAGACAGTACAATGAGTATAGTTCTCAAGGTAAGTATATCATTCTCATGTAAGGAGTAAAAAAGACATTAGTAAATATAAATACTTTGACACATTATTTTTTCTACACTGCAGTTAAAAATAATCCCGAGTTTCATGGCACCAAATCTGACTTGACCAGGTCTGTATTGAAGAGTATGTGGAAACCTTTAGGGTTTTAAGGTGGCTAATAGGACTAATTAGACATGATCAAATCCCTGTGACAAGACCATTAAAGATACTTGAATAAGCACTGGTAATAGATACCCTGCCCCCCAAAGCAGTACCTAATCTTATGCTATGCTTTTTATTTACTTGTGTTTATTTCAATGGGAAGAAAACAGTTGTTTCCTTTCATGAGATATAAATGTTTTAAGACTTATGTAAGTGCAATATTTCTATCTAGTTTTACAGACATTTTTGCACCTCAGAGAGTGATATATTTATGCTTTAAATTGCTTTTCCTTTATCTTGCTTTCACATAACTTTGTATTGTAAGGAAAGATGAGAATAATTGAAAATAAGAGCTAAAAAATTAAAAAATTATCTTTTATTTTGAATGAACACATGCATTCCTAAAAAGTTTTATACACACACACACACACACACACACACACACACACATATATATATATAATTTGCACAGTTAAGTGCAATTAAGAATTGTGGCCACTTTTAAACAGAAAAAAAATATCTTGAGGAACTGCTTCGGCATGTCCATCATTTTTATTAAAGCATATCAGAATACTACGATGATCAATATACAGACAAAACTAAACATGTAGACAAAAATTTAAAAAATCATTCCCAAATTTAAATGTGCAGTTTACTATCTTGACTTTATACTTACTCATTTTTGCTGATACCACAAAATATACTTCAGATATAGCAGTGTCTTAGATAACTTTCAATAAAGAAAATTCTCATATGCCATAGTGTCAAATTTACCTTGAGAAATTAATTAAATACTACACAAGAAAGACATCGTCCAGTTATGGCTCCTCCCTTTCTTTCAAGCACTCAAGACAAAGAGGTAGCTAGAGCTCTGTGAATTGGAGGAGAGTTGATCTCTGTGAGTTGGAACTCACTGTGTAGTGAGTTCCAGGTGAGCCAGGCCTGCATAGTGAGACCCTGCCTCAAAAACCAAAACACCATGCCAGGCAGCACCTGGGAGGCAGACGAGATAGAACTCTGTGAGGTCAAAATGAGCCTGGCCTACACAATGAGTTACAAGCCAGCTGGGACTACAAGGAGATCTTGTCTCAAAAAAAAGAGAGGAAAAATATATATACACAAACACACACACACACACACACACACACACACACATATATATATATAGAGAGAGAGAGAGAGACAGAGACAGAGACACAGAGCAACAGAGACAGAAACATTTCCATCACAACCAGTCCCCCTCCATATCGTCCCATGTCCCTTCAACTCTTTCTTCATGTCTTGTCCTCATTTGTTATTCATACCTATTACATACACATTCATATATATGCTGTATATAATTTATACCTTTATATACAATATATACATTTATATGTGTGTGTGCACTAGGGAGGAAGAGGCCAGCAGATCTCTGTGAGTTCAAGCCCAGCCTGGTCTACATAGCAACCTGGGCCTGCAGGGAGACCCTGTCTCAAAAAGACAAAAAAGAAGAAAAAAAATGATACTTTAATGGCAATGAGCACAAATGGCTAACAGTCAAGGTGTTTAAATATCACATTAAAGTACTTGATTATTAAGTTATGAGCTTACAAAAGAGCACATCTTAAAAAAGCATTGATCCAACTGTGCTTCTGTTTACATGATAAATAAGCCATAATCTTTCACCATGAAATGCCTTCATCTCTACCCCTTTCACCTGGCCCTGTCTTGAGGGAACACCATTTGTAAGACATCAAAGAAAAAGGATGATGGGGGACAAGGTGAAAAGCTATCACAAATAAGGAGAAAGTAATCTAAAAATGCACTATAATGTGTTGGTATCCCAGCATGTCAGCGACATTTATACACTTACAGAAAAAGGAGGGACTCAAACTCCAATCATAAAATTAGGGCCTATAAATCAGCTATTGCAATTTTTTTCAATGTTACATTTTAAAATGACATTTGTACTCTATATGCATAGTCATCAATTACTTTTAAAACACATTTGGTTTAATCAAAGAGAGACACAGATTTTGTTTATATTGACTTGCTGAAAGAACTCTTCCTGCAAATGTAGGAAAAGTGAGGTTAAAACAACCAGGGTGCTATAGAGAGGGTAGTCCACAGTTACATAGGGAAGCAAAGTTTTCAAAGATGTCAATGATGTACCTTTGTCTTACTTCATTTAAGAGTTTACTGTCCAGGGCTGGAGAGATGGCTCAGTGGTTAAGAGTGCCATCTGCTCTTGCAGAGGACCTGGGTTCGATTCCCAGCACCCACATGGTGGCCAAGAACCGTCTTTAACTCTAGTTCCAGGGGAATCCGAGACCCTCTTCTGACCTCTGTAGCATTGCAAGACACAGGTGCACCAACCTACATGCAGACAGTACACTCATACACATAAAAAAATTTAAAAAATTAAAATAAAAAAGATTTTACTGTCCATTAAGACTCTGCAAATGCAAAGTGAAACACATGAATGAGGTGGGGAAAAATAAATTTCCCAAGAATATGAATCTTAGGATGAGAAGTTGAAAAGGTTCTCACGAGTAATCCAAGGCCGTTGGAAGCAAACCTTGTGAATTCCAAGCTTAAGACTGCCTACCTTGTCCTTCAATAATAAACTTGCATTCTATTATCAAGACAATGGCACCCTGCAGATTCACCTTTATCAGACACACATGGAATAGGCAGTACCACTGCAGACTTTCTCTCATTCATGTGTGGACATATTTGAGCTGAGCATTGGAAAAGAGAAGAGTTCTGACTTTTGGTCTCCGTAAACTAACAGTAGAAGATCAGCAAAAACAAAGATACAAATAAGCAATCTTAATGAAAAATAATTGTAATAAAGGAGCTAGAGAAGTGGCTCAGCAGTTAAGAGCAATGGCTATTCTTGGCAGAGAACCCTGGTTCGGTTCCCAGCACTCACATACCATCTGTAACTCCAGTTCGTGGAGATCCAATGCCCTCTTCTGACCTCTAGCTGGAATTGCATGACACAGGTGCACTTACATACATGCAGGCAATACACTGATATACACACAATAAAATAATAAATAAAATATTTGATAAATAAATAAATAAATGAAACAAAATTAAACTATCAAATTCTACCTGTTTGATAGTACCTATTGAATACCTTGCACATTCAATTTTCTTTTCATTCAATTTTTTCATTGTTTTGTGAGACTAATGCAGTTTTCCATTTATTTTTTCATAGATACAATACTCTTCTTTTTTTTGTTTTGGTATTTTTGAGACTGGGTCTCTCTGTAGTCCCAGCTGGCCTGGAACTCACTATGTAGACCAGGCTGGCCTAGAACTCTGCCAGCCTCTGCCTAGAGAGTTCTGGGATTAAAGGCATGTGCCACCAAGCCCAGCTACAATTTTCTTCATTTATGAAACTTCTCAGGACTCAGAAATGTTACTTGTAAGTAATTTTGGCTTGGACAGACCTCTTACATACTAACTGATTACACATTGTTTTGATTACATACAACAAACTTGCTACTCCATATGTAGAAATGTATCCACTCATGATGACAGCTGATGTATGATTTATAGCAGTGAGTGTTCAAAGCACTTGTACTGGTTTAATATTCATATTTATTTATACCAAATTTAGTTGTATAAATGATATATTGTATGGCTACTGACAAGGAGTTTTTAAGGCTAGTCATGTGTATTTTAAAGGAAAAAAAATCACATACATATGTCAAACCCTAAGAAAATAAATTAGTTCTTTTAAAAAGCAAAATAAAGTCTATGACACCCCTCTATATGTTTTCCGTGCCACCTTAGTCATCCTCCAAACAGAAAGAACTGTCAACAAGATGGTTCAAACATTTGCTTCAGAAAATAATCTTTATCCATTAAGAAAAAAATTACTTTAAAGAACAAAGAGCCACATTTTTCTTTTAAGTTCACTCAAGTCAGAGCCAGCATCCAAGGCCTGTTGCTCTTCCATGCACAAACTTCAATATGATCTAAGCAGTGAGCATTCGGAGCCCAGGCAGGATAACATGCACTATTTCACTCTTACAGCCAGCTGTAAATTACTCTACCAAGGGAAACACTTGTTAAAAGCTTAATGCTCAGAGAAAAACATAAAAATTTCCAAAAGGAAAACAAGCCACTTCTCAGTCTGTCTTATAAACTGCACCGCATCCTGAACAGCCATATGGGATGAGCTGCATCCTATCTGCTAGGCAATTAAGTAAAGCTCGCACTGGAGGAAAGCACATTGGTGAGTCCTATCTTCCTTGTATTCTCATCTCTGATCGGTGATTTCTATAATCTATAATTTAACACTGGGAGAGAAGGAATACCTGAATAATTCTGTTTCCCCCATGGACTAAAAAAGTTAAAGATATGAATTAAAAAACATGTGCTTTAAAAATCACTAAAACGTATTTACATTGTCTTGCAAGTGGTTTCTGCTGACCTTGGGAAACTCATCCTGTATTTAAAATGGAAGATGTGAACAAAAGTTAAGCAAATAACTTTCTAAAATGTCACAGGATAATGAAGGAAAAGAGAATTAAAAGAAGGATTAAATGATAGAGGGGGAAAAATCAGGGGTGAAGACATGAGAAAACCTTCTTTACATTCCAAGTTCTTTAGCCTTACTCTGAAACTCTTTCATTAAAAAAGAAAATAATGCTGATTAGTAAGGCAACAAGGAAGTCTGAATCAATCTGCTGCAAATCAATTGCATTGCTTGATAATTCCTTGCTCACTAAATACTTACAAGTTTTACCTAAAGGATTACAGAGACAAAAAGTGCAAAGTGCAATGCATCTTTGTAAGTTTTAAATCTTGTGTATAGTTCTCCCCCCATACACAAAATGTTCAGCATGAGAATATCAAAAATTGTTTCTCCATCTAAATAAAAATTACTTAATAAACACAAAGAAATGTTTCCTCAGGTGTCCTGCTTATGGATATATATGAAGAAAAAAATATTTCAGAAAGAAGCAGTATCGTTTTCAGGGGAAAAAAACTAGCTTTGTTCTTTCACTTCTGATTTTTCCTATGGAAAGTTCTAGCATCTGCATTCTAGTAGCAATGCATTATACTGTCTCTCTTTCAAAATCAAACATTGAAATATACAAATTTGATTGTAGACTAACTTCACCATCAAAGTGCCTGGGCAAGGAAAGAAAACAAAACACTCACAAAAATGGTTCTTTGTTTCTCTAATTTGATTGATTTTATTGTTTGTCCAATTGAGATTACTAATGGGATTAATCTTTCCTTTTATCAATCGGAATATTCTGAATTAAATCAAAATAATAATAACTGCTTGAAGGTGTAGATACTAGCTTATAAATTGTTAACAGAAACCTGAAGGAAGTGTACCTTTAGGGGCACAGTGTCCACTGATAGATAAAAAGCCTCCCTACACTGAATTCTTATCCTGAAACCCATCTTCCTTAAAGATAACACTTACTTTACATTTCACTAAAGTGAGCCAATTAATATTCATAAAAAATAAGGTCTCTGTCATAGCATGCCACTAGCATGTTCATAACTCCTAGTATTTGGAATCTGTGTGCTTCCATGGTGTATATATGCTATGATTCTGCCAAACTGCTGTCTGTCTGCTTGGTATGCAAATATTTGGGTCTTTTCATTCACCCAGTAGAATACTCCATTTGTTGAGAGGTACTACAATAGACACTTTACCTTATCAACTTCTGACTTCATTGGTAAAATTAACAAACCAGTCTCCTACACAAGCCTTCCTGAACTAAACTATGATATTTTGAGATTGCCGTGGCCATTGAACTTCTCAAAATAAATCTCCTTACCATCTTGGGTTATTTTGCGAGGAACTATCAAGAACACAGGAGAAAACAAAATCTTGTGAAGAAAAAAACACAAACAGCCCCCCACACACACAGACACCTGTCCCCTTTAGTCCTACTAGTTTATAAAATATCCCAGCCAATATGATACTTGAAGATTTTTAGTTATTAGTCAGTGAATTAAAGTTAAAATAGTTGAGGTGCCTACATGCATAGATTCAGCTTTCATCTCTAAAAGTACTGATATATCTGAATTAGTACTGATAGAAAATGTGTACTTAATTGCTTAATAATTGATACTTGTTGGAAGAGGCATTAGGCAAACTCTGAGTATCAAAATAGAATTTCAGTAGTGTAAATAATACATTATCTATTTTCTGCTTCCATTATAGCACAGTTTCAGATTCTCAAAACGGTTGTCTGACAGGTCTGTGCTCTCCTGGCCAGGTTGTGGTACATTTTGCAGCTTGTCAAATTTCCTCGCTTCCTCGCGCCCTTTTTCATTATACAGTATTGCTTTGTGCTTAGCCGCTGTAGCCACTGTATCCGTTCATGCAGACACACTTTACCTTCAGTCTAACACTAAAATTGATTTGCTAGGCATTCCTTTGCCTCTTCACATTTCACATTTTCCCATTGAATTTATCCTGTCGAGGACACGGTTCTACCTCCATCTACTCAGAAATCTGAACATTCTTTGGATTTTCTGAATATTGAAATAGGTTTGTGACAGTTGTCAATGTGTTTTATTCTGTGGCAATGTGTTCCATACAGTTTTCTATGCTTATTTTCATTTTAGATTCTTTCTGTTTTAATTTTATAGAATTACTGATCTCTATGTGTGAGGTAGTATTGGATTTTTTTTTCTGATGAAAAGCCAACTTTCTAATTGGTATTTCCTACAGAAGACATATATCAAAAACAAAAGAACTCCACAATAGTATGCAGATTGTCCTGAAGTTAATGGTTTATTGTCTCTGTGAGGAATAGAAGAGGAAATAGCAAAACTGAATCTTTCTATACAAATAGAAGTGTGCTCTTTCCTTCGCCCCTGAAAACTGAAAGAAATGAATGTTAAATAGTTCAGACTTGCAATTATATGATCTAAGTTGGCAACAGATCTTGCATGTTATTGGGGGAATGCAAAACCCCAGAATTTAGTGCCAGTTGATAAGAAACCTTTCTTTTAGAATATTGTTTTAACTGGTCAAACCATGAGACATTTAAAAGCATGGGTGAAAGTTCAAACTTCTTTCCTAAGGTGTAGCTATTGTGTAATAAAGTGCCCAAGATGATTCATTCAGTCACCCTAATATCTACTCATCAAGAGGAGAACCAGCTAAGGAGGCATTACATCTTTCTCTAGCATAACATGTTAAGTGCAGCATTCGAGTCTAAAAGGTAGAATTGTTCCTTTGAGTAAAATAATTAATGAGCCCAACCAAAGGAAAGCTGTTACGAGAGAGACCTCTAGTGGGAAAAGATGCAAGTGTCTTGGAAAGGGGTTTTATTGTTTATGCTTCATCTGAGAAACAGAACTTGCAGTGATATTTAAGGCAGCGCCCTTACAACAGCGAGCCAAGTGCCTCTTTAATATTTAGCACACACTGTTTGTCCAAGCAAATAATGCATTTCAGAGCAAAGCCGGCAAAGTGCTGCAAGGATATTCAACTTCTCAGACATAAGAGTTTGGAAAAACAAGTTATAGATATCTAAGATTTCTTAGAGGGAGCACCCAGAAACCAAAGGAGAAAATTGCTCAAAAAACAGAATTTTTTATCAGTGTGTTTGTTTTTATTGTAGGTAATTGTTTTGCATATAAAAATATCACAGCACTTTGCTAAGGGTGAGGGATGAATTAAGTGGATCGTCCAACTTTTTAAAATCATAAATTTAATAACAAAACATGTTAGCCATCAATCTCAACTTATTATAAGAAAAAAACAGCAAAAAGTTCTAAATAACCAAGTACAGATTATTTAAAGAAAATCTTTTCTTCTAAATTAGAAAGTAGTTCATTTGACTAATGCACGATAAAAAGAGGATTTCTCTTTGTTTTCCATAGAATTACATTTAAGTCACCTTCTGACATATACTTTAATATATACTGCTTATTTAAATCTTCCTTTAAACAACATTAATGATAAATAATGAAAATCAGGGTATGTTGCCTGGCTAGAGACATAGCACTGAACTTCAGAGAAATCTGCATTCTGGTGTTTACCAACCAGGAAGTTATATAACTCCTAACTTAAATTAGACATTCATCTTAGTTCAGGAAACACTGTGACCCAGAACCACGTGTCTTAAGAAAGCAATCTAGCCTAAGGAAAAACATGAAAGGGGAAAGGGATCCCAAAATGCAGTGTTATCCTAACACTGAACATGGTTACAGCTACTGAGAAAAGGTTTTCAGCTGTAAGAAGCAGTTGCTTACCATAGCAATTCTTCATGTCCTACCCTATGCTGATGACAAATCTAACAGGCTCCTGCAATAGTTCATCACAATGGAGCATTAAGGATGTTCAGCTGTGTCATACACATTTAGGACAAAACTATTTTCATTGTCAGTACCCTAGTTTTTTTTTTAATCCATTTTAATCCTTCCAATTGTTTTTAATAATGCACTCTAACATTTCTCCTCAGGATGATGAAACTTAGAACCTATGTGGAAGGCAGTTTATTCACAGGTCTTTATTCCCCATGCTAATACAGCTCCATGCCCACTGAGAAGGTTCTGTCTTTCCATCCTTACCACAATTGGAGCACCCCTTGAAACAGGACGTCATTATTCACAGGAAGTGTAGTTCACAAATCTTCAAATTTGAGCTGGTGATTGGCAGCCAATTAAGTAGAAATTGGGGAGGGGAAGAAGAGAGGGAAGAAGGGAGTGAGTGAGTGTCACACATATTTTATTCCCCAACTTTGATTTCAGGTTAGAAAGGAAATTTTTCTGAAAAAGAAAAAAAAATAAAACAGCAACAAAAAGAAAAAAAAATGTGCTTCAAATTTTGGAAGTTTGGAATGGAATTTTTGTTTCTATTTAAAACATTGAAAAGAATATATATATATTATATATATATATATATATATATATATAATGGCTGAAAATGTTTCAAAGATAGGAAAACATAACAAAGCATAATCTCTGTTGCCTTGGCCATTATCACCTGCAAAACAATTCCATTTCTTGGTACACCTCCCCGAATCTCATGCAACATGAACTTTATTAGAAGGTATGCCTCCAGAATATTCTTCTTGCCTTCTGCCCAATCTTACCAGGCATGAACCTTCTTTCTCCAAGAAAAATTAAATTTCAAAGCTCCTTGCAACATAAGAAATAATGAAAGTAGAACCAACATCACCGGAGTTTGCCAAAATGTTTACAGAAATGAAAAAGTCACAATTGTGTTGACCAAGGACTCGGGGTTTTGCTGAGGTTTTACCTGTACCATCTGCCGTGACTAAGGGTTGAAGAACCTCCGTGCTCCACATTGGCACACAGAAACAGTGGGGAAGAGCTCAGCCAAAGCAGTTCTAATTGAGAATATATGCAAGCCCTTGTCTAAAGTCTTAATATCTGTATACATGTGGTGGACATTTTTGCTTCTCTTGGAAGCAAATAATTGAGCAAAAACTACAAAGAAAAATCACAAGAGAATCTGAGCCTTTTTTTTTTTGCAACAAACATGAACATTATTTTTACATGTGATCTATGGTTTGAGTTTTGTTTTTTATAGGCTGCAATAAATTAGTTCAAAATTTATAATCTCCCCATCATTCAATGTCATTCTTGCTCTTTTTACTATTTCATCAGCCAGGACTCAGCCCATGATTACAAGACTTATAATGCACACACAAGCATTCAAAGGAAAAGTTTGGGGAGTTTGGTGATTCCATCTAGTTCTTGTCATGCAAGCCTGAAGACCTGAGTTCAGATTATAGCTAAGTAATCTGAGTTTAGGGGTACAGATCTGTAGCCCTTAACACTACTGGAATGGACACAGCAGGATTCTAAGAGCTCGCTGGCCAGCCAGCCTAGTGAACTTGGTGAGCTGCAGGTTCAATCACAAACCATGACTCAAAAAAAAAGTAAATAAAGAGTGCAGGAAATACCCAACATTGACCTCTGGCCTATACAGGCATACACATAGATACACATGTGCATATACACAAATACATACACACACATACATCATTCTATCTCTCATACATACACACAAAATTCTACTGAAAAAAAAAATCACTGCATCTCTGCATGAGTGGTTAGTTATTTCTACTCAGCAGGTAAACACTATGCCCCAAAGTCTCTAGTCTTTCTGTTTCTCTTTCTGGAGCATGAACTTATCATTTTTTCCTTATCCAAATACTGAGGGAAAAAGAAAGAATTTGGAAAACACTAATAACAAGTAACATCATGTCTAAGTGAAGGCAGTATATATGAGACTTACCTTGCCTAGTAGAATTGATAGTTGTAGCCTAAATTCTTCTGGCTTAGATCTTAAGCCCATTGTGTTGAGACCTTACTGTTATATAAATAATTCACGGGCTGGAGAGATGGCCTAGCTGTTAGGAGCGCCGACCGCTCTTGCAGAGGACCCGGGTTCGATCCCCAGCACCCACATGGCGGCCGAGAGCCGTCTGAAACTCCAGTTCCAGGAGAACTCCAGCTCCAGGGGAATCCGAGACCCTCTTCTGACCTCCGCGGCATTGCATGACACGGGTGCACAAACTTGCACGCAGACAGTACATTCATACACATACAGAAATAAATAATAATAATAAAAATTAAAAAAAATAATTCACAGAATTATGAGGGAGACTAAACAGATTTGTTTTCAGTTAACCTGACCATGTTTTCTCCCTTTCACCTACAGTGAATCTGTGTCCACCAGTGTTTAACACTACCTTCCAGCAGATAGGTGATTTTCTTCTGGATGGAGTTGCACCCAGAGTGAAAGGAGGTTCTGACTCCCAATAGTTCAAAGCATTTTATTCTTAAAGAGTTTCGAATCTTAAATTACTAACATAACTACTAAGCAAATGGAGCTTTCTCTGTTTTCTTCAACAAGAATCATCTGGGCGGATATTGCGATGGCTCAGCAGGTTAAAGTACTTGCTGCCAAGCCTGATGACCTGATTTGGATTCCCAGAACACACATAGTGGAAAGAGAGCACTGACTACTGCAAGCTGTTCTCTGACCTCCACCCATGTACACACACACACACACACACACACACACACACACACACACTTTTTTTTTTTTTTTAATTTTAGGCCGGGAGGATGACTCAGCAGTTAAGAGCACTGGCTTCTCTTACAGAGGACCCAGGTTCAATTCCCAATACCCAGATAGCAGCTTAAAATCATCTGTAACTCTAGTTCCAAGGGATCTGACACCCTTTTCTGACCTCTGTGATCATTGTATTACACAGGCACACTTACATGCGTGCAGGCAATACACTCGTACATATAAAATAAAAATAATAAATAAAATAAATTTTAATTAAAAAATTGAATTCTATGTACATGTGTGTGGGTATGTTCAAGTGAAGACAAGTGCCCAAGGAAGCCAGAAGTGTTAGATTCCTCAGGAATTAAGTTAAAGACAGCTATGAGCCATTTGATGTGGTTGCTGGGACTTGAACTCAGGTCCTCTGGAATAGTAAGTAGTACATGCTCTTAACTGGTGAGCCATCTCTCCCGACTTTTAAAAGAATTTTAAATTAATTTAATTTTATGTGCGTTTTGTGTGAATGTCCGTAGGTGTACAACATGCGATGCCTGCAAAGGCTGGAAGAGATTTCAGATTCCTTGGAATTGGAGTTACAGATGATTGTTAGCTGCCACGTGTGTGCTGAGACCCAAGCCTGGATTCTCTGCAAGAGCAGCCTGTGCTTTGTTTGTTTGTTTCTTTGTTTGTTTGGATCTTTTTGAGACAGGGTTTCCCTTTAACCCCTAAACCCCTATGTAATTCTAATTACATAGAATTCCCTATGTAAACCAGGGTGGCCTTGAACTCAGAGAGATATGCCTGTCTCCTGGCCACCTTGCCCAGCTAGCCAGTGCTTTTAACCACTGCACCATCTCTCCAGTCCCCCAAAAATGCTGTTTTCTGGGGAAAAATCTGGAGGAGAGTATTTCTTAAGATATTTTATTCCAACTGGCATCTTAATCAAGCTAAGACTCTTTTCCTATAGCTGGATATTAGGATCACTTTTCCCTTCTCATGAGATGCCATGAAGACCTCCAGTGAGGGCTGCATGGGAGACCATTGTTTCTACATCTGATGCAGAGAAATGTGAAGCAAAATTTCACTACCTATCTGCCTTAAAAGAATATATGGGCAATATGAGCTTAACTTCTGCACTAGAGATACTATCTGAAAACTCTCTCTTAACTTTTATTCTTCAAAAACAAAAAATTCTGCCTTTATTTAGTTTTCTTTGTTCATGTTCCAAAATTTAGTCCTCAAATTTTCTGTTAGTATGAGCTTGAATTTGTATTTGCATACACACACACACACACACACACACACACACACATATATATATATATATATATATATATATGAAAAGAAAGAATAGAGAAAATGCCAGATTAGTGACAAGAGGTTGTGCAGGTAAAATTTCAAATTACATTACAGTACACTGCACCTGTATCCATCACCTCTACTTGATTATGGGTTTACTAAGAACAAGCATCTTATTAATCTTTGAAATTTCAGCATCTTGAATTTGTTCATTCATGCATTTATCCAGTATTTATTGAGCAGGTGCCTGGCATAGTGTTGAGTATAATATTTTTATTATGATGAAAACAATATGAACCTAATTCTGAAAGCGCTCATGGTCTGATGGAAATAAAATAATTTGATATAATTTCAACAAATGGACAATTAGACAAGCATATTTACTTCCATGATATCCTTTGAACCCTAACACCAGGATGAGGTTGCTCTAATTATTCCCATTTTTACAGGTGAGGAAAGTGCATTTCACAGTGGTTAGTGAAAAAACTTCAGGTAACTCAGATAATCCCTGGTAGATCCTGGGCTCCAGCCCTTCTCACACCACATCTTGTGGTTGCAAAGTAGATTTCTGATAACACCAGTTTATATTTGGGGATTTATTTAAGAACTGTTGAATTATCAGTTGTCTTACTTCTTTTTCTTCAGATCAGATGTTCTAAAATATTCATAACATATCGTCCTTTGCCTCCTCCTTAAATCTCTTCCACAAGTAAATTACATAGAATCAAAGCTGGAACTCCTGATTTGACCAGATGAATTGTGAACATGGAAGCTTTCAAAATAAGTCAAAATATTAACATGATTTCAAACATTTAGTACCACAAATCTGAGTCAGTCCATTTCAACAGCCAGAAGGGAAAATAATTCCTGTTTTCTGTGCATAAGGCATTGTGTGAGCTAGAAGGGGTATGTTAGTACTTGCCTCATGGTTCCAGTTCAAAGAATTACTGTGCCAGAAGTTGTTTCTTCTGTTATTGGTCCAGGAAAATCTGATTCTTGTTAGTATCACTTCCTATACACAGAGAAGGAAGGAGAATGCTGTTTTGATTCAATCCAGTCTACATCGCTCACTGTGTCTGCCAGGCTGGATTTATATTAAAAGAGGAAAAAAAAAAAAAGAATAATATGTTACTCAAAAAGCTTCTGTGTTGCAACCAGAGGGGAGGCAGAAAAGGAAACCAGACAATGGTGGCATCCAATGTGAACTGAAGAAAATATCATAAAGAATCATTTACATCCATCAGACTACATGAGATGCATGTTAATTAGAGTAAACAATAGATCAAACCAGATCAAGGCTGCAAGGAAGAACTATCAACTGAAGGACCATACTAAATAAAGCCTTTAATTGTGAAACATCAACCTAGCAGATATTTTGATAGCACATGTAGAATGTTCTGGGGATCTCGTCTTGACTTTGGATCTGTTTTATTTTCAGACAGCATAGCTACATTGTGAGCAAGGACATCTGTGAGCCACATTTGAATCAATAAGCTTCTTTATATTTTGCTTTTAAAATTTCCTATACCAAGATTATAGAAAAGAATAAGGTTCAAGACCATGTAAAATACTGTGCATGGAGATATCTGAATGTCTTGAGTTGAAAACCAGCTACGGAGGAGATTATATTCAACTATAATTTTGCTGCTATGTGTCCTAGTTATTAGTTTTTGTGTTCATTTATTAACTTATTAACTCTACAATTTTTGTTCAACATTTACCTTGGAGTTTTAAAAACAGTGACGAATATATCTTTTCCTATAAGAATCCCTAACTTATAAGCACAAAGACAAATACAGTTCTCTTTCAGTGAAAGCATATCAGTTAGTAATGTAGATGACAGTCAAAGTAAAGTTGAAGGTAGTCATCAAATGAGAATGGAATGTTAAGTTGTCTGGTTCTCAAAAGCAGAGGCCTTGAATGGTTCATCTTATAAGAAGAGTCAGAAGAGTTGCTGTTACGTGAAGAGTGAGTGAATGAATGAATGAATGAATGATCATTGCTATTCAAATTCTCTAAGAATCCAGAAAACAGCTATTTTTCTTAGTCCTAGTCAATAAATAAATGTTGAGCTGCTGGTAAGTGCATAAACAAACTCTCTAGGCCTGATGTTCAAAAGACCTAGGAAAGATTGGTTCACAAATTTCAGTAGCATGAACACTTCAAGTCTCAATAGCATGAACACTGTGAGCTCACACTGCAGTTTTCCTCAGCCAAGCACATAATCACTTTGTGAGATGAACTGAATGAAAAAGAAAAAATAAGTGGAGCATATGAGAGTGGAGACATGGCACAGTCTTCACAGAGGCCAGCCTGCCCAGCCTGATCCATTGTCTCAATGTGGCATTCCATTTTCTAGAGCTCCTTGTGTGCCCTGAGGTTTTTAAATCCATGTATCTAAAACATCATCTGCTTTAGAGTTCTGCATATGATGTCACACTGAGGAAACTGTAAACACGATAGCACATTTTATGACAATGGAAAAATAAGCAAGTAAAGAGCTTTTATCCATGCTTTGGTCAGATATACTTTATAGTCAACTAAACTTAGCACATGAATGACTTTCAGAAATGTGTATAAAGGAGCTTTCTACTTTGATCTAATACATGCAACTATTCACTGAAAATCTTAAAGAGTCCTAGAAAATGTATTACTTCCTATTTTAATGATGTGATGTATTTTCTGTAAGGAAGGTGTGGTGGTTTGAATGAGTGTCCCCCCCCCCCCATAGGCTTTAAGTATTCAGACATTTTGTCTCCAGTTGGTGGCACTGTTCTTGGAGGTTTTAGAAGGTGTGGCTGTGCTGGAGGAAGTACGTTATTGGGGGCAGGCTTAGTGAGTTTAACAAGCCTTGCCGTCTCCAGGATCTCTCTCTCTCTCTCTCTCTCTCTCTCTCTCTCTCTCTCCTTCCCTGTCTCATGCGAGATGTGACCCTCTGCTTTGCTGCTCCAGCCCCCGGACCACCATGCTTTTCCTGCCACAATGGATTCTGTATTCCCTAGAACCATCAATCATAAGCTCTAAATAAACTCTTCCTTTATCAAGTTCCTCTTGCTCATCGGTGGTTTTATCCAGCAGCAACAGAAATAGTGACTAATAACAGAAGGTTTTACTCTAGTTCTAGTCCTAAATCACTAGAACTGACAAGCTTATGACTCATTTTAAAGCCCCCCCCCAAACTCAAAGTACACGAATCTAAAGATTTCCATTGGTTGTTAGATTTAATTTTTGGTTTTTGTGCGTTTGTTTTGCCAAATTGTACTAGTAACAGCTATGAACTGAGTCCCATGCTTGAAAGTGCTATTGGGCTGGGCATGGAGGCACATGCCTTTAATCCCGGCAATTGGAAGGCAGAGGCAAGTGGATCTCTGTGAGTGCAAGACCAACCTGGTCTACATAGCAAGTTCCTGGCCAGCTGGGACTAAAGGGAGACCCTGTGTTAAAAAGACAAAAAAAAAAAAAAAAAAAGTGTTATTGGAAATGGAAGAAATGAAAATAAAATTGAAAGAATTAAATTTGATGGAGGACACAGAGAGAACCTAGGCCTGCAGCATGCGTCCTCTCCAGCAGCAATGTGGGGCTCCCCACTCCCAGAATGCCAGGTAGCTTCAGGGGCAGTCTAGTTACCTGATGCTTTAAAGTCCCACAGGACAGGTATGCAAACGTATAGGTTGCTCAGAAATCATACAAACAAGTAGTGTTGGATTGATCATTTCTAAAGTATTATTCAAAAACTCAATTTGCAGCATTCTGATTTTGCTCACATTATTCCTCCACATTCACATTCCCTGAAAAGAGGCATTTGAAAACGTTATTTTGTACCTATCACTTAAAACACACAAGCCCAATTTACCTTCAGAATGTAAATCATCTCTATAATAAATTCTGGCAGAAAAATGGTTTTTCATTGGTTTAATGTCCCTTTCCTCTTAAATGCATTACTAAAAAAAGTTGCTTCATTGATTTTATTTTTAAAGTTAAAGGCAAAGATTATATGATGAAGTTCAACTAATCTGGTGTTCCTCAAAGCTGTGAAAAACTGAACTTTAATGTTTACACATTAAAAAATATAATGAGAAAACAATTCTACTCCCTGGAGGAAGCAATGGAGGTGTGATTTCCATTCAGCTGACACACACAGAGGAATCCTTTTATTACGTTCATGAAGTAAGTTGCTACTTGTACTATCGAAGCTTAACTTTCCTGTTTGTTTCTATTCTAGCATTTACTGAGGGTACTTAATGTAATGTTGAGTTCCTTCAGCAGCTATTTATCCATGCATTTATGCCTTTTGTTAACTATAATCTACCCATTTTAGTACATGGTGTCCTAATCTTTAAGTCTGTCAGTCCCATTTTGCATTACAAATCATCTATAGTTTTATAACTGTCATTTCCAAGGACATCTGGAAAAGATGGATTTATGAAAGGTTACCATGCATTCTAAGAAGGCTGAGAATTAGCATGACTTTGTAAAGGTTCTTATAAATTGTACCTCAGCCATCACTGACAATGAGGTGGTTTTTGCTCTTGTCAAGTATCTTTATTTAAATATTAAGGGAGAGAGACGACCTTTGGCCCTGAAGATCAGTGTGACATGGCAATGGCCCAATCTATTAGCTGTCAATGAAGTGCAATAGCCTTACTCTCTCAAGGCCCCTATTTGTGGACAGTGTTATAATAACCCTTCCATTAGGCATCCCCAAGGCAAATAACCTCAGCTTTAACAGAGTCAGTTTAAAACTCCTCAGAGTAACATTAGGAGACTATCTGGTTTGTGTCAGTGTAAGATCAACTATTCTCTGCATAGGTTCAATTCTGTAAATTTTAAGTAGCCACAGTCATTTAAGAATCATTTCATATATGCCTGCAGGTAAATATTAGACACATAGAATATAGAACTAACCCCATCTATGTCTTTACTTTCTTAACCAGACTCATAGTTATTACTTGAATCTAAATGAGCCTAGGAATCTATTTTTTAAACTTGATTTATACACACGCACGCGTGCGCACACGCACACACACACACACATCTCTTGTTAGAAATTTTAGTGTTGCCACAGTGATGTGTTCTGAGAAAAGACTGGAAACATCAAATATATTAACAATAACAAATATCTCAAATGGAAAAACACAAGATAATATTCATTAGAAAGCAGCTATTCTGTTGTTTTGAGTAGAAGCTAAGAGGAAGCTGTGCTACTAAGATGTCAGATATTGGTGTTTCCCCTGCATTTGGACCCTGATTTTGTCTGCCTCTCATAGTTTGAATCCATCTACCTCACCTGGTGGTACTCAGATGAAATACCTGCATTTGAATCATTGTTCTTATCTCTAACTACTTAGGTTCATTAGTTGTTTAGGGAATATCTGAGGTCAAAACACAATTTTATCCTAGAAAACTCAAGATTGGAGCCTCCAGTGCTCCGCTCCTTGAAATGCTCTGAAAACTTATGGTGTTATCCTGACTCTGAAATATATCATTAAAGATTATATTAATACTTGACTATTTGGCATGCAGTTATTTTGATGTTTCCTCTAAACCAAGTGTTTTGTGTTTGACTGTCTATGACTTCTCTTGTCAAACCACATAATCCAGATTAATATTTTTAGTTCATGGTAACTATTCATAGCTTCTCCAGTAATTTCTCCATCATTTTGTTTTCTTCATCAAATACCAAGAGACAAGAGAGTTTAATTTTGAATCTCTATTTTGAAAACTAATGGAAAGGTTGACAATATTAGAGAGTATCACAATATATACATGATGTTGAGATAAACACATATATGTTTAGCCTTTTGGTTTATACAGTAAAAATATGAACAATTTTTTTTAAATTTAAAAGACAAACAAATTTAGAAGAAAATCAAGAATATGCTTAGTACCCAGTTGATTTATTAATGCTAAAGGCATTAAACTATGTGTTTATTCATTGAATTTAATTTTCTCCCATATCAGGTTTTAACTGCACCAATGAGAAAGGAAGTGAAATGATACAAGGTTCTGAAGCCAGTGTTCAAAAACAACACTCAAGTTTTGATTTACAGTGGAATCACAATTCTCTACTTATTGTTCCCTCTGTTTCTGACATTGTGTGTGAAACCGCAGGGCAATACATACCTTACAATATCATATAAGATGTAATTTAAAGGGTTCTATTGATTTAATAAATCACAAGTAGCCCTGCTGAAGCAATTTATGAATGGCAGTAAAACACCAAGAATGCATTATAGCCTTAGAATTATGTACCATATATAGGTACCATTATTTGTAATTAAGGATAGAGCATATTAAAATATGTAAATGGTATTTATAAATTTTTATGCAAGAATATGTATTTAAAGACAAAATTAAGGAATTCAGGGTTGTAGATTATCTGTCATTGTAGTGGAAAGATTTGTGTGTTCTGAGTCAGTCTTAATGGTTAGAACATATTCTGACAGGGCACACATAGCCTAAGTGTTAGGAGCACAAAAGACCATTAGCACCTGTGCTGCCAGCAAACGTGATGAGGTTTGTTGGTGCTCAATTAAAGAGAAATCACGCCACAAAGACTGTGACAACATGATGCTCTGTAAATGAAGTGAATCCGGTGAAAGGCCAATAATTTCTCAGGTCATATTGTAGGTCAGTCAAGAAGAAAAATTACAACTCTGTTGACTGTGTATTGTGCTGACTGTGTTTTACACACATACAGCCATTCAGAAGTTCTAAAACCATCTGGACTTGAAATTTTCTTTTCTGGAATGATAACATGGCAATGGTAACATAAAATAGGCATCTCTTCTATTCTCTGTACATCTTTGATAATGAAAGAGAATTCTAATCTTCTGTCTCTTAGCTGTACTTCTGATCAAATACATTGTCCATAGCCTGATTGAATGCTAAGGCGGTGCCTCCATCTGCTATTTATTATTTCCTTCTATGAAACTAAAATAAAATAATGCAGAGTAGAGCATGACAAGTCATGCTCTACTCTGCATTAATTTCAGAATATGTGAGGGAGTTTTTCTCTTTCATATTAATTCCTTAAGAGAAGTAAATCCTAATTAAACTCTAAATAGGTTAAAACTTCAGTGTGTCCTACTCTTCTTTCCCAGGCACTGTCCAGCAATGACCAATAACCCCCAAGATTCCCTCTAATTTCCGAAGAATAAAATAAGGCACTGGAGGATTTTTATCTGTATTATCACCTGCCAGACCCATGTCTGATCATCTTAGGCTTGTTGCTACTATATTTCTCATTCCACAGACAAAAATTCATTCCAGTGATAATGCTTGAGAACAGGATTATAATTTACTGACCAATAATCTATCTGCAGTCATTAACAGAGGCAAGGATTACAGTGCTGTGTAGATTATTATAAAGTGACTTACTGGGAGTAACACTAGACTGGATTAATCCAAGGATTAAATAATGAACTATGACAGCCCCAACATGATAAAATTGACCTCCCATTAGAGGTTCTATGGAACATTTCTGGGAGGAAGTGAAATTTTCACAGAATTGTGAATGTTAATCAGCACAAAGAGATAAGGACTGCCATCCTAGAGGAGTTTAATCAAGTCATGAGAGGAGTAAAGTGAGGGATTCCAGTGCATTAAGAGAAGACTCTGAGCCATCATCACCACGAGTACTGGGAAATACACAAGCACCTAGAAAAGAAGATAGTTTTTGTTACAGTTTTATAACTAATGGTAATCAGTATTAAAAAATGTTATGTTTTAAATTATTTTGTGCATATACTCTTACCAAATGATATTATACAATATTCATAACTTATAATCATAATTTTTATAATTTTAAGGATATAATTTAAACTTACTTATTCTTCTATTTTAGAGTTAGATAAACATCCTAAAAGATTACATTTTGTTCCCATGTACGACTACTGAAGTAGCATCAGTAATCTAGTCTGTCATATTTTAGCTTCTTATCAACTTTATAGGAAATTTATATTGTCACTTATAATTATTGCCAGTAAAACTGATTTATATTTACAAACAAAACTTTAATACTTACACATAAGTCTTTGTTCACACTTTTAAATGCTTTCTTAGAAATGGAATTAGTGTCAAGTATGTTAAAGATTTAACTATTTCTGATATACAATGTGCTGTTTGAGGATATACAAGTTATATTCTCCTAGAAATAAAAAATAAAGCTATTTACTGTCATTTTTCATTAGTCTTTAGTCATTAGTTTGGGCAAGAAAAATATATCCATTAACTGTATAATAATTAATAATGCTCCCCTTATTTGTTTCCTTGTACTGATCCCCCTATCTTTATGGATCATCCATCTGCTTGTTAAAATGTTACAACTGTCACCACAGAAACGGGAAAAAATAGATTTTTATTTACTATCTAACAAGAACAGTATTTTTGAAGAACTAAAAATGCTTAGAAAATTAAGGTTTGTTGTGAAAGGGTCTTTAAAAAAATCTTAAGATAGGAAAGATTAAGTCTAAAATTCAAACAGCACAGTCACCTGGGAATTTTTCTGCTTGGAGTTCACTGTGCTATAGTGGATGCATCTTATACACATTACAAAATCTTACCCTGTGTTTCTTCAGATATTGCTCTGTCTCTGTGATCTCTTTTTTTCTCCCATCTGTGATTCTACTGACAGATGTTGGGTCATTGCAGAGTTTCCCACATCTCTAATGCAAGTTTGTTTGTGGGATTTTCCAGAAGTTTCTTTTTTCAATTGCTGCAGTTTTAGTATTAGTAGACTGGCATATCTTTAAATTTGCAAACCTTATATTCAGGATTGTAGTGTAAATTGTTTGGCCTATTTAATATGCTCTGAAAATCAAACACCATATCTTGCAGGTTTAAGGGATTATTCCTCCATTAAAATAGCATTAAATTCTTACTCTTTATTTAAATAGCATCTTTTATCCAGTTTTCTTTGGTTTTCATTAAAATAGGCATCTATTTTTGAAATGTGTTTTTGTAATGCTTTTATTGATGTTTTGTGTATTTCAGACATCATTGCTCAGTTCAGTTTAGACATATTCCCCTTTCCCTTCCCCCCACTCCACCCCAGATCATGCAATCTATCATAACTATCCTGCATCTTTCTCTCAGTCTTTTTTTATGTTTAAGAATTCACATTGCACATCCATGTTTATTGCAACTCTCTTCACAATAAGGAAGAGCTGCTGGAACCAAACCAGATGCCCCTCAACTGACGAGTGGATGACAAAGATGTGGTACATCTACACAATGGAGTACTACTCAGTGCTAAAAAAAAAAAAAAGACGTGACATCATGGACTTTGAAGGTAAATGGATGGAACTCGAAGCCATTATGCTAAATGAAGTAACACAGTCCCAGGAAAACAAGCAGCGAATGGTTTCCTTCATTTGTGGATGCTAACACCAAATCCCAAGATGAAAGGCAAGCTGAACAACATTATTGTTATATTTCTGTTTATCTGAAAGCAACTATGTTGTTATAATGTAGAAGATGGAAAAACCTCCCATGCTCATGGATTGGGAAAAATAACATTGTAAAAATGTCCATTTTACCGAAACTCTTGTATAGATTTAACGCAATCCCAATCAAAATCCCCAAGAGTTTCTTCACAGGCTTGGAAACAAACGTTCTTAAATTCATTTGGAAAAACAAAAGACCCCGAATAGCCAAAACAACCCTGAGTGAAAAGAGCTACATGGGGGGGGATCTCTATACCAGACTTCAAACTATACTACAGGTCTATACTCATAAAAACAGCCTGGTACTGGCACAAAAACAGACCTGTTGACCAATGGAACAAAACCGAAGGTCCAAATCTGAGCACATACAATTTCAGCTATCTTATATTTGACAAGGGGGCCAATAAGCCACAATGGAGAAAAGACAGCATCTTCAGCAAGTGGTGTTGGCAAAAATGGATCACCACTTGTAGAAGAATGAAATTAAACCCCTACCTCTCGCCCTGTACAAAAGTCAACTCCAGATGGATTAAAGACCTCAACGTGAAACCCCAAACTCTGAAGGTGATAGAAGAAAAAGTTGGCAGCAGACTACAAGACATAGGCGTAGGAAAAGACTTCCTAAATCAGACAGCAGCTGCACAAGAATTAAGGTCGACAATTGACAAATGGGACCTCATCAAACTCAAAAGCTTCTGTACATCAAAAGAAACAATCAAGGAAGTGAAGAGAAATCCCACAGAGTGGGAGGAAACCTTCACTGCAGATACATCTGACAAAGCATTGATTTCCAGAATATATAAACTACTCAAAAAACAAAGAAAAAAGAAAACAAACGACCCGCTCAATAGATGGAGCAAAGAACTGAACAGAGACTTCACAAGCGAGGAATTAGAGATGTCTGAGAAACACCTCAAGAACTGCTCAACATCACTAATCATTAAGGAAATGCAAATCAAAACCACTTTAAGATATCATCTTACTCCAATAAGACTGGCTAGGATCAAGAAAACAAATGATACCAAGTGCTGGAGAGGTTGTGGGGAAAGGGGAACACTCATCCACTGCTGGTGGGAATGTAAACTCATACAGCCACTATGGAAAGCAGTGTGGAGAACCCTTGGAAGACTTGGAATGAACTTGCCACCCAACCCAGCCATACCACTCCTGGGCATGTACCCTCAAGACTCACGCCACCACAGAGATACATGCACGGCCATGTTTATTTCAGCTCTCTTCACAATAGCAAAGAGCTGGAACCAACCTAAATGCCCCTCAACTGACGAGTGGATAGAGAAAATGTGGTACATCTACACAATGGAGTTCTATGCAGCAGTAAAGAAAGACGACATCACGAGCTTTGCAGGAAAATGGCTGGAGCTAGAGGACATCATGCTGAGTGAAGTAACACAGTCCCAGAAAAACAAACGACGAATGGTATCCCTCATCTGTGGATGCTAGTGCCAATTACCCAGTTGTAAGTATTTCCTGTGCATGGCCCCTTGAGCTTTTGTCCAAAGCAGTTGGGAGTGATGCATATTGGAAACAACAACAACAACAACAACAACAGAAAGGACTGCATCAAAGAACTGACTGAAACAGTGAACTTCTGCTCAAAACAGTCAACTTCCCCATGGAGAATATTGAGAAAGACTGAGAAAGAGATGAATAGCATGTTTGGCAGAATGCATGAGCTCTGGAGGGGTGGGGGGATGGGGGGACATGGGTCTAGATTTGATAAAAAAAAATATGTATAAATAAATTAATTTTAAAAAAAAGAGAAAAAAAAAGACAGGAAGACTGGAATCAAAACAAGCTTGCCTGAGAAACAGAATACAAATGAAACATCCTGATGACTGCCCTAGCTCGCTGCCCTTGGCAGAGTCTTACAAAAAGATAACCCAGGTGGGAGATTAGCAACAACCTGATTTCAGAAGAGAGATACAAAACCAGGTAGAGTTTTCAGAGTTCTAGGGAAGGAAATCTTAGACAGGGACGCCAGAGCTGCCACAGAGTCCTCCTTGGCTATTCTGCAGGGCACTGCTCAGCTGTATGTGCCTGAGAAGACTGCAAGGCTGGAGAAAACCATTGCAACACTGAGCTGAGGAGCCCAGAGCACAGACACAAGGAGGAGAGAGGTTCTATTCTCACTAGCCATTCTGAAAGAAAAAAAAAAAACAAGCACTTTCTCCACAGAGTAATTTAGGGTGATTATAACAGTGGGAGGAATAAGTTGAGTGCACTGAGCATTTCTTCAGACTCTGTAAATCCTGACAAAGAGGATCAAATTGGTCCCAAGTCATTGTTTCCAAGTACATTCCAGGAAAACAATTTCATGTGCATGAGCTAAAAATTGATTATTTCCCAGATAAGACTTTGATATGACTTACAAAGATTTATGAAGACAGAGGGTCAAATGCTACAGCTATGATGACCCTGATCCTCAGAAACTCTAGGGTAATGAATGCTGTTGCTTTAAGCCATTATGTTTTGGTGAACAATACATAACTAAGTGGAAAACCATTCCCTTATACCAAAAGGGGGCATTTAGGAAGCAATCACAGCAAACGTATTTAAAAATGAAGGACTAATACTCTAACGTTCTCAAAGACCAGGGACAAGGCTGTTTGCTTTCACTATTTTTGTTAATTTTCTAATGCTGGATGCTAACCTATGACACAGCTAAGTCAAAAAATTGGAAAGGAAAAAGTACAATTGTATCTATTCATAGACTACTTGAATGTGTATGTAGAAAATCTGATGGATTCTCTGAAATAAACTAGTAGGCCTTGTAAGTAAGATTAACAAGATTGAATGATATAAGATGACTGAATAAAAGTTCACTTAAGTGTAAAAAAATACATTATATTTTCATACCCTGGAAACAAATAAAAACAAAAACCCGGAAGTTAAAATAAAAACATACCATTGACAATAGCATTAAAATATTAAATGATAACCAGGCACATGGTAGATACTGGAAACCAAGGCAGGAAGATACTGGGTTTGGGTCTAACCTGGGCCACATAAGAAGATTCTACCTCAAAAATATGAGAGAGGAGGTGAGAGAGATGGCTCAGTGGTTAAGAAAACTGGCTGTTCTTGCAGAAGACCCAGGTTTGAATCCCAGAACCCACATGGCAACTAACAAACCCAGTTCCAGAGGATCCGACAACCTCTTTTGTCCTCCACAGGCACTGCATGACACAAGTTCACTTACACACATGCACGCGTAACACTCTTACACTCTTACATGTGAAATAAAAATAAATCAATCAAAAAAATTTAAGTGAGAGCAGAGGGAAAGAGGAAGATTTAAAGACCAAGAGAGAAAAGAGAAGAGACAGAGAGAAAGAAAAAGAAAGAGCTAGAAGTCAGCTTTAGAAATAAATAAGATTAATGATATATGATATTTAGTTCATATTAATAAAATTGATGGAAGTTATTAAGGACCTAAATATATGGACACATATACTATTTTCATAAATTTGAACATTTAATCTTATTGAAATGATTTTCCTCCTCCCAAATTGATTTACAACTCAGAACTCTTTCAATTAAAATAAAAGTTGTTTCTGGGCATGGTGGTGCACACCTTTAATCCTAGCATGTGGGAGGTAGAGGCCAGCCTGGTCTACAGAGTGAGTTCTAGGCCACCCGGGGCTATAGGGAGACCCTGTCTCTAAATAAATAAATAATAAATAAATAAATATTGTCTATTGCAAAAATGGTAGTCTAATTCTAAAATACATATTGAAATGTAAAACACCTTAAAAGTAAGGAAGTTCTGGAGGTTGTGATAAAGGCTCTCAAGCATGCTTTGCTGGCGTGGCCATCAAGACAGTATATTACTGACACCAGTTAGTCCAAGCTACCAATAAATGGAATAGAGAGACTACAAATACACTCATAATTTGATGGAAAATTGAAATTCAACAAAGGTGTTTTGTATAAAGGGATAGTCTTTTCAAGAAATGTTGCCAGAAATTTGGATAACCTCCAGCTATAAAAGAAAAGAAAGAAAATGCATTAAGAAAACACCTCGCCAAAACCACACAGCTTTTCTTCCTCCAACACATAAAAATCTCTGACTGTATTGAACTTTCTTAACCTTATTGCACAAACTCTACTAAAAAACTCAAAAGAAACATTGTGCTTAATTATCATTATTCTCTCTCTCTCTCTCTCTCTCTCTCTCTCTCTCTCTCTCTCTCTCTCGTTTGTGTTTATTTAGATGGAAGTCACATTATGTAGCCCAGGCTAACCTGGCTCAGCCTTCTCAGTGGTGGGATTACACACATATTTTAAAAAGAATTATTCAAAAAGTAATTGTGCCCAAGTTCTGGTCTTTGTGAAAAGAAAAGAAAGCCATCTAACATCTATATTTCATCAAGCACAGATCTCAAACCAAAGGAACTTGGCACATTGGATGAATATTCCTAAGAATAAATGAATGATTCCATATTGTCTTTGAACAGCTCAGGTGGAGATGCTCTTGTCAATCCCTGCCCGTGAACTCTCTCTCTTCTGAGTTCCTGCTCTTGTCTTAAACAGGACAGTATGGGAATCATGCTCTGCTTTTCTCGGATAACTGTGTCCCACACACATAGCCGTATTGATCCGATTAGGATTGTTTCCTTGGTTGGGGAGACATCTTTTAACATTGTTCTAGTTTCCTTTCAATTGCTGTGACAAAACACTCTGACCAGTTCCAACTTGGGGAGGAAACGCTTTATTCAGCTCATATCTCCTGGATCACAGTTCATCACTGAGGGAGCCCACCATAGGAACTCAGGCAGAAACCTGGAGGCAGGAGCTGAAGCACAGGCCATGGAAGAATGTTGTTTACTGGCTTGGTTCTCTGACCCATGCTACGCCTGCTTTCTTGTACTGTACATAACAACCTTCCCAGGGTGGCACTACCCACAGTGGGCTGGGGGCTCCCACATCGCTCAACAATCAAGACAATTCTCGACAGACATAGCTACAGGTCAGTCCAACGGGGCCAATGCCCCAACTGAGGCTCCCTCAATGCAGGCATGTTAAGTTTACACTAACGCTGTCCAGCATAAAGATAGTTCATTTCACAATAGAAATTCCCACTCAAAATATTTTTTGTTATATATAAATATATATATATTATTTTATATATATATATCTGTACCAAGATTGTGTTACAAATCAAATCTGACCCTGCCCCCTCCTTAGCCCACCACCCCACTAAAGGCTCATGTATTTTGCCAAACATGTTTTCAGCTTTTTCTCAGCCTCTCAAAATGTCTCGATATGAGAGTTGGACTGTTTTTGAGCAGAAGTTCACCATTTCCATCATTCTTTGAAAGTCTTTCTGTTGTTGTTGTATTGTTGTCTGCATGTCAATTGTTGTCTGTTCTTGCCAATATGGGCCACTCTCTACTTGACCCAAAAGCTCAGCAAGCCCTGCTACAAGAAATATTACTACTAGTAATTGAGCGCTAGTATACCACAGCATGAGGGGATACCACATTCGTCGTTTTTCTGGGCTAGTTTACTTACATAATAAAAAGAATAAACTTCTAGTTCCCATCCATTTACCTGGCAAAGTTCATAATGTCAACTTTCTTTACTGGCTGCATAGAACTCCATTGTGTAGATGTATACACATTTTCTCTATCCACTCGTCAGTCGAGGGGCACTTGGGTTGGTTCCAGCTCTTTGCTATTGTTAAGAGAGCTGTGCTTCAGGTGGTCTTGGGAGATGTCCCTCAAAATATTTTAAATACATAAACAGACTGTTTCCTTACCACAGCATTTAAAAAGACACATACTAAGACAGGACTTTCATGTAATTCAATGAGACATCCAATCCTATTGATTTGAAATTCTCTAATCTCCTCCTTTGTCCACTCTGTCAGCTTTCCCCTAAGATGGACTTTCCTCCAGATTAGAAGATAGTTGACAGCATGTATTGGTCTCATATCTTACCTCATTCACAAATATTGACAGATAGAAAAAATGACTTTACAACATCACTAAAGTGCAACAAAACTAAAGATTCTGAAACTTCTGAGGAATGAGTCACCCTCAAACCAATTATATTACCAAGATATCCAGGAACAACTTTATGACTGGGCTGCCTGAATCTGTGACACTCAAACACTCAGAAAGAATCTATAGCCTGGAACTGGAACAAAATCTTCTCTAACAATTGCCACCTATGAGGGAAAGGCTTAGAATAGATATGACTGGTGCTATACTCTCACTGTTAAAGATAGCCCAAATATGCTGGGAGTGGTGGTGAATGCCTTTATTCCCAGCACTTGGGAGGCAGATGGCAGTGCAGATCTTTATGAAGTTCAATGCCAAGCCTGGTCTTACAAGTGAGTTCCAGGACAGTGGAGCTACAGGGAAGATACTGTCTCAAGAGACAAAAAAAAAAAAAGATATGCAAATTACCTTCTGCTACAGGTAAATAATATTTTTCTTATTTATTTTTTTCAATTTTTGACAATAAGTAATATAATTTATGAGTACAAGCATCCTTCAGTAAAAACCAATTTGCAAGCAGTTGGCACACCAAACCCACACAGCGCAAGTGGTCCCACATCCAGCTGGAGGGGCCTTAATGTACATCCAAGTTAATCAGAATAAGTGTCCAGTACATTTGCTTTTGTTTACCTTCACCCCAATTGCAGCTTGCATCTCCCTCCTTCTTGCAGATTGTTTCCTAGGCTTAGAAAGAGAACAGGTGGACGAGAAGGCAAAAGAGTCTACATTCTCTGGAGCTAGTCGTTTTAGGACTCTGGTCAACTCTGTCTGTTTCCTTTCATGGGCTTTGAACAGTTTGTCAGGGATAACCTTTCAGTCCTACTAATGAAGCACAAGCAATTAGAATTATAGGTATTTTAAATAGTACTAATATTATGTAGGTTCCTTTGGTATAGGCACAGATGTTTGGATGGTATAGTTAATCCTCGATTATGTTTTTTCTTAAAAATATGAACAAGGTCTTACTGTGGCTCATCTCCTAACACTAGAGGATGTAAGCTTGTGCATCAGCTGTGGGTTATTCCTCCAAGGAGAGAGCTAATAGCCATTAGATCTGGGATATACAGGTCACATTATGCTGCCACTGCTGCACAGTAATTCCAGCAGGTGAGGTGTAGCTGGTGCTGACGGAGAAGTCCTTGCTTGACTCAAGAGACCTATAATTGCTTTATTGTTTAGTGGCTTTGGTAACCTCTCTTGGTTTTCAGAGACTCAAAAAAGGAAAATGTTAATTACTAAAGAAAACCAGAATGAATGAAAGAAGGAATAAACACCATCCAATCAAGAAGAAAGGAAAAGGAAAAAAGCACTTAGAGAGTAAGAATGGAGGAAGCAGAACACAAGAATATCAGTATCTGGAAGATAACACAGAGCAATAAAAGCTAAATAAAGATATGAAAAATTTAAAAATACACAAAAAGTGGAACAACCAGGAAATATGGGACACTATGAAAAGACCAAACTCTGCATCATAGGAATAGAGAAGGAGAATCTCAAGAGAATAGTATTGATCAGATCTTCAACAGAATAATAGATGAAAATTTCTCCAAACTAAAAATAGACAAACCCATACAAACACAAGAAGCACATAGGACTCCAAATAGACAAGATCAGAAAAGAAACTCCCCACGCCATATCATAGTTAAAATGCTAGACGCCCCAAACAAAGACAAAATTCTGAAGGCTACAAAAGAAAAACAAGTCACATACAAAGGGAAACCCATCAGAATTACAACTGACTTCTCAGCGCAAACCATGAAAGCAAGAATAATATGGAGCAAAGCATTCCCAGTGTTAAAGGACTATGGATGCCAACCCAGAATACTTTACCTCGCAAAAATGTTGATTATAGTTGAAGGAGAGAGAAAAGTCTTCCATGACATAAACAAGATGATAGAATACATGTCTGGAAAACCAACTCTACATAAAATACTTGAAGCAATTCAAAGGGCAGAAGAGAGGAGCAACAATCCTCAAACACCTAGGAAAAGAAACTAATAAAAACATAACCATAGGAGTAGAATCAGAAGCTAAAAGTCCAAATGGATAATAAGGTGAAAGGAAGCAACATCCATCTTTCAATTATAACCTTAAATATTAATGGGCTAAACTCCCCAATCAAAAGGCAGATAAATAATTTTTAAAGTATGTATTTATATGTCTAAAGGAATGACTTCTAATATCTTACACAACTTGTGAGCACTACAAACTACAATACCAGCAAGATGAACCTACTTGTACAACAGTGGCATGACTGTTATGGTAGTAACCAATGGCTTTCTGCCTGGATTTAAGGTCTGCTCCACAGGAATCCATCCTTGGTTCTTTGGAACAGCTCAAAGATACCTGGTTTAATGGACATAGCATCATGTTGCCTTCAAAATATCTATGCTTAATAATTATAGACATCCTTAATCTCTCATCTCTGATCAGAGAAGACTCTGTAGTGAGCTGCAGTGAATGCAGAGATTCATGGCTGTTCAAAGTGCTAATAAGTCATGTTGGATGCTCAGTCCTAAGCAAGGAATTTATACCACTCCTTCTCAGGCTCAGGAAGACAGTAAGAATGTAAGAGTCAGAAGATAGGGAAGAGGATGCAAAATACCATCCTCTGAACATGACATACTCATTGCAGTCATGAACTCTCATGAGTTCTGATTATCTGCACTGACTGGTCCAGTCAACAGTCAATCACAGGGTAGGAGAGGCTCATGAGGCCCTATTTGGTCCTACTGTAATGTTGACTACAGTTAGATTGTGTTATATTCAGTTGTGTAATCACAAGTGAGCCCAACAGCCTACAGCGGATAGTTCCAAACCTATGATCATACAGAGACCACTGGTTTAACTCAGTGGGTCACAAAATGAAGCAAAATAAGTGAAGGTAGAAGAGAGAATTTTATGATGGAGGAGGTGTTGATGGAGTGGGAAGGAAATAAGAAAGGATAGTGAGCATAATCAGAATGTACTATGTACAAGTATGAAACTGTAAAAGAAAAAATTCATAAATAAGAAAAAAGGTCATATTTTGGCTCATAGTTGCAGGGCATTCATTCTTTCACCAGCTGGCCATATTTCTCTTAGAATATGGAAGGAAAGAAAATTATGGTGATAAGTGGGTAAAATAAAGCCCTACTTGATTACCAGGAGGCAAAAGAGAAAAACAAACAAGGGTTTCACAATCCCCCCGAATATTCACTCTCAATAACCTATAATTTCCCCATAGTCATCACCTGTTAGAGGTTTGGACACCTCCCAACAGCACCAGGCCGGGAACTAAGCTTTTAACACATGTGCCATTGGAGGTCGCTCCAGATACAAACATGAATCCAGTAATGGCAAATCCAGGAAACAGGCAACCTAGCATTACCAAAGACACTTGCATTTTAGCCCATGAGTAAATCCAAAAGACTTGTTCTATTATAGGACAACTTCAGGAGAATAATCTGCAGCAGTAATATATCCAGATGACATCTGCATACTTTGAAGTCTGCCCCATTGTAAACAAACATCTCTTACTATTGTCTTCCTTCTTTACAGGATAACACACGTCTTTTCAATCTATCATCTATCATCTATCTATTCGTGTGTGTGTGTGTGTGTGTGTGTGTGTGTGTGTGTGTTCATGTGCATCAATGCAGGTTAGTTCAAGCCACAGTGTAGACATAGAGATTAGAATACAAGTTCGGGTGTGTGGTTTTATCCTCTGCCTTGCTTGAAACACTGTCTCTCACTTTTTGCTTGCTGCTGCATAGTCCAAGCTAGATGAACCACAAGCTTTGGAGAATTCTCCTGCCTCTGCCTCCCAATTTGCTGTAGGAGATCTGGGATTGCAGACACATGCAACTGTATCTGGCTTTACAAGGGCTCTGGGGAGCTGAAATCATGTCCTCTCACCACTGTGCATCAAACACTTTACCCACAGAACCATCTCCCAGCCCCATTCCAGCATTCATACTATTTCTCAGATCCAATCACTTATTTCTGGCTTGAGTCTCTTTTAACGTTTACTCTTTTCTTGTTCTGGCTCTTTTCCTGGGTTGCACAGTCACCACGTTGTGGTCTAAGTTCCAGGATCACCTAATATGGGAAGCTCTACCCAGTCACTGTCAGGCAGTTAACTTCACTGTCTGCTGCCCTGCATTTTATCCTCCTTTGTGTTATTCATAGTACTGCATAGATCATTTTTATTCAGTTTTACTAACTTTTATTTTTTGATTGCCTATCCTAATTTAAATGTAAACTAATGTAAAAGGTATTATTATTCACTATTATTCCCTCTGTCTATAATGATGCCTCACAAAAATAGAATGCCATCCAAAAACTTTACTAAAAATTCAAATAAAAATGTGTTAGAAAACCATAATGGAGAAAGGTACTGCACCTCTGATAATAGTTTTCATAATTTTTATTTACTGGTTACTGAGCCAATTACAAAGACTTGGGTTAAATATTTTCTGAACCTACTTCACTTACACCAAACCAGAACTTTAAATATGATTATTAAATGTGTTTTGCACATGAGACAGATGCACAAAGCAATGCAATGAGTAGTCCAGGTCACATTACAGAGAAGGAACTTGAGCAAAGTTTGTCTCACTAGAAAAGACTATGAAGCTCTCAAATATGTCATGCTGCTTCACAATCATTATCAAAGTCTCCCAGTCCTTATCACAGGAGACCCATTGAATGGCTTTACTTGCTGAATGAATGTGATCTCTCTGGAAAAAAAAAAAAAAACACCTCGAATTAATGAGTTTCTCAAAAGTATTCTTCAAGCCAGGTGTGGTGGCACACACCTTTAATCCTAGCACTGGGGAGGCAGAGGCAGGCAGATCTTTGTGAGTTCCAGGACAGCTGAGGCTACAGGGAGACCCTGTCTCAAAACAAAACAAAAAAGACAAAAAAAAGTATTCTTCAAACAGAAAGGCACTAGAGTAGAAAAATGCATTTTGAAGAGGAAGAGTCATTTAGAACCCTCATCTCCTCCTTCGTGTTCAGGAATAATTAATGAAATGATAGGCTGTGTAGTTTCCGTTTCTTCCTTAGTTCCCTGTTCTCCACACCTGACCATTTTTTGCCCTCTCCCATTTATTTTTCCCCTTCTTCCTTTTCTTAACTCTTTTTAATTCCTGAATTCTTGGTGCTTTTTGATTTACTCTTCCAGGATCTTACCCAGTCTTATGGACAAAAAGCAACAGTCTCAAATCTGCTATGGACTAAATGACTGCATACCCCTAAAATCCCTGTGGAAAGCCCAACTCAAGCTGATCAGGTGTGGAGGTGGGGCCTTTGGAAGGTTAACCATGGGAGCAGAGCCCTCCTGAGTGGGATTAATTTCTTGATAAAAGAGGCCATAAACAACTTGCTAAACTATCTTGCCATGTAAGAAGTCAGCAAAGCAGAAGTGGGTGTAGGGATCTGGAAGCAGGCCCAATGGACATCCAATCTTCCAGTGCCTTTATTCTTAAACTCTCTCTACCCTTGAGCTATGTAAAACATAAATTTCTGTTGTTGATTATCTCCCTGTATGGAATTTTTTTATAGTGGCCTAAATGTATGAAGACAAAAATCTCCATCAGATTCCTCACTGATCAAAAAAACTCTCTACTATCCTACTTTACACTCAAATAATAATCCATGCCTGTCACCCACATCACTGTAAATTACATGTGTTCAAATCTCCAGTGTTTACAGGCTTGGGACTTTCCTCATTTTTAATATGAAAAATCTCAAGAACTGAATTTTTTTAATATTTTATTGAGCTTGTACATTTTATACAACAATTCTTAATCAAATTTAGACTCTTTCCCCCATCCATGCTCCCCAACCCCCAACAGACTTCATGTGTTGCTCCATACATGGTCCTATCCAGTCAAGCATTTGTAACCAGATGTCCTTAATTCATCCACTGGAGTCTAGTCGGTCTGTCTAGAGCTTGTAAGGCATACCCTACCTCTTCCATCAGTCATCAGTCTCCAATAGTTCCACCTCAGCTGCCCACTATCCATTTCTCTGGCCCCACTCTGGGCCCCTGTCTGATTAAGTTGGCATGGGTGCTGTGTTCAGTGCTACCATGGGTGCTGTTCTCAGTGCTACCATTGCCCAAGTTCACATGTGCAAGCTTCCAGTGGCCTGAAAGCCTCTCCTTCTCTATGTAAATGAACCAGACCTGGCTCTTACAACTTTTCCATCCCTTCTTCTGCAATAGTCCCTGAGCCATGGATGGGTGAGGAACTTTTATTTAATGTCAAATTCCAAATCTAATTCCTCAAAGAAAATTTTACTGAGAAAATAATTGTACTGCAAACACTGTACAAGCTTAATTGGTAGATGTTTGTGGATATCATAATCTGAAAAGGGGCACAGTAGACTACAACTCAATATCCTGAGGTTCTAGTCCTAGATCTACACAAGTCCAAGATGTCCTCCTCAAATTTGATGAGTACTGGGTTTCTTGGTACTTCTGATCACATATGCTTTTGAGATCCTGAATTTAAACACATTTGCTTGGGTCTTATTAATCATATGAGATAACCAATTAAGGAAAGTATAGAATTAGAATGTGGGTATCTTTGGGCCTCACTATTTTATCACAGGAATCATAGGAAAAGCTAGTTGTTCATGTGACTGTGGAGACTGTGGAGATCTACTTCCATCTACGAACTTTTTCTTTGGAAAATAAGTGTGAATATCCCATCTGTATTTTGTTTTCCTCTTCCTTTTTCCTTTTTTTTTTTTTTTGTCTTTTTGACACATGATCTCCCAATAGCCCCAGCTGGCCTATGTAGACCAGGCTGGCCTTTAACTCACAGACATCCACCTGCCTCTGCCTCCCAAGTAGTTGGATTAAAGGTGTGCCACTGGGCTAAATAAAAAAGTTAGAAGGATCCTTACCCAAAATGACATGAAATCTAACATTCTAGAAGTAACTGTAGGCAAAGGAGCAGGATGAAAAATGAAACAGTAGTAAATCTTTAAGATAAACTTAATGAACCCATATTATAACACACATATGTCCTTATAGGGTTGTAAAAAGAATAAAAATGTATATACTGAAAGTGTCTCATATCTTCTCCATTAACAGCTATAATGTTCTTGTATATCCATCTATATTTCATTTCTCCATATACGGCAATTAGGTATTCCAACCTTTCCCTTGTTGCTATGTAAAAGAAAATACCCTACATGTGGTTCTACATCATGTGTTAATAAGTTAAAAAAACTATTAATGCAAGGTATTTCCATATTAGAAGACATTTTTGTCACTCATTCTTCATTTCAAGAAACAGTCATACAGTCTATGGATGCTTCTAAGTCTCAGTGAAGAAGATCTGGTATAGTTCCAACAGCTTTTATAGAATAATCTCCTCTGCATGATGTGCAGTGCTTGCTCTGTGTTAAGGCCAGTATTGCCTTAGGTTTATCTGTCTTTGTACTGCTTATTTATGTACCGTGCTACAGTTTTAATCAGTGACATTTTAAGACATGTGTTAGTATTGTGTGATCAGTTTCTTCACTCATTGCTCTTCATTTTCAAATGTTTCCTTTTTAAATTTAGTTATTATTTTTATTTATTCTGTGTGTGTCATCAGTGTATTGCCTGTATGTTTGTAAGTGCACCCATGTTATGCAATTCCTGAAGAACACAGAAGAAGGTTGTTCTAGTTTGTCTTCCATTGCTGTGACAAAACACTCTGACCGACACCAACTTGGGGAGGAAAGGGTTTATTCAGCTTACATCTCCTGGGTCACAGTTCATCACTTAGGGAGCCCAGGGCAGGAACCTGGAGGCAGGAGCTGAAGCACAGGCCATGGAGGAATGCTGTTCACTGGCTTGCTCCCCTGGCTCATGCCCAGCCTGCCTTCTTATACAGTACACAACAACCTGCCCAGGGTGGCACCACTCATTGTGGGCTGGGCCCTCCCACACTGCTCGACCATCAAGACAATACTCCACAGATGTGGCCACAGGCCAATCCAATGGAGCCAATTCCCCAATTGAGGCTCCCTCAACCCAGGTGTGTCAAGTTGACACTAAAGCTATCCAGCACAATTGACCCCTTGTCAACTTGACACACAAAACACATCACTATTAAACCACCACCTTTCCAGTTCTTATCCCCAAAGTATGATGTTAACATTAATCACAACCTAAGACAGTACAACCTTAAAAGCCCCACAGTCCTTAAAATGTCCAAACACTTAAAAGTTCACAGTCTATTAAAAGTCTCTTAACTGTGGGCTGCTGTAAAATCCAAAACAAGTACTGTCTTATTTCAAAGGGAAGAATCAGGCACTCTCAAACAAAACCTAAGTCCAGCAAAGTAGCTCAAGGCTGGACACCTGGGATTCACTCACGATCTTCTGGGCTCCAAAGGGTTTCGGCAGCTCCCCCTCTCTGACTCTGCCATCCGTGGCACACACAGCTCATCTCGCAGGCCCAGGCTGACTCCATTCCACACCTGCCGCTGCTCTTGGTGGTCGTCCCATGGTCCCGGCATCTCCAAAAAGCTGGGGTCGCCACTGAAACTGAGGCAGCACCTTCACCAATGGTCTCTTCTGACCTCTCCTGGTGCAAAGCCTCAGCTTCTCTCCATGACCCCTGCAATCCTGGGGTCTTCACTGCAACCGAGGTGCACTTCCACCAATGGTCTTTCCTGACCTCTCACAGTGCCAAGCCTCGGCTGCTCTCTGTGACCCCCTCAAATTTCAACACCAGAACCATATAGGAGACTCTTACACACTACCAAGTCCTGCTTCTGGCTTGAGATGGAGGCTCAGGCCCCTTCTGGAACACAGCTTCTGTGTGCTGACCCTGAAGAAATTCTTCCCAGAAGATTTCACCACAGTGATGCTGGTCTCTTGTTACAGCTGATTTTTCAGCCCCAGCTGACCAGAAACCACAGATTACACAGTCCTGATGATCTCTGTTCCCCTTTGAAACTAGAAACTTCACAAGCCAGGCCTCCATCTTCTATAAATCCTTCAGCAAATCTGCTCCAAGCTCCAACAGCAACAATCTTTAGGCATTCAATGATCTTCCCAGCCCAAAGTTCCAAACGCCTCCACAATCCTTCCCCAAAACACCAAGGTCAGGTCTGTCACAGCAACAGCCCACTCTGGTACCAATTTCTGTTCTAGTTTGTCTTCCATTGCTATGACAAAATACTCTGACTGACACCAACTTGGGGAGGAAAGGGTTTATTCAGCTTATATCTCCTGGGTCACAGTTCATCACTTAGGGAGCCCAGGGCAGGAACCTGGAGGCAGGAGCTGAAGCACAAGCCATGGAGGAATGCTGTTCACTGGCTCGCTCCCCTGGCTCATGCCCAGCCTGCCTTCTTATATGGTACACAACAACCTGCCCAGGGTGGCACCACTCATTGTGGGCTGGGCCCTCCTACACTGCTCAACCATCAAGACAGTACTCCACAGATGTGGCCACAGGCAAATCCAATGGAGCCAATTCCCCAACTGGGGCTCCCTCAACCCAGGTGTGTCAAGTTGACACTAAAGCTATCCAGCACAAAGGTATTGCATCCCCTGGAACTGGAGATATGGATTGTTGTTAACTGCCATGTGGGTGCTGGGATGTGAACCTAGGTCTCCTGCTAGGACTTTTAACTGCTAAGCCATCTCTCCAGCCTTAGATGTTTCTTTATTCTTATCTTTCTCTGTAAAATGTAGTACCAATTTATCTGGTTTCTAAAAATTAGTTATATAAATATAAATTCTTTATATTGGTTTCCATAAAATATAAATTAACTACTTACCCACAAACAAATAGAAATATAATTTCAAGGTGAGTAATGTCTTGGGTATCTCATTATCCTGACCTAGAAGTATATCATTATGCACTGCCTCCAACACTATTAACATGACTGCAAACCTTGAAATCCTACTTGTCCGGAGGACTTGAGAGATGGCTCAGGGGTTAAAGGCACTGGTTGCTCTTGCAGAGGACTGAGGTTCAATTCCCAGCATCCACATGGCAGGTAATAATCATCTGAAATTCTAGTTCCAGGGGATCTGACAACCTCTTCAATCCTCTTGCATAACACAAATACACTTCCATGCATGCAGGCAATACACTCATACACATAAAATAAAAATAATAAATAAAATTCTAAAAACCTACTTGTCCTACATAATTATACCAAATAAGTAGCTTTGAAAAGACTACTACAAAATTCAAATGCTATTTTTCTTTGCATATACACGCAACATTAATTTTCACTTGTGTAAGCAAATAAATTATAATCTTGTATTAGTATTGTTTGCAGCTATTTAATTTTTTCTCAACAAAGCTCTTATTCTATTATAATGCTTGAATGATTCCCATGCAGTGTTTCCAATCTACTTTTCGTGGCTTGTGAAACTTTTTAACGAAACGTTAGCATTTGCAGGCACCAGATGTTTTGACATAAGGAGAAGCAATATGTAAATTTTAATCCATGCTAGGAACAATAGCCTGGAGGTAACTTTTTCTTATTATGTGAATCATATACTTAACCACAATGTGGTGGATTCTATCAAATTCATCTCCATCCGTAACATTGTGCTCTTGTCTATGGTTGCCAATTAATGAAACTGATATCTATTTAATAGGATGGGTATCTGTTATGTAACCAATAAGCTGTGTTGTATTTTATTCTTTATCCGGCATATAGTCAGAACTCTGTAGGTGATTAATTTTAACAACTTTGAAGGTTGGTTTTAATCATCCCTCCTGTGGTCAACAAAAATCTTTTCTTATATTTTTTAATGTTTTATAATTGTAAATGTCAATTATTTGGGTAAAAAAATTACAGTGTGTTATAATGTTCCTCATCTTAGTCACTTAAATCAAAATGGGTATGTGTTTGTTTCCAATGAAAGAGATTTAAAGATGGCATTAAATGCTTTTGGGGCATATGATATTAATGAAGATTGAAGAATAGCAGAGTGATCTGTGCAAAAACATTTCTAATACAGAGATCAGCTCCCTCATAGGTATATGTAAACAAATACACCATCTATGTTCATATCCATTCCATAGACAATGAAGAATAAAATTCATTCCACCATCCATCTTTTCGGTCTATGTAGAGATTTTTACCAGCATGACTTATTTTCATCTGTATTAGATTGGTTATTCTTTCCACATAGAAATTCTATCACATTCATCAGTATTTTGATAATTGATAGTGTTTTGAAACATCTGCTTAAGTCATATATTATTTTCAAAAACAATGGGGTTTTATTTAAATATGGAGTAACATTTTTATAATTAACTGAGGGCAGGACTACTTTATAACTTTTAAAACATCATATATAAAAAAAATCTAAAAACATGGCATTAGATATTAGAAACTCAACACTACTGAAATTCTTATTAATTTCATTATCAAGAGATGGTTGTAGTTAATAGCAATTAGCAGCTTTAAAACACTTTACATATCAGAATGCAATATTCTATTTATCCTAGATTGTCTGGGGAACACCTAGTATATTAAAAGGCTTTGCAGCTTCTGATTTCACTGCTACCATTATGCCTGGTAGCAATTTTGCAATATCCTGATAAATATTTTCCATAAATCAAAGCCATAACAGCATGCAGAAGCAGATGGCAGGAGACCATATTAGAGAATGTAACAATTACTTTTCATAATAGGAAAATATTGGATCATTGTTTTCAACATAGACTATGTAGCAAGCAGTTGTCAGTTGTGAAGTCTTGTGGCTGTTAAGTAGCCTTTCAGATGATTAGCCCATATGGCATTTTTCCACTGCAGTCTATATACAAAGGCAGAATAAAAAGTATATTAAAACATTTAAAGATTATACTACTTCATTTAATATATGCAAAGAAAATATTGTTACATTTTAAAAGTACATGTACAAAAATTCATGTATGCATTAAAATACACCAATGTTCTTCATTTTCTTAGAAAATAAGACACATTACCTTGTTATTAAAATGAAAAATAGCAATAATTACAAATTGCAGAGCCTTATTATTTTAACAATGTTTTCTTGATATAACCAATGTTAGATTAAAATTATAGGAATGTTATCAGCTATTCATACATATAAAATGCTATTAAAGTCAAAGATTTTTAACTACATTGTTATTATTAAGATTAAATAGCTGAATTAATTTTCGCCTGGCACGCCGTAAGCAACTGCTATGCTGTTAGATAAGATTTTAGAATTGAGTTTGCTTAAACCTTCACATTCGTATTTTTAGAAAAGTGAGGGATAGCTCACTGGTGATATAATTCTTGTCAGAAAATAAAAGGTTTTTACTCTACTTTATTTGTAACATAAAAATAAAACTTAATCTGGGCATAGTGGTTGCATGTCTTTAATTCCACCACTCGGTAAACAGAGGCAGGTGGATCTCTATGAGTTCAAGACCAGTCTGGTCTACACAGAGACTTCCAGGCATCCTGAGGATAAAGGGAGACACTGTCTCTCAAAGACCAAAGAATTAAAATTAAAAGAAAGAAGATTTAAATTAAGGATAAAATGTTTTAATGTGGAAAAATATATATTTAAAATTTTAAATTAAAAAATACAACACAGGAATGGAAAAGATAAGTTTACAAACAGGAAAATCATTAATTTTATTCTTTAAGCCTGCTAGGTAATTTTCCTTAGGATCTTATCAGTAGAAAACAGTAAAAAGGCAGGATATCCCTGTGTTGACAGGTCTAGAAATCACCCTATAGACTTTGCTTGGTTTTGAACTCATGCTTGACCCAACTCAGCCTCCCAAGGGCTTTGATTACAATCAATGCTGTGAGACCCAGCTGAAGACTACTTTTATTTCTTTTTTATTTTATTTTTTACGTGTATGAGTATACTTTCTGCATGTGGGTTGGTGCACCCATGTCGTGCAATGCCGCGGTCAGAAGAGGGCATCGGATTCCCCTGGAACTGGAGTTAAAGACGATTCTTAGCCGCCACGTGGGTGCTGGGAATCGAACCCGGGTCCTCTGAAAGAGCAGTCAGTGCTCTTAACCGCTGAGCCATCTCTCCAGCCCCATATTTCTATATTATAAAAAGTCTTTGTTTTCAAATGAAAAGTCATACAAAAAATAAAATATTAATACAGCTGTGAATAATGATGAAAAGGCACATGACACATCTCATCACTCCAGATGTGGCCAGTGTTTATTAGGTAACTCTCTCTCTACGGGTAATGTCTGTGACCCAAGCTGACATTCGGAAGTTATCAGTTCACAGGGCATTGGAGAGGGCCAAAGGATGTAATTCTCAAACACCTACAAGTTCTGTCCTTATCCGTACTGAAGCAAATTCAAACCTCAAGTGTTTTCACAAAACCCAGATTGATCTAGAGCTGATAAAACACCAGCAAAGTTAATTCATTCTGGTTTTCATGCACTTCTTAGATATCCGAAGGTGAAAAAATATCAGCATAAACACATTATGAAATATTTATTTTTTAAATATTTTATTTATTTATGTGTATGAATGTACTGTCTGCATGCAGTTATATCAGGATATATACTCATATCTAGGTATTTGAAGCTAAGATTCACAATTGAGAGAGAACATATGCCTACTTTTCTGAGTCTATGTCACTTCACTAAATTTAACAGTTTCTAGTTCCATCCAGGTACCTGCAAATTTCAGGATTTCATTTTTCCTTAATGCTGAGTACTCCACATTTTCATTATCTTTCATCAGCTGAAGGATATTTAGGTTCTTTCCATTTCTTAACTATTCTGAAAAGAGCAGAAACAAATGTGTCTGAGAAAGTAGTAGGCTGAGTCCATGGGGTATTTGTCAAGGAGCAGTATGACCAGATCATATGGTAGGTTTATTTTAATTTTTTTAATTTAATTTTTATTGATGCTTTGTGCATTTCATACGTCATTTTCCAATTCAGATCAGGCATATTTCCCTTTCCCTTCCCCCCCAGCCCCACCCCATCCCAGATCACGCATTCCGCCATAACTGCCCTGCATCTTTCTCTCAGTTTTTTTTTTTCATTTTTTAGCTATAAGTGATAATCCATGAGTACATGCATAACCAATCTGCAGGCTGTTGTGCCCAAAACCCCACAGCCCCACCTCCAGTGGGGGGGTGACAGGTTGTTTGTTCAATCAGTTGTCAAAAATGAGTGTCAAGACTACATAGCTGTAGTTCCACTATTCACCCCAATCGCAGCCTTTACATTCTACCATGCCCCTCTTCCGCAGATTGTTCCCTAGGCTAGAAAGGGGCACAGGTGGATGAGAGGTAAACAGTCCACTCTCCTGGAGCTGTTGACTTGACTCTGTGTCATTCTGGCTGTTTCCTTTCATGGGCTGACAGTTTGTCAGGATACTCTTTCGATCCTACTAATGAGCAACAAGCAATTAGATATATAGGTATTTAAGCAGCAAGTAATAGTTATGGTAGGTTCTTTGGCATAGACACATATGTTTGGATGGTATGTTAAATCATGAATTACATTTTTCCCCCTGTTAAATATGCCAGGGTCTTACTGTGGCTTATAAACATCTCCTACCTGTAGAGAATGTAAGCTTGTGGCATCAAGTCATGGTTTATTCCTCCAAGGAGAGAGCCCATAGCCTATTAGATTTGGGATATACAGGCACATGGCTGCCTCTGCTGCACAGTATTTCCAGGCAGGTGAGGTGTAGGTGGTGTGACGGTGGAGTCTTGCTTGACTCAGGGAGACCCGTATTTGCTTTATTGGTTTTTAGTGGCCTTTGGTAACACTCTCTTGTGTTCCAGAGGCCATCTGTTCACTTGCATGTCGGGGTCTCAATACATCCCTCCCATGTTAACAGGTCAGGCCTTCGCAGCAGGGTCTTATGGCCTCTCCTCTGCAGGTATTCCCAACTTAGAGGCCAGGAGCCCTTACCTTTTGTGGGGCCTTGGATCCCCTGGCCAACATTCCCACTGGTAGAACAATCCATGCTGATGTCGAGCTCCTGACATTAATATACTTTGCCTAAGTGCATAGCCCAAGGATTTAGTATTATTATTTGGTTTTGAACGAGAGTATAATCCTTTTCACAGTTCTTATGTCTATTAGTCAATTAAAGAAGGCATTTTTACCGGTTTTATAAGAGATTACCTCATAATAGTTGTCTCCTTACAGTTGGAGAACAACCTCTCATCGTCATTTTTCTCCTTGTTCTATGGGGGGGAAGGCAAGAAAATCTCTCATATCAAAAACCTTTGTTGGCACCTAGAAAGAGGTATAAGTTTCATTCTTAGACTATTATAAATAGTTGTTACATGTAGGATCCACAGAGGGGTTCGAAGTTTTGTGCAATCTGAGGCTTTTCTTCCTTTCAATGTTCAGACAGGTCAAACCCACAAGACCACAATTTCTGCAAGATACATGACAGCTATGTTTATTGCAGCTCTGTTCACAATAGCAAAAGATGGAACGCAGCCCTGGTTGCCCCTCAACTGACGAGTGATAGAGAAAATGTGTACATGTATACAATAGAGTTCTATGCAGCGGTTAAAGAGGGAACACCATCATGAATTTTGCAGGTAAATGGATGGAGCTGGAAGACATTATGTTAAGTGAGTAAGAACACAGTCCCAGAAAAAACAAAGACAATGGTGTCCCTCATATGTGGATGCTAGTACCAAACAAACCAAGATATAAATATTTCTCGGGCTGGAGATGGCCTAGCGGTTAAGAGCACTGACTGCTCTTACAGAGGGACCGGGTTCTATCCCCAGCACCCCATGGCGGCCCGAAAAAAAACCGTCTGATAACTCCATTCCAGGAGAACTCCAGTTCCAGGGGAATCCGAGACCCTCTTCTGACCTCCGCGGCATTGCACGACACGGGTGGGCACAAACTGCATGCAGCACCGTTAACATTCATACCCATACAGAATAAATAAAAATAAATAAATAAAAAATAAATAAATAACAAATAATCTTTCTCATGGAAGGGATGCCATAGTAAAAGAACAACAACAGAAAGACGCATCAAAAAATGGACTGAAATGGTGAATTGGGAAGCGGGGGATGGGTGGGCGAGGGACAAGGGTTTGTATATTCGATTAAGGCATATTTAATTGACGTGAGTTCAGCAAGTACCCAGTTTCGCCTAGACACTGTCTTACAGGATACATGGTGTTTTAGACTTAGTAAGTAAAAGTAAATATGTGTATATTAAACAACATTGGTTTACCAGACTCTTATAAAAGCGGTTAAGAACGGTAATGCATCTGAGTTAAATGTAGATATAATTTGCTGTTGTCCACATTTGTTTTACACAAAATCTCTAGAGCAATAACTTTGGGATTGGCACATACAAATGTTCTCTATAATTTCTCTGTTGTACAGTATCACCTTGTAGCATTCTCTTTAAGATGATTTAACGCAAAAATTAAGTTTGCTTCCCAAGTTAATCATATGTAGTCACCCAAAACAACATGGGTGAATTTGATGAAATCTGTGCCTTGATTCCACCCTATAGTTATGTATAATACAACTGTCTTCTGAAGACTCATGGGTTAAAAAAAAAGGGAGGAGGATACAGACAGACATGAAACCTTTTCATCAAAAACCTTGCAATTCAAATCTTAAAGCTAACTACGGGAAAAGATTTGTTTGTTCCAACAGGACAAAATGTCACCAACTTAACGGCTGAGAAAGAAAAGATACAGTTTTGCATTGAGTAGGATTTATTTTAATTTTTCAAAGAATTCTCCATCCTGATTTCCACACAAGTTTGCAGTCCCACCAACAGTTGATGAGGATTGTCCTTTCCCTACATGATATCCTCAGAGGCCAGAAGAGGCCATTAGATTCTTGGAACTCAAGTTACAGACAGTAGTTATCCACAACATATGTGCTAGGAACCAAACCTGGGTCCCCTGCAACAGTAGGCAGTGCTCTTAACTGCTGAGCTGTCTCTCCAGCTCCAACTTCAAACTCTATTTGAGATTTATAATACATACATGTATTGATCCTGATATCAATATTATATCTCCATTTTAAAAACTGGAATATTTAGTTGTGACATGCATTTACTTAAAAAATTTAATTCCATTTTATCAGAACAAGTAAAAAGCATTTTCATGATACCTTAAAATATAAGAAAATTACAGTAAGACTCAGACTATTAAAAGAATGGAAACCATTTTTTTCTTTTATGAACATTGTTTCTCTCCTGATCTTATAATAAATGAGCACACTAAATCAAGAAATGTGTTGTGTGTAATTTTTAAAGGAAGACCTGTAAAGTATTTTATGCAAAGCCACACATGAGTGTGAAAATTAATGAAGTTAAATAAGAGGAACAATATTTCTTCATGTTTCCCAGCTCTTCTGGTGATTTATTATTTAGAGACATATTTTACCTATATGTAGAAAGCTAGAGACACTGATAAGACTGTGAGATGAGGAAATATAGTCCATATACAGGTTCCCCAATTTGTAAAGAAAATGTTCCAAAGAACATTTAAAGAAAAGAAAATTATATAGAGTTATATCTACTCATAGGAGCTCTTCATTATCCTAAGATAATTGAGAATTGGAAAAGGCTGATTAATGCAAATCCGCAAAAAGGAAGCCATTTTATAATAAAGGGGAGAAAAGATGGCTGGGACATTATCTTGAATAGGTCATCTAATCCCAAATGGTCAGCCTTAAATACATGTACATGAGAGCAACACTAAATGACTGCAATAGCTTATATGAGTGTGTGTGTGTGTATATATATGTATGTAGTAATAATAACAAGGAAGAAGTCACAAAATTAAGATGGAGTGGGAGAACATGGGAGAATTTGAAGGGAGAAGATGAGAGCTGAAAGTGACCAAGACAACAGCTCCAGAGAAAGTAGACTGTTTTGCTTCTCATCCGCCTGTGCCCCTTTTCTAAGCCTAGGGAACAATCTGCGGAAGAGAGGGCGCAGTAGAATGTAAGGGCTGTGATTGGGGTGAATGGTGAAACTACAACAATATAGACTGGACACTCATTTGATCAACTTGATTGAACATACAAGCCCCCCCTGCTGGATGGTGGGACCCATGAGCTGTGTGGGTTTGGGCACAACTGCTCGCAAATTGGTTTTACATGAAGGATGCTTTTACTCACAAATTATCACTTATTGTTAAAAAAAATGAAAACAAAACAAAACAAAAAAACAGAGAAAGATGCAGAAAAGTTATGGCAGAATGCATGATCTGGGATGGGTAGGGGTGGGGTAGGGGGAAGGGAAGGGGATATATGCTTGGAAAATGATGTATGAAATACACAAAGCATCAATAAAAATAAAAATTTTAAAATAAAAAATAAAAAAAAGAAAATGGTGTAATTAGAGTTACCCATGTGTGAAATTCTCAAAAACATAAATTTATAAAAGAATTTATCACAAAGCATTGTTTGCATGAACAAAGCTCAGAAATTATCAACAGCCTGTGAATAATGGTTGTGTGATAAAATTGTTTGATAAGTGATTTTCCTTTTTCACTGTCGACAACAATATCCTAGATATTCATCAGTTTTCTGGTCTCTTTTTTGTTGTTGTTCTTTTTGAGGCAGGGACTTCCTTTAGTCCCAGCTGTTCTGGAGCTCACTTTGTAGACCAGGCAGGCCTTGAACTCACAAGGATCCACCTGCCTCTGCCTCCCAAGTACTGGGATTAAGAGTGTGTGCCACCATGCCTGGCTGTATTCATCAGTTTTCTAAAGGTTCTTCATAATAATATTCTTAGATACTCAAATAATATATGCTTCAATTTATATTACTTTTATTTTGAAATTTCTGTACATCACACCAAATTGTTATGGTCAGATGTACATAGCATCTAACACTCACAAATAACTAATTTATTAATACATAACACACAAGAGCCATAATTAGTTGAATGGGGAGAGATGCTTGAATGTGAACTATTTTGAGAATATACAACTTTCTTGGTAAACAATTTTGTGTCTGATACACTTTTATTTCCCTATAGAACACCAAAGCTGTTATAATTGGAATAAGGATAGTATTGAAATAGTCTCCTCATTAAACTATGACATTAGCTACTATACCTATTTGTTTGTGAAGTTACAGATGTGATGCAGAAACTTTTCACCTACTACTCATGAATCCATTCTGAAGGGCTTTTGATGCGTGAAAATCACTGTTCACATATACAGTTCTACATTGTTGTAGGGAGAGGATAAATAACTTTTACTGTTTGCAAGGCATGAATGCCATGAAAAGTTAAAATTACTGAATTATTTGAATATTATATTGGTTGACTTGGAACATACAACTTTAAAAAGAACCTCTTTACTTGCTATGTATGGTGGCACACGCCTTTAATCCCAGCACTTCGGAGGCAGAGGCAGGATGATCTCTGTGAGTTTAAGGCCAGCCTGGTCTACATAGTAGTAAGTTCCAGGACAGCTGAGGTTACAGAGAGACCCTGTCTCAAAAAGATAAAAAAAAAACTCTCTTTACCCATTTTTATAACTCCTTGATATTTCATAATTGGAATGAAGTTTGTTAATCTCTTCTCCAGACAGATCTCTTATATCCAAGTTTTATCATTCTTCCCCAAATCTTTATCTTATCCAAGATTATGAGAAATGGATTATGGGGACAAGTAGTACTGCTTCAACATAATGGAAAATGATGTCAGGAAAGCAGCAACACCCTGACAAGACTACATAGAATCTGAAGAAATGAAGGGAGTATAAACCAACCAAGCACCAAGGAGCTTCTGTCTAGAATGGTGTTTCAAGTGGACCCCCAAAGATTATATCAATATAATTTGAAAATTCAAATCAAATTATCATCCCTGATGATGAAGCAAAATTCAGCCATTTTTTAAAATTGTATAATGCCCTCTTAGAAAAATATTGAGAACAATACATTTTCTTTCACCTGAAACACTTCTTGTAAACCCATTTATGCACATCATGCCAATTTTTTATCTGATTTAAAGACCATTAGAAATAAGGAATTATTTTTCCCAGGTGAGAAATTAAATTATTTTAATTCTGCTAAATCACAGCTTATGATGTAGGGTAAATACAAGGCCATCGTTATCCATAAGGATTTAATATTTCTCCACTCTTTGTTACCATGAGAATTTTTGTGATGACATACTGTGGATGAAAACCCAAAGCTGTTTGAATATTTCAAAGATCATATCTCAACCAGGAATTTTATATTTTAATTTTCTCTACTAGCGATTAAGTTCATTTCTATATATTATTGCGTCCTACATTTTACTTATCTCTATGACTTGCTGGGAATCTTATTTACTAAAACTCCCAAACAGAAAAGGTACCCAGATCTTTCTACCAAATGTCTTATGAAGATACTGACTTTTTCTGTTCAATTACTCAGTGACTATTAGTCAGTCCCCTTTGTTACCCCCCCACACACCATCATCACCCTACACAGATCTTATGCATAATTAAAACTTACAGCCTGCATTTTCCTTCAACTTTGATCTCATTCATTTTCTCTGAACAGCTTGTGCTTAGATTTTAATCCAGCTGTCTCTAAACCTTTGCTGCTGGTTCTCATGTAATCTTGTTATGTGCCCCTCAAGAATTAGAGCATGTCTTCCTTATCTGTTGAACATTTCCACAGGCCCCACAGCTGTTCTGCGTGTCCCCCAGAAATTCTCATTGATTTATGACCACTCATTAAAGTCTAGCCATAATGTGAGGCAGGGCAACATTTGCAGACAGAATTGACAGAATTCTCTAAGCTTAAGCAAGTTCAAGAATAAAAACATGAATGAAGGTAATGAAAATTCAAATGGCAACAAACAGTCAGACTTTAAGGCAGTGTAAATACCAAGAGAAACAGAACTTCATCCTACACTCAGAATTGAATATAAAAATATAATTTCTGCTTTACAAATAGCATTTGGCAATCTCACTTTCAACATCTTGTCAATTTTGAGAAAACCAGTATCAACAAGTAATCTCTAAGACTAGATAGGATGAAAATATTAAATATCACACAAAATTTCCCAGTATGGAGATATTTTATAGTTTAGTTACTGAGAAATGGTCATCTGCTATACCTTGAAGAAGGAAAGAGAACCTGGAATGTGATTCTGATGCTGATTAGAGAAGCAGAGGGATGAAGCACGATAAAATAACCTGTTCTTCTACATTGCACACATGAATGCTTGTAGGAAATGGCAGAATTGAGGACAGTGTTCTGAAGGAAATAATTAATATGCTCTCTTTTCTGAACAGAGCATAGAGATGTAAATATCCAAGAAGACTGTTTAGAATTAGTGTCATTGAACTCATTAAAGGAGTCAAGATTTCATTTTAGAAAATATTTTTATAAATGTCCCATGATTTACTTTTGAAATTCTTGTGTTTATTATGATTGAGTTTTCATATACAAGTGACAGAAATATATTTGCATAATTTTCCCAAAATTACATAACACATCCACCAGACAGTGGGAAAGCAAAATCACCAGATCAGTTGGTCTTGATTCTCAAAAAACCGATGCTGTAAAAGGTGACAAGACTATAGAAGGGGATAAGAGGAGACTTGGATATTACAGTCTCTTTAAGGGCATTCATTACAATAATGGCTTATCATGTCACTGCTTTTAAACATCACTCCAGAGCCATTTCTTGGTTGTACCTCTTTCACAAAAAATGAAATTTAAGTAAATTGGGTCTCTGTTGAGAAAGGGGAAGACACTACTTTGATCTTCAATAATCCTTCAACAGCACATTTCTTCTTTCCATGAATTCTTTCATCACTTCTAATCAATTTTTTAATGGACCATATATTCCTTTTAGAAGATTAAGCCAAAGCCATCTGTGAAAGAAAGGCAGATCAAAATTGCATCGCACCAGCAAGGAGCTGCTTCCCAGTTAGCAAAGTGAGTCTGTTTGTGTCTTATAACTCATCACCATCCTCTGAGCTCAAACTACTTCTACTGCTTCCTTTGGAAACTGCAGGGGAAATAGCAGAGAGCAGTGGATCTGTTCCAAAGGGGGATATTGTGTCATTCAGCAACACGCTGTCCAATCTTTGTTCCTCTTTCAAAGCGGCACTAAATGATAAATCTGTGAAGTGAGACAATGGATCAGAGAAGGCCATTGCTTGATCATAGAACTCCGGGCTTGTCCCCTGAGATGGAGTCAGTTGTTGGCAATAGTCCACTGAGTTCTGTTCAGGATGGGTCTGCTGTTTGGTGACATCAGCACCTACATCAAAAGGGCCAAGTGAAGTCAGTGTTGGCAGACCATGGGCACGAGCCTGTATTTCTAGTTCCTGCAATTTCCAATAAGAATAATTAAACAATTCATTAGAAAAGAAGACACCATTATAGAAAACAAACTGTAAACCGAAAACAATTAGTGCTCAAAATGAAGAGTAATGCAAATCTTAAGTATTTTTATGAATAAGGAAATCTGCTGCATTTACTATGGCTGAAAATTACCTAGATTAAAAATTTTTTTTTAGGCATGGTGGTGCAGACCTTTAATCCCAGAACTTGAGAGGCAGAGGCAGGTAGATTTCTGTTAGTTCAAGGCCAGCCTGGTGAAAATACCAAGTTCTAGACCAGCTGGAGCTACAATGAGACCCTGTCTCAAAAAGACCAAAAATAATTTTCCCTCTTGGTGCTTGTAAACTTATTCAAGGCATACAGTGGCCTCATATTTTCAACCTAGACTAAACGCTGGGATATGGATATAGTAGAAAATTTCCCATTTATTCCTAATGACTAATTTCTTGCCATAACTGAATAATATTTCATGGAAACAGGGTGAATGCTTTACCTGACCATATGCCTCCTTTCATTAATAAAAGGGTTCTTTTAAAGTCTGTATTGAAAAAAATAAAATTAGAAAAGCCTGGTAGCATACCCCTTTGATCCTTGGACTCAGGAGGCAGAGGCAGGGTATCTCTATGAGATTGAGGTCAGCCTAGTCTACATAGAGAGTTTCAGACAGCCTGGGGCTACAGAAAGCCCCTGTCTCAGAATATATATATGAGTTTTAATATTTTGTCACATGAAGGGATGAGAAACGACAATGTAAATGGGTACATGTCTTGGGGTAATGAAAGGCATAACAATGTTACTAAAAAAAAAAAAAGAAAGGGTTTAAAAGAATTTAGTATCCACTATTTTCTAATAAAAAAGAAATATACTTGTTTGGGCTTTAGAGGCAGATAATATCATATATGTGTATAAAATGAATTCTATATTCTGCATTTGGTAATTAGCTCTCATTCTTAATATATGTATTTTAAGTAATCTTGTTCTTGGATTTCTATTCCATATCTAATTAAAATAACCCAATTTATGAACTTCTAAAAGACAATAAATTTATCTTACAAAAGGAACAACAAGTATTAATAAGAAAAAGTATAAATGAGAGCAATGAATAAAACCAGTTACAGCAACATTCGATACACAGCTCGAAGTAAGATTCCCGTAAAGACCTGAATCCGGAGTAGAAGCCTCCGGTTAGCCTGCTCTAATTTCTTCTGTCTGTGTTCTAACTCTCGTGCTTTCTGTTGTTCTTTTTGTAGCCACTTGATGTACTCCACTGACGCTTTGAGAATGGTGCCTTTGTTCCAGCGCATATCACTGTAGAAGGGAGAGATAACCTTTTCACAATTGTGCATGTCAGCAGAATTCATAAGAACTTACAAAATCTTTTACATTAATATGAAATAATGATTTACATGACTATTATTCACTCTTAGATATTATTGCTTCTGAATAGAAATTTTAATAGAATAGTTAAGAAGCCCTTATATAGTAAAATTAATCCCAGAATGAAAATAAGTGTCAAAAGAAAGTAATAAAGTGGCTTTCTGTGGGAGAGCTAAATGCAATATCATGATTCTACCATTACAGTTTTTATATTTTTAGTGAAAATTGCTATTATTATTAACTCTAAGATTAAAATCTATGTGCAGTATTTCTGCATTAATGAACTAGGAAATGTACATTACTGATGACTTAAGCCTAAATTTTTTAAGATCATTTCAAATGTACCAATCTTTTAGCCTATTTCCTAATAAAGTTGCTTTTGTTTCTATGAAAAAAAATTCTCTCCTGAATGATGATCCTGATTGATTATGGAACAAAGCAGAGGTAGGCAGCATCACTTTATACAATACAGCAAGACTCTGAAGCCATTTGACCAATTTTTCTGTACAAATGTCACAAATGTCTTTAAAGCTGGATTTAGAGAGCTATTTTTAAATATTTTCATACTTTATTTATTTTTGTTTTTTAATTAATTGATTATTTTTTATGTGTATGAGTGTACTGTCTGCAAGTAGGTTGGTGCACTCGTTTCGTACAATGCCACAGAGATCAGAAGATGGTGTCGGATTCCCCTGGAACTGGAGTTAAAGACAGTTCTTAGCCACCACGTGGGTGCTGGGAATCGAACCCGGGTCCTCCGCAAGAGCAGTCAGTGCTCTTATCAGCTAAGCTATCTCTCCAGCCCCAATATTTTCATACTTTAAAACACTTCTGACAAATAAATATAATTAAGTCTTTCTGGGTAATCTTCTAAGCTTTGGTATAGAACATTTATTAAAATATTTTTACTATAGGAGAAATAATAGATAAAGAAATGGGAAAGTGGTCAAGAATTTTTTTTGGTGTTTTTGGTCTTGTTTTTGGTCTACAGGGTCTCCCTGTAGCTCCAGCTGTCCTGAAACTCACTATGTAGACCAGGCTGCCTTGAACTCACAGAGATCTGCCTGCCTTTGTCTTCCAAGCGCTGGGATTACAGGAGTGCACCACCACGGCCGGCTCAAGAACATTTTTAATATCAGAAAATATAATGAATATAATGATGTTAAGATGCAATGAGATTAAGAAATAATTAATAAACATTAACTAGAGTGGTAAAAAGATTAGTGAACTTTCAAATTAATGTCATGAGAGTAGATGAATGCGTGTATCTGTGTGTGTGTCTGTTTATATGTGTGTGCTTATATAGGTGTGCTTGTGTGTGAATGTGTGCTGTGGATGGGGGGGTGCCTGCCCAGGAAGGCTAGAAGTCAGCATCTAGTGTCATCTTTTATTGCTTCTCCACATTACTTATTATTATTTTTTTTTTTTGAATTAGGATCCTTGCTGAGCTTGGAGTTGACTGATTCCACTAGAGTGGCTGGCCAACCAAATCCCAAATATCTTCCTGTCTCCAACTCTCAGTAATTGAATTACAGGCAAGCACCCCTCACCTCACTTTTTATGTGGACGTTAGAGATACGAACTCAGGTCTTCATGTATGAACAGGAGTTACTTCCCACTGAGAATTTCCCTTAGCCCCAAGAAATGATTTAAGTACAGTATAAAGTAAGTAGTAAAAATTCACATCTTCCTATAGACAGCTTTAGTTTGTACTGTTGAAAATATGTATATACATTTTTAGTTTATATAATCTATGAAAATATAAGTATTTAATAATATAGTTAATAATGGTCAGATGTGGGAAAATACATTTTATTGGAAGTCAGGTTAGGTGGCCATGCCTTTAGCAGCAACAAATTAAAAGAAGATACATTTTACCACCCAGTGCAAAGGTGCCTTGGGATCTGGTTAGACAACAATTCACTGAAATGCACCAAACCACTACCAGCACTTGCTGAATTTAAAAATGATTCACTGGGGTTTCTAGGGCCATTGTGTCTATCGGTGTGGTCTTACAAGGATTTAGTGAAGAAAAGTATGAAAAGACAAGTTATTTTTGTCACTGAGACAAAGGATATCTATAATTGAGAACTATCACTGTCTACCCTGGAACTCTTAAGCAGTAACAGGAATCTATGGAACTTTAATTTTGTTTTATTTCTTCTCTTGGGAAGAAAAAGTTTAGAGGAGGAAGCACAGGCCCATATGGGCAGCACTGACTGGACTTAGTCGGGGGGAGACTTAGGGAGGACAAGTATTGAGGGGGCTCTGGAGGAAACTGGAAGGAGGAAATGAGGGGGTAGGATATGATCAGGTTTCATTGTATACAAGCATAGTAAAGAGCGGAACAGAGACTTCACAAGTGAGTAAGTAAAGATGGCTGAGAAACATCTAAAAAAGTGTTCAACTTCATTAATAATTAAGGAAATGCAAATTAAAACCACTTTAAGATAATCATCTCACTCAGATAAGACTGGCTCAGATCACAAAAACAAAGGACACCAAATGCTGGAGAGGATGTGGGGAAAGGGGAAGACTCATCCTTATCTGCTGCTGGTGGAAATGTAAACTCATACAACCACTGTGGAAAGCAGAGTCTACCACTTGACCCAGTCATGCTACTCCTGGATATATACCCACAAGACTCATCCTACCGCAAATATACAGGCATACACATCTATGTTTATTGCATCTCTCTTCACAATAGTGAACAGCTGGAACCAACCCAAATGCCCCTCAACCAATGCGTGAATAGAGAAAATGGTATATAGGGGGAGGGTATGTATGCATACTTCAGAGTAATATAAAAGTAAAGGGGAAATGTGAATTCAAAATGAAAAAGACAAGTGCGGCAGAATGCATGAGCTCTGATGGGGAGGGGGCAAGGAAGGAGAATGAGGTCTAAATTTAATTAAGAAATGTATGAAATATACAAAGCCTCAATAAAAATGAAAAAAAGAAATTCTCAAAATAAAGAATTTTTAAAAGGAAAAGACAATCTCAGCCAACTTAGAACCTTAAAGTACTGTTTTCTTCTGTCCAGCACCCCAAGAGTCAATCTGTCCTAAGCTACACCTCACCTGCTTAGAGATACTGTGCAGCAGTGGCAGCCATATGTCTGTATATCCCAAATCTATTTGGCTATTAGCTCTCTCCTTGGAGGAATAACTCATGGATGTTGCCACAGGCTTACACCCTCTAGTGATTAGGAGTTGTTATACGCCACAGTAAGACCTTGTCATCTTTCACAGGAAAAAAAGTAATCCATGGATTAACACACCATCCAAACATCTGTGTCTATACCAAAGTAACTTACCATATAACTAGCAATGTTTAAATACCTATATATCTAATCACATGTGCTTCATTAGTAGGATTGAAAAGTTATCCCTGGACAAATGGTCAGCCCATGAAAGGAAACAGCCAGAACTGACCAGAGTCCAAAATGACATCTCCAGACAAAGTAGACTGTTCTGCTTCTCGTCCACCTGTGCCCCTTTTCTAAGCCTAAGGAACAATCTGCGGAAGAGGGGGAGTGGTAGAATGTAAGGGCTGCGATTGGGGTGAACGGTAAAACTACGACAATATAGTCTGGACACTTATTTGATCAACTTGATTGAACATTCAAGCCCCTCCAGCTGGATGGTGGGAGCCTTGGGCTGTGTGGGCTGGGGCACAGCTGCTTGCAAATTGGTTTTATATGAAGGATGCTTGTATTAAAAAAAAAAAAAAAGGAGCTAGATACTGAAAAGCCTTTAACGCAGGTTTTCTTGCCAGGCCTGAAGAAGGCCAAGAGCTTGGAGGAAGATACTCAATAAAATCCACTCTGTAAGATTTAAAATTTAAAAGGGTAACTTAAAAATAACATATATTTATATAAAGAGGTATTTCAGTAGAGATTTATACACAATTACAAAATAAACCATATAAGTTAATAGACTTGATTTCCCTGAAGTCATAGTCCAGTCATATAGCTTTAAAGAGCAAAGTGTATATTGGGTAAAATTTATTTGGCAGGTACTCAACTCTGCCCAAGCTTTATCCACATATTATAGGATATTTTAAGGCTTAGTGAAATGTTTAGATTAGTTAAATTTGGTTGTAGGTTTTGGTGAAAATGGTAATACATTTGAACTAATTGGGAATATAAAATGTTAATTGTTTTATTTATAATTTGTATTGAACTTCCAACAGTAACGTTGGGGTTAAGGTACACAGATGATCTCTATATTTTTCTGAATTATACAACATCACATTGTAACACTTTCTTTTACTTGTAGGACAATTTAAAGGAATTAAGCTTAAATTTACTTCCCAAATAAATAGCATACAGTCAATGAGAAACAGTTTGGGTAAATTTAAAGAAAACTTATGCCTTGGCTCCTGTTTATGGGTATGTGTAATACAACTTAGGCATTATAGGTCAAAACATAAAAATTTAAATAAACAAAAAGAGGGAGGTGGGAGGTGGGGTAGTATCCTTCCTGGGATACAAATGGAAAACTCTGTGTTCCAATCCTATTGATAAATTTTCAATTTTTGATGTATTGAAACTAACAATGGGAGGAGAATTGTATGTTCCCACAGCAAAACACCAATCTAAATTCCTGAAAACGTACAACTTTTGGCTGTGCGGGATGGACTGGGAAATGCCAGCAGAGAGGCTGACCCATCTGAACATTAAAGAAAGCGGAACCTCAGACTGCCTGAGTCACAGACACTGAGCATCTCTCTGAATACTATTGGGGTTAACTGTTTATAATGGGCCCTAATGAAGTTTACCTTCCAGATACTGAGAAACCTTCCTACCTCTCCCCTTTATAGGAAAAAGAAAAACATGATGGTACTGAAATCATTCCCTAACTGTAAATTAGAGCCAACCATTATGGTGGTAATTTCTTATAAAACAGGTATAACTACCCTTTTTTAATTGACTGATAGGCATAGGAACTGTGAAAGGATAATTCTCTATATAGAGCCAAATTCAATAGTAAAGTCTTTATAAGCTCTGTAATTAAGCAAAATGTATTAGTACAGGAAAGCTCTGACATCAGCAATGAATTATTCTGCCTAGGAGATGTTGGCTAGGGGATTCAACCCCCCCCCCAAATTATAAAGGCCTTTTGCCTATAAGTGGGATATATGCAAGGAGAAAGGCAGTAAGTCTCTGTTGTCGAAGACCTGGTGTGAGCATGAAAAAATGTTATGAGACGTCACTTGCTAATGTACAACTAGCCTCTGAAATGCCAGAGAGTGTTACCAAAGGCCACTAAAGCAATACAGCAAAATATTGGTCTCCCTGAGACAAGCAAGACTCCTCCATCAGCATCAGCTACACCTCAACTGCCTGGAGATACTGTGCAACAGTAGCAGCCATGTGTCTATATACATCCCAAATCTAATTGGCTATTAGCTCTATCCTTGGAGGAATAACTCACAGCGGATGCCACAAGCTTATGTCCTCTAGTGGTTAGGAGATGTTGTAAGCCACAATAAGAACGTCACCCTTTATAGAGAAACCACAGTTTGTGGATTAGCATACCATCCAAGCATCTGTGTCTATGCTCACAGCTTAGCTTGCCATAATAATCAGTACTGCTTAAATTCCTGTCCATCCAATTGTTTGCACTTTGTTAGTATGACTAAAAAGGTATCACTGGATAAGCTGTCAACCCATGAAGGGAAACAACCTGAACAGACTACAGTCCAAAATGACAACTCCAAAGAAAGTAGACTGTTTTCTTCTCACCCAATTGTGCCCCTTTCCCAAAGCCTAGGGAACAAATTGCAGAAGAGGAGTCATGGTAGAATGTAAGGGCTGCAGAGAGATAGGGGTGAATCATGGGACTACAGCAATATAGACTGGACTCCTAATTAATCAACATGTCTGTACATACAAGCATCACCAACTGGACTATGGGAACTTTGGGTTGCTCAAAATTTGGACATAGATACTTGCAAAATGCACCAATTACCTAATTGTATGGCAAACTGAGTAACATCAATGTTATCTGAAAACAACTGTGTTATTATATTGTAGAATCCCTTAAAAATAAACAAATAATAAAAAAATAAATAAAGTACTGTTTTCAGGTCCATAAAGTACTACTTACTTAAGTCTAAAACAAACCCTAAAAATAGTGACAGACAGCACTGTACCACACTCTAATTTTACCTGATGCAATCTTTCCACTCTAATTGTACCTGATGCAATCTTTCCAAAATTCACTGCACTCGACCTAATTTGAATAGATGCAGCTTTGATCTTTAAAGATTTTGAGGGGAGTTTCTCTTACACATTAAAGATGTCCATCCTCTTTTCCAAGATAATTTCATGCACTGTAGCATTAAAGTATTTTAAAGACTATAAAATTACCATAAAAACACAGAACATAAAGCCACAACTAAACAAAAAATGGTGGCAATTCCCTTTTCATTTTCTCTAAAGCAATTTTTTGAAGAACTTAAAACTTTTGGGAGAAGAGGATCTAAAATTTAGGAGAAAACAAGAAGCAGCGAGGTAAAAATTGTGGTTGCTCCATCAGGCAAAGCCGTAGAGAATCCCCTAACAGCTGTCATAGAAGGTATGCACAACCTCTTAACAGCAGTAAAATTCTGTAAAAAAAAAAAAATGCGGTAAAGCCAGGCGTGGTGGCACATGCCTTTAATCCCAGCACTCGGGAGGCAGTGGCAGGCAGATCTCTGTGAGTTCAAGGCCAGCCTGGTCTACAGATTGAGCTCCAGCCCAGCTAGGACTAAAGGGAAACCCTGTCTCAAACAAAAAATAATACAGATTTGCATTTTTCTCAAATTATGTTTCCTATAGTTTTTCCTGTATATTTTCTGTTCTAACTCCACAATTGTAATCTACAAGAAAATATAAATTTCTGAGTGTTTATTACTTAAAAATGGTAACTGTTGAATTCGGTATCTTCAAGGTATTAGCCTTGACTTCCTTCCTAAGGCTTAGAGTAAAGTGCCAGAGATACTGAACTCAAGTTCAGTCCTTGGACCTGAACCACTCCCTGTGCTATTAGTCCAAGCACAGGCAGTGTTTAAATGTTATATTCTAGGTCTTTTCACTCACTTTACTGGTCTTTATAAACCTGCAGGTTTAAGAAAAATGCATATGATAAAAAGCATGTTTTGTTTTGTTACCTGATGCACTCTGGGTGTCGTGCACAGTGTGATGCATAACACATTGGTGTTTTCTTTGTCTAAAAATTCTAGATATGCCTGGCATGGTGGTGCATGCCTTTAATTCCAGCACTCAGAAGGCAGAGGCAAGTGAACCTCTGTGAGATCAATACCAGCTTGGCCTATATACAAAGTTTCAGGCCAGCTGTGGCTACTGGGAGACCTTGTCTCAATAAGACAAAAAAAATCTAGATCTATTTTTTTGGTTGGTTGTTGGTTTCATAGTAAATTAATTGTTGTGGCACAGAATTCTAAATTTTTTCATTGATGATTTTATAAGCATATATATTTATGTATTTATATGTAAGTATATACTTTTGAGACACAGTCTTACTTTGCAATGAAGACTAACCTAGAAGTCACTACATAGCCAGGGCTGCCATCAAATTCATGGTAATCCTCTTGCCTCAACCTCCTGGTTCTTGAATTACAGACAAGCTGTTACACCTAACTGTATCTTTTTTTTTCCCCAAATAACTGTTCTTAGTTATTTTAATGGTTCTCATCTGCATAATTGATTCATCTGAAATTCATTGACTCAAACTGAAAACCTTGTTTGATGTTTTCTTGCTTTCAGATTGGTGTTTTAATTTCACCATTGTCCTATCATGGTGATGTTGTGTCTTAATCATCTTGCTATCTTCAACAGAATCTTGCCATCTCTGTATTATCCCTACAGTCTTTCCCTAATACTTTTCTGAAATATTTGAATTATCTATATTAACCTCTGAAATTCAAAAGATGAATCCAAATTGTTTCATGGAAGACATAGCTGTTCCCAAGGCTGGAGATGTGAGTATTACTTCTCAGTGAAGATGGTAGATTCAACCATGGGGCTCTCATAGCTGAAGCTCAAAGGAATCTGATATGACTGGTGGGTCCACAGCAAGCCAAGGGATGAAATGTACAAAACCTTGATTAAAAACAGTTCTATAAAATTGCAAAAGCTCAATAAAAAAGTTTTTGAAAATAGAAAGAAAGCAGCATTTAATGCTGAGAAATTTGGGATCCCATGTGTGTAGGTTTCTCAACCTGTGTCATTCATACACATGCACCCCTATCCAGCATTTGTTCCATATGCTTCCAATAAGATACATGCCTACATATAGCATGATGAAATCAGCATGCCCCCCTTTCTGAGAAACACAGCATCATCCACATTGAAGAAAAAGGCACTTAAGAATGCTCATGGTGAAGTTTTCCCAGCTATCTTCCATTGCAGCTGTGATTCTGTCGTAAAATAATTTTTCATAGTCTACACCAGGCAAATGAGAGTTCACAGTGTATTTCTATTAATAAAGTGTCAGTGACTACAGTTAAGTCCACTCATTTGCAAATATCCATGTCTGTGTTAGGGCGACAATAACATAGTTAAATAACTACAATATAGAACATAGGTAATATTTATAGGAAAAGCTTGCCATCCCTTTGGCTACACAATGAGTTAATACAGAAAGTCTTTAAATGATCAAAGCATTTATGCAAGTAATATCATCCTTCAAACAATCTTTATAATGTATTCTCATATACCTTATTGATAATAATTTTATAAAAACAATTATATAGGAAAGACAGTCTCTTTAAAAGATTTTTTTAGGGGCTGGAGAGATTGCTCAGTGGTTAAGAGCACCAACTGCTTTTGCAGAGGACCCGGGTTTGATTCCCAGCACCCACATGGTGGCTAAGAACCGTCTTTAACTCCAGTTCCATTCCAGGGGAAAACAATGCCCTCTTCTGACCTCCGCGGCATTGCACTACACGGGTGCACCAATCTACATGCAGACAGTACACTCATACACATAAAAATAATAAATTAATTAATTAAAAAATAAAAGATTTTTAAATTTTTTATATTCATGTATATGTGTACATGTCTGTGTGTGATTATGTGTCTGTGTGTGGGTCTATGTCTGTGGGTACCTGTCTGTGTGTGGGTATGTGTCTGTTTGGGTCTGTGTCTGGATGTGGGCACATGTCTGTGTGTGGGTAGTATCTGCCGGAGGGTATCTGTCTGTGTGTGGTCCTGTGTGTGGTCCGTGTCTGTGTGTGGGCACCTGTCTACGTTTGATTATGTGTGTCGATGCACAGGTGCTGGCAGAGGCAGAAAAAGGGAGCTAGATTCCCTGGAGCAGGAGTTGCAAGCTGTGAGCCTCTAGGAAGTGAACTGAGGTCTCTGGGAGAATAGCAAGCACTTTTAACTACTGAGCCATCTCTCCAGAACTAGTTATTCACTTTTGAAAAGAGTCATTCTGGGGTTGGAGAGATGGCCTAGCGGTTAAGAGCACTGAACGCTCTTGCAGATGACCCGGGTTCGATCCCCAGCACCCACATGGCAGCCTAGAACCGTCTGAAACTCCAATTCCAGGAGAACTCCAGTTCCAGGGGAATCCGACACCCTCTTCTGACCTCCGCGGCGTTGCACAACATGGGTGCACAGACTTGCATGCAGACAGTACATTCATACACATACAGAAATAAATAAAATTAATTAAAAAATTGAAAAGAGTCGTTCTGCACTTAGAGAATTTATCAGATTTGAATGGTGACCAGTAGTCCTGAGCAAGGCCTAAGCTCCTCAGATCCCTGCATGTCCTTCTGCCATGACATTCTTCATGCCTGCTATGTCTAGTATCCTCCTGAGGAAAAACATTCTACTTCTTTTTTTATCACACAGAATCTAATTGCCTAAATTAGAATAAAAATTGGATTTAGGAAAAGAGTGTATTTAATTCTCACAAGTATCACTTCATCAAACATCTCATTTCTGGTTGGAGAGGTCATTTCCAAATCATCTTCAAAGCTACAGCTTATGCTTTAATATTTTTGTACAAACATTCCACATTGGAAATTGAAACTTTATTTCTTGAAATTTACAACCTCAAATACCACATTTGATTCTGGGTGCTATCAAAACCTGGTTGGCATCAATCAATAGGATTTTACAATTCAATATTTAAAAATTATGTATCTCCTGAATTTGTATCTGAAATTCTGAAAACTTAATTTTAATGTCCATATAAATCTTTAGTTGGTAGAAATACTATTGTCATAAATTTAGTATCTCAGTCAGTATTGTCAATAGCTTGGGACACTATTACTAAATTTGTTAATATTGTTAGTATACAGAAAGTCATTATTAACTGAGAACTAATGTACTTATTTGCTATGCTCAGAAGGATAGCTCTAGGAAACCCTGTGGTACCCAATAATTATCACCATCAAATAGATATTTAAAGTGAGACCAGCAGTAACCTTATCTTTGCTCTAAGATGCTTCTTTCCTAGTCACTTGATCCATCCTCCCCTTTTCCTTCCCACCCATTTGTGGGGGTATTGAAACTACAACATTATTGCAGAAATGATTTTGAACTCACGGATCATTAGACTTCGGAATAAGAGTGCCAAGCTCCTTGATTCGGTAATTAATATTATACCTTCTTCTTCTTTCAACTATTAAGGAAGAAATATTATTGATCATTCTCATTAAAGCACAGTTCACTTTTGGTCAGCTGTAAACTTAATAATCTTTTTAAAACATTGAGCAAAAATACTCGTAGTTAGTCAAAAAATAGTATTTTTCAATAATAAGATAAAAATTCAAATACAAAAAAATCAATATTCGAATAGTAAATAAATAATTCATAATATTTTAAAACTATTTTGTCCCAAAACATTTTTAATTTCTATATTTGCTAAGATTGATGTACACATGCACACATGCATATATACATGAACATTCATATGCTTCCTGTTCAGTTATTACTACACACATACATATTTTGTCACTCCATTCGTACTTTTGAGGTCACACACCATACTCTATCCTTTTCTTATACTCTTCTTAATGTTGACACGTTGTAAATATGTGTGATCAATCAACTATGACTACTTTGCTGTCAGAGGTCATATCTTACTTAGAGAGCTTAGCCTGTATAGGATGTGATATACAATAAATGTGTGAGTTAGACTACTAATTTATTTTTCTTTCATGTTTATTTATTCACTCTTCATTCATTCATTCATTTATTGAGTGTTACACATGCATGGCATCCCATGCTTGTAAGATCAGAGGACAACCTTTAAGTATTGGTTCTCTCCTTTCACAATATGGATGGTAGGGATCAAACCCAATCATGGGCTTGGTATCAAGCAATTTTACTCACTGAATCATTTCCCTGTCCCTATTTTTCTACTTTAAAGTTTTCAATAATATATAGACAAGTCATTTTCAAAATCTGGTTTGCATCAGAAATATCTGGAAGGATTCTTAAGTAGATTTATACGTCACATCTAGAAATTCTGATTTTAGTAGACTCAGAATATACATTTCTGAAATGCCCTTAAGTGAGGTTAATGTTACATGTATCATGCCAACAATCTGAGAACTGATGGTATGTTAAGACTGTTTCTTCTATATTTCTGTGTTCATTAATTTATTATTTAGATGAATCATTTACCAAGTGTCATTTACACGAGTTTTTATATTGACTCTAAAAGAAGTAATCTATTCTATATTCTAACATCAAGAACCAGAGTGTGTATTTACATATAATTTTTTCCAATAGATAATATGCTTAAAGTACTCAGGAAAAAAGAAGTAAGGTATGCTATGTGAAATGAGGTCACCAAAGAATGTCAAGTGACATTCTCTACAAAGCCAAGTAGCATGAACAGGCTTGATCTTCATAAATAACACATTGAAATTTGAATATATCCAAGTGATAGACACACACCCAAAAGCATACTGGAACACAGATTAGACTCGATTGTGCATTTAAATAAAGAAAAATAGTAATAGAGGACATGAAGTCTGGGGCAGGAAGGACATAAGTTGGAGATGGAGATGGAGGAAGAAGTCAAGGAAGAAGTCAGAATATTATCAAAATGCACTGTATGAAATTCTCAAGTAACAATATTGTTTTGGTCTTTTTGAGACAGGATCTCCCTGTAGCCCCAGCTGTCCTAGAACTCACTATGGAGACCAAGCTGGCCTCAAACTCAGAGATCCGCCTGCCTCTGCCTCTCAAGTGCCAGGATTAAAAGCGTGTGCCACCACGCCCAGAGAATAACAATACTTTTAAAATAGTATAATAAATTATTGAGTTTGCTTTCACTTTGCTAATTATATTGTCTTAAGTATAAGACTTAAAAATTGCTAAATAATACTACATAAATTAACAAAACCAAAACTTATAGAAATACATATAAAATTTACAGTGAGAATTTATTAATGAGTCTATATTCATATACATTATCATTTAAAATATTTATTTTTATTTTATAGGTATGAGTATATTGCCTGCATGTATGAAAGTGCACCTCTATTGTGCAGTGCCTAACCATGGAAACCAGAATAAGCCATAGGATCCACTAGAATTGGAGTTATAGATGTTGTTAGCCAACATGTGGGTTCTGAGATTTGAATCTGGGTCCTCTGTAAGAGTAGCCAATGCTCTTAACTGTTGTGCCATATCTCTAGCCCCTATAAACATTATCTTTTAAATTATAAATGAAATATGCAACAGCAATGAAGAAAGTTCATGATTTTATCTCAGTCATCTCAACTATTTTAACTCAAAATAGTTGAGTCATATAATGTTTCATGAGAAACATTTGATTCATTGTGCATACTATCAGAAACCTCTTTACTCCCTTCAGAGCGGATAATTACAACTTGAGTTTCTCAGCATTGTTCATCCATATACTAGTTATTTATAAACCATCATGTTTTAAGAAATTACAAAATCTTAATCTTATGGCTAAGCTTTAGCCATATTCAGTCAATCCTCTCCCTAATTCCAGGTAAACAAGCCCTTACTGTGATTCACATTCACAAGGACCTTTTGCCTTCTCTGGTCACACAGAGCAAGGCAGCCTAAGGTCAAGAGAATCCCGCTAAATCACTCACTAGCTAATTTGCACAAGGAATTTCCTGTCTTATTCCCTGAGCTTATTTCTAGATCCAATGCAGACAACTCTCTCAGCTCTACTCTCCCCTCAGCTTTTGTGGCCAAAAGGCAGATGTTTACAGGGCTGGTTATCTATGCAATGGGGTGTTCACTCAGGTATAAAGCCACTTACAGAATAAATGGAAAAGAGAAGGAAAGTAGACCACAAAATAGGGCTGGTATTGACACCCCCACCCCACCCCGCCAAACTCAAAGAAGAGAGAAGCTCCCAGAGGCTAGACATTTTCAAACTTGAATTATAACTTTTTCATATTTAGACATCTAGTAAATAGATCCTCTTTGTAGCTTTATAACGTTCTCACAATTTCCCTATTTCAAAGTGTTTTATATTTGTCATAGATAAAAGTTATGATTCAAAATTCTAATATTTATGCCCATCAAAAGCAAGATGTTTTAGCAAGAGATTATAGATTTCAAAACACTAAGACACATACCAAACACTTTTTTTAGTATAAAATACTTCCACACTTTATAGTAAATGACTTATTGATAAACTCTCTATATAGAGGAGAGAAGGGAGGAACAAGAACAGTAATCATTAAGAGGTCCACTGTGAGAGAACCGCATGGTTCCTCTGTGTGCCACTCCTATCAACAAGTAGCTCTCTCCTCCACTCATATTCCTCTTGTCCTGCCTCTTAGGATTATAGGAATCTGAAGAGCATTCTCCTAAAGATGGGCCCCATACCATATCTTTTTTTTCAGTCAGAAAACTCTCAACAGTCTGATGGAGCAGGTGTATTGAGCACAGATGGAGGTTTCACTGATACAGGTGGAATCAATTCATCAATTGCGTGTAAGAAAATTACTGACTTGCCTTAGGGTTTCATTCTTTTTCATTTTTTTCACTTTCATTCTGTTACTCTTTTTCTGTTTGTCATTTGCCTATCAGAACAACAACAACAACAAACTTCATATTCAATTAGTTGGGCTCATTTTGTTGAAATAGATAAGCACCAATGACATGACCAAGCACTTTAAACCTTAGCCCTGTTGCTAATCAACCTACCTCACCCACGTTTCTCTAGCTCATGTGACTGGTTATCAGAGTAAAATTAACCAAAAGAAGACATGAGACATTCAACATTACAACCTAAGCAGCACCTCTCAGATAATATGCCATTAGAAAGGGAAGAGCACATTGATACTGAAAATTAGAATTTGGACTTGTTTCTTACACAATTGTATACATTTTATAGCCATGTTATCTTTAAATATGTGTGTTGGGATCATAACAGTTAAAATGTAATCAAATGTAGTCATTTCAGTCAAGCACATCCTCCCTAAGAATGAAGGATCAAAGAGACTGTCCCATTTTGTGAAAATCCATATGATTTTCAAGAAATCACAAGCTACAAGCTGGTGGGATAACAGTAAAAGACTCTGCATTTTAGTATCCATGCTCTTCTCTTGTTTGCCCTGTCTGGAGAAAGAGGAAAGCACTCACTGAGGTTGTGGTTGTCCTTCTTCTGTCTCTCTTTTGCCAAAGCTCCCGTGTCAGTGTCTGAGCAAGAGAAAAATCATTGAAACTGTGCTTAGATCTACATTAAAACCTTACTATGCAGCAATGTCCTGAAACCCTAGGAGGAAATAATTATTATTTGTTCTAAAATAGTGTAATATTTTACTGCAAATAGCAAGGAATTTAGAGCGGTGGACATTTAAGTAAAAGGCAGTGGCAAAGACTTTAAGCCCTGGAATAGTTTTGGTTTATTTTCTGACTCTCCATTTAATAGTCATGTGGCCAATTATCAAACCTCCCTTGTACCTCATGTTCCACATCTGTAAAACAAAACGTTATAGTATCTGCCCAGTGACCAATGGTATGCTTATGCAGGCATGTGACACAGAAAATTATTAACCTCCTCAGTCTCTTTTATTATTCTCAGAATTTTGAGGTTCAGACATTAGCCCAATTTCATCTTAAATAATTATGATTTCTACATCAAAAGAGTTAGAACTAACTACATAACCCAGACGCTCCTATCAAACAACTCCATAGCTCTCTCTCAGAAAATGACCTAGGTCAATCTCTGGCCTCCACATGCATGTACAAACACACATCCATGGATAATGCATGTGCACACATACAAAAGGAAAACAAAGAAAGGAAGGAGGGAGGAAGGGAGAGAAAGAGGGAGAGAGGGAGGGAGGAAGAAAGGAAGGAAATGAAGAGAAGAACAAGAAAATAAAATAGTTAACATGGGTAGTATAAGCAAAAAAACTTACAATTACATTAATTGGTTTCTGTTACTCACTACCCATACCTCTTTGGACAATTAACCCTTCTGATTCTTGATTTTTTTCATCCAGATATTTGGAAGAATTTGACTATGTACCTATAATTCCTTCAAGGTATGAGGTTTGGGAAATAAACCGAAAAAATGAGGTCTTTCTTTTTTAAATTTACAAGTTAAATATAAGTCTATTGGAATCTATAAATTATGTTAAAAACAAAAATGTTCAAATTTTTGTTTTCTATCAAATTCTTCATACAGAGAATAAATTACTTAACTTGATATATCAATATATCAAATGAACCTAGGTTAAATGCTTATATGTGGGCAGCATGTGAGTGACTACTAAATACTGCAACCTTCAAGCACACTGTAAATGATATTGACATACTGTCTAGTTATAATTAAGAAATGATGGATTCACTCACTAAAGTTCTCCCTTTTCACTATTTTGATTGCACATCTAATGCACATGACAGTGTGTCACTCGTAGTTTGTACAGTTGACAAAAATTAAACAGGATGAAACTTTAAAACGACATTACCTGTAATTTCCTTTTTCATTGGTAAACTACCGGGACAGGAAGCACTTGTAAGACCCATATTAACTGGAGAAATCCCCTGCTCACCATTATACACATCCAAAATACTTCCAGATAACTTAAGGGGAAAATAGAGAAAAGACCAATTAATTAGTCCCTCTGTGCACATGGGTATACTTAATAGCATACTTTAAATTCTTTATTGTAAATATGTCACTTTGCCAATAATAATGGTAATAGACAGCATTTTAATTTTCAACAAAGGTACAAATGACCATTTTTAAATATACTATGGAATGCTCCTGGGTAAGATAAACATTATTTGTATTTAAACAAAAAGGGAGATCAGCTCATGCATGAAGGGAAGTCCTGATGAATATTTACAGTTATGGAGGTTTGAGCCAGATTATGACATGGTTATAAATGAACACAATTAAAATATCATTTTGAACAAAAAGCTATACACATCTCAGCCAAGCTGGCAAGTTCCTTACATCCCACAAGTTCTGTAGAATGGTGGAGCACCCGGGAGCTTCAGAAGGCGCAGTGCTGCAGCACCTCTCAGTGAAGAGGCCACTAATGCCATTAATTAAGTGAGAAACTCTCCTCCCTGGAAGGCATACTCTTTCAAATTGTGCACTTAATGTTCTAGATTATTATAAATATCCCAGCTGGTGACCAAAAGCACTCTAAGACTACTTTTGCCTCTAGTGAATATAGAATATATCTAATTATAGACACACTGCAATTCCTGAAGTGCTTCTTGGGAACAATTTCTTAGAAACTGAAGGTACTTTAACACAATTCAAAATCGCACTGATTCATTATTCGAAATGTGCATATTGATTTGATCATGCAAAGAAATTTAATGAATATTCATATTTCAATTAATAACCATTATTTTTAAAAAATACATTTACAACATAAGATTTGAACTAAAATCTTTCCATTCTTTATATATTTATGCCATTTCTGGGCAGATAATCAAAAACTGAATGAGAAACAACTTTTTTTCCTTTCCTCAAGCTCTACAAAGACTGCATATAATAAAACATTGCTATTACAGATTACCATAGATAATATAACATTATATTCCAAGTTATTGCAAAATTCCAATTTAATCTAATAGAAACATGAAAGTACATATTAAGAGAAAAATTAACTTTAGGGAAATAAACCTCTATAGTACATGAAATAAATGTAAATTTCTAAGGAAAATAAACTTGGATATACAGGTGAGCCATGGGAGACGGTCCAATACTATTATTCTGCTAAATAGATGTAGTATTAAACTGACACCTAATAACATTGTTTACCCATGGATTAATTCATCTCTCAGCTCTCAGCAGAGAAGCTTCCTTATATATCTTAACATGGAGAGACACAACTGGCCAACAGGCAGAGGATAAAACACTGCAGAGTGCTTATCCCTGGAGAGCAAACCTACATTAGACTTCTACCTCCCAAGGCTCAGGAATCAATGTGGAAGAAGGGACAGAAAGATTGGAAGAGCCAGGGGAGATGGACGACCATAAGGGAACAGTTTTATAGACACCTTGTAATAGTGACAGCGTGTAGAAGCCTCACATAAGCTCAAGTCAAACAAAATCCCAGCATAGATATGAGGGAGTAGGTAAGAAACCCCAACTCTAGCTAAAGAACTATTGGCAAATGATGGCTTCTGGGCAGGGAAGAGTTATTCATTCTCACTTAAGGGTGAGACTCTTGGAAGGGTCGCCGGGCTCCAGTGGATGGTCAATGGGAGATACAAACCTTACACTATAATCTTCTTTGTTAGAGGATATGGGTGGGGGATTAGTAAGGGGGTGCAGATATGGAAGAGTATCTAAATATAAAAATATATTGTATAACATTTTCGAAAATTCAACTAAAAGGAAAAGAAAAAATAAAAATCCCATTAAAATTCTACATGCCAAGAGTTCAATAGTTCATGTGAGTTTTGAAAATTTAGAATTTTGAGGGGCAAACAACTCAAAATTATATGCTTTAAGAGAGACAGAAAAGTTACTGTTTCAACATTTTCCCTGATGGAGTCCAGGAATAAACCTCTGAGTGTTAACTCAGATATGGAATGTGTAGACTGAAAATACTTTTGCTTTCTTAATAACAATTTAAATAAAAAATTATTTATTTAAAAAATAAAGTTAAAGTAATCTAATACACAGATTTAAGTTCATATTAATAAGAATATTCTAGCCTGCTTTTGATACCCAGGTATGTATCTTAATATACTGGTTTCTTTGTCATTAACTTTATTTTAAAGCCTCATGTTTATCTTATTAGAACTTATATTTCCATATTTATTTACATATACTAATTTTGGCAGTGCCGAGGACCAACCAGAGCTTTATATATCCAATGCAATGGTTTTTTCCTGAGCCTCTCCCTCCACTGTTGTAATCTCACTGTTTTAAAACGTTTTTATTTTATTGAACTTTGAAGGGAGATATTTATGTGTTTATTAATTTCCAATTTCATTATCTCAAAAGCTGGGACAGAGTTGACTCCCTTGGAAAGCTGATATATTACTTGACAAGTAAATTTAAGAGGGGATCCAAAACGGAGACCACATCCCTAAGGTCCCTTAAACAGAGTTTAAAAACACAAATTTTCCACAATTATTTTTGAACAGCCTGTTAGTTATGAGCTGAACCATCCCCACCTGAATTGTACATTTCCACTGTGCCTTTGAGAAATATAATGGACATGCTGAACAAAAAGACAGGGAGTGAGAGGGAAGGAACTAGCAAAAGGGCACTTTTGCTCTGAAGAGCTTGAATGCAGATGGATTTCACTGGAGAATAGCAAATTGCAGAAATGTTAAAGAAGAAAAGAAGCTCTAGCACATGTGCACTGTTACAATAAAGTGAGAGGCTCTAACTGCAGGTCCATGTTACCTGATCAGACAATACTTGGTGCATTATTCTTTAGAAACAGGGCATAATTCTGATAATGAATCTACTCTTGCTTAACTGTAGCTAGATTACATCTTTCCCTGTCCTTGGTTATGGTCTAATTTATGCCCTAAAGCACAGTGATTAATATCCTATTTAATTTTATGCTGTAGGTACTGTTCTATTTCATGTAAATGGCTAATCACTTTTGAATATCATTAGATTATTGGGTTTCAATTTCAAAGCATGTAATATACTTCATGTAGTCTAAAGTGCCTTTTCTCCATTAAAAGTTGTGAGTGCCATGTTAGTGGAAATTAAATGAGTACATACACATCTGAAGGAGTCTAACTGAGCAAATTTATGTCTATCTTGGTCAATGGTACAACTTGCTTTGATAACAAGACCTAAGCCATTGCTTTGTAGATCAGTAAGTTTGTGGATAGGTACTTTATGAAGAAGTGTTCAACCTTATTAATAAAAGGCAAATTGATTTTTCAGTAAGGAAAAAGCTTTGACATGGCAATGGATGAATATGATGAACAAATTTTTACTAACAACTAAATTTAATAACACAAAATGAAGAATTTATCATAAAATCTATTCACAAGGGTCAAGTATACATCTGTGTAAGACAATGTTTATCTCTGGTAGAGAGAGGTAAAGTGATCTGAGAGGCTGCTTTAAGAGAAAGAGTGGGTGACAGGTGGTCTCCTTGATTTCATTCACAACTCCTCTACTGAGGTGACAGGGACAGAGATGGACTAAATCTGGCCTTTCCTTATATATGGATTCATATAAATATATAGATATAAAACTTGGTAATTTTAAGGTGAACCAGTTTACCACCCAAAAGTTGCCACTGTTAAAATCTTTTGATGTTAAATGTTCCTCTAGATATTTCTGTGCATAGACTTGTGTGTTTACATAGTTGTTATTCTATTGTATATACAATTTTATGTCCCTTTTGTACTTAACATAAACATTTTTCCATGTTAAAAAAAATAAAGTAAAATTCAGCATTAGAGATAATATGAAAAGAAAAAATATGGAAAACCAAATAAAACTGTTTCTCAAATTAGCCTAAAATAAAGAAGAAAATGCATTTGTCATAATTTGCAATAGAAGGTAACATGTAAACATAACAATGACCAAAAGGGCTTAAATGACTTCGTAGAAAATGGAGACATGGAAAATATAAAATTTAAGGAAAAACTGAAGAATGAAAAAAAGTAGACTAATTCATACAGTGAAAAAACATTAAAATAATAAAATATAAGGTCAGATTAAAATACTGTCTATCTGAGGAGGGTTAAAATGAACATAGAAGAATGAGGGATAGATAGAAAACTAGTGCATCCCTCAACTCTGAGAAGTGAGGTTTCTTTATAAAACTTAGAAGGCTACAACTGGCCAAGCTTTAAAGAATAAGGGGCTGCAGTATCTCTGGATAGGACCCTTGTATTAAAACTCGGGGACCATTGAGGAAGAGGGGGTGGAAAGACTGTAAAAGCCAGGGCTGGTTCAAAAACGTAAGGAAGCAGAGGCTTGTAGGCCACAGAAAGCTTGCACATGTGAACTTGTGGCAGTAATGGCACTGAGCACAGGACCCATGCCAGCTCAATCAGACAGGGGCCCAGAGCGGAGAGAACTAGGTGGTTGGCCAGCCCTAGTCTGTGAACAATTAGTGGCTGATTACTACTGGGGGGAGGGAGAGTAGGCCTTAATTATAATCTCAGATAGGCTGACTAGACCCCGGTGGATGAATTTTCACCCAAGGACGTTCGGGTACAAATGTTTGACTGGATAAGATTTAACATGTATGGCAAATATATATGAGTTCCAGTGGGAGAGTGGAAGGTGTGGTTGGGGAGGGAGTCTAAATTTGATTAAGAACTATTGTATGAAATGTACAAAAGCTCAATAAAAATTTAAAAAATAATAAAACAAGCAACAAATAAGACATATATAAATTTAAACAATATGAAGAATAGACTTATCTCAATCAAAATATACAAAGTAGCAGACATAATGAGGAAGAGCATAAAATTAGAAAAGAAGGAAATATTGTAAAATAAATATAGATTTCCAAAAATTAACATTGAATAAAAGACTACAGCATTTTAATTCATCTTATGCTGTTATTTCATCTTATTAAACACTAGAGCATCTTTAAAATGCCAAGAAGGTCAGTGCCAAAACCCTGTACCTCAGGAACCCTCCTTGCCCTCCACTGAGGATAGTGAATGAGGGTGGGGGTGCATAATTTACATATCGAAGTGCTGAAAGTAGTTTGCTTTTATTATTGCAGAACAGTGAGAGAAACCTGCTTGTTATAGAGTGTGTGATATTCTAGGCTTATGGATCAAAGGGGAAGATTTTCAGACAAGGGTGGGTCTTGACTTCTACTTCACTATTTCATTGTGAAGCTACTGTTTCAGTAAAACAATTATCAGAGCTTGGCCAAGAAACACAGTTCCAAGGGACACCTAAAGGAACAGAGGTTTCCACAGTTCCAGTCCACTCTTGGGCTTAAAATAAATGCTAAGAATCTGGCCGTTCATTAATTCAAGAATAACTGTAATGTGTCTTAGAAATGGTACAATAAGCACGCGTGTACATAATGAAAAGCACTCCAAATATGTGAGAAATGTTGAAATCTCCAGGAGAAATGAATCATCTACCATCAGAGTGGAAGATTTCAACACATTCCTTTCATTTTTGAAAGTCAAGCAGGCAAAAATAATTAAGAATTTTATGGAAAATTTTAACAGAGAAAGTAATACTGTCATCTCAGAGATGTGTATACATTTCTTGATGCAAAACTCTCCATATCTAGTTTTCTCAAATATCTATAAAACATTAAGAAATTGATTATGTACTCAGTGGGAAGAAATTCTCAGTACAAAATCCATATGGCACTTAACTGCTAAATATTTAGGAAATGTTTTGACGTTGTTGGTTAATGGAAGAGTAAAGATTAAATCATACTGAAATTTAAAAGCAAATGAAAACACACAAAGTAATTTCTAGAATAGGGCAAGAGAATTTTTTTTAAAGTATCAGACTTAAATAATAATGTTAGAAAAATAGATTTTTGGATAAACAGTATTGTTTTTAAGAGGCCGGGAGAAAAATGATCAAATAAACCTAAATAATGAAATGAGAACATAGATAATTGAAAAACAAAGCATTAACATGAAAAGTAAATTAACAAAGCAATTGGGGGGATTTAACAATATTGTCATGCTTTTACAAGACTGATTAAAAAAGAGAGAAGATGAAATAGACATTCATGTTCATGTTTGAATGTAAAGTATATGACTAGAGAGGAAGTCAAGGATTAAAAGGTAGTGACTTTTTCTTAATATCTGTACCAAAATAAGAATATCTGTTTTCGGGCTGGGTAGATGGTCTAGTGGTTAAGAGCGTTGACTGCTCTTGCGGAGGACCCAGGTTCGATTCCCAGCACCCACGTGGCGGCTGAGAACCATCTTGAACTCCAGTTCCAGGGGAATCCGACGCCCTCTTCTGACCTCCTTGGCATTGCATAACACGGGTGCACAAACCTACATGCAGACAATACATTCATACACATAAAAATAAAAGTAAAAATAAAATAAATAAAAAAGAATATCTGTTTTCACCTCTCTTGTTCAAGTGGATATTCCTAGAACAATAGTCAAGAAAAACAAACAGAACTATTGCAACTGGCCTCTATTCCCACATGGCTTGATTCATGATCGTATATTTAGAAAATCCTTTAGTTCCACTAAAACCAAAAACTTCCAAAGCTCACCCCTATTTGAGCAAACAAAATGATTTTAACCAAGTTACTAAAAATGAAATCAGTACACCAGCTATATTTATATACATAATTGTTAACAATTTAAAGAAAGATATAAGAAAACATTTCCATTTCAAATAACCTCAAGAAGAAAGACTTTGGAAAAACTTAACTAAATAAAGGAAAAATTACACACTGAAAACTAAGAATATTTCTAAAATTAAAGACATAAATGAATAGAAAGATTCCCATGTTCATAGAAAGATTTAATATTGTCAAGGTAATAACACTACCCTAAACAACCCATAGAGTCAGGGTAATCTCCATCAAATCCAAAGTGCACTTTTTGAAGAAATAGAGTATTAAAGAGTAAATTAAAATTCACATGAAATCCCAAGAAACACTGATAAACTAATACAATTTTGAAAAGCAACAAAGTGGGAGAATTAATATTTCTGGATTTCAAAGTTTATTACAATGCTATAGTAACTTTAAGAGTGTAATTCTGACATCCAGAAAATTATATAGATATGATAATATAAATTATATTGTATATCTATAATTACAAAGCTGGAGACCACCCTTATACCGTCAAATAATTTTTTTAATTAATTTTATTTATTTCTGTATGTGTATGAATGTACTGCCTGCATGCAAGTCTGTGAACCCGTGTCGCGCAATGCCGCGGAGGTCAAAAGAGGGTGTCGGATTCCCCTGGAACTGGAGTTCTCCTGGAATTGGAGCTTTAGACGGCTCTCAGCCGCCATGTGGGTGCTAGGGATCGAATCCGGCTCCTCTGCAAGAGCCGTCAGCGCTCTCAACCGCTAGGCCATCTCTCCAGCCCCCCGTCAAATAATTTTGACAAGTTTGCCAAGACCATCCAATATTGAAAGGGAAGACATTTCAACAAGCAGCATTAGGTTCCCTGGATGCCCACAGGAAAAGAAAATGAATCTGGGTCCTGATCGTCTATCACATCTAAAAATTAACTCAAAGTGGGTTAAAGAACTAAAAATAAGGGGCTGGAGAGATGGCCTAGCGGTTAAGAGCGCCGACCGCTCTTGCAGAGGACCCGGGTTCGATCCCCAGCACCCACATGGCGGCCGAGAACCGTCTGAAACTCCAATTCCAGGAGAACTCCAGCTCCAGGGGAATCCGAGACCCTCTTCTGACCTCCGCGGCATTGCACGACACGGGTGCACAGACTTGCATGCAGACAGTACATTCATACACATACATAAATAAATAAAAATTAATAAAAAGAACTAAAAATAAGTTATTCAACAGTAAAACTTAGAAGAGTTTCATGACATTGGATTTTATGGATATAATACCCAAATCCCAAGCCACAAAAAAGAGCACTGTTGAATATTGAGATGGCAATTCACAAAATAAGAGATGCTACCTATAATCATATATGTTAAGAGTTTAACATATAATCTCTCTCTGCAAATCACTATCAAATGGAGAAAAATATATCAATATAAGATCTCTTTGAGAGAGGGAAAATAACAGAAACACTTTATGACTCAATATGAGCAACAAAAATCCAACAATCCATTTTTTTTTAGTGAGCAAAAGAATAAAGTAGTCATTTTGTTCACAAAAAATATAAATGACCAGTAAGCACATTACAATATGTAAACATCACTAGCTATTTATCAGGTACATGCAAATCAAACCACGTGTGGTATCACTTCACATTCATTACTGAAGCTGTTATCAAAAGGAAAAGGGAAGAGGGGACAGCCAATGCGTAGGAGGGTGCATCACTGGTGGGACTGTGAGGTGCTACAGTTATGGAAAACAGTGTGGCTTTCTTAGAAAGTTAAACATGGAATGGCCATATAATTTGGCAATTCCACCTCTAGATATTCATCCAAAATAAATCAAAATAAAGATTTAAACAGATATTAGTGTACTAGCGTTCAAATATATAACAGCCAAAATGCAGAACCAACCCAAGTGCCTGTAGGCAAATTGATATATGCTCAATGCATTAAATGGAGTATTAATGAGAGAAATGAAATATGAATTTATGTTATAATATGGGTAAGTTTTTGGAAACATTAGCTGGATGAAATACACTAGATATAACAGGACACCACAATGTCCTTATGTCAAACACAAGACAGAAATTCTAAGGAAGATAAGCAGGGGTAGGGACCTAGGAGAAATGGGGAGCTACTGTTCAAAGGGTATGGTTTCTGTTCGCAATGACAAAAACTCATAAAATGAGCACTAGGAATGGTTCCATGGCATTTAAATGTAGAAGATTAATGCCACTGAATTAGACACTTAAAGATAGAAAAATGGTAAATTTTATGCAATGTATATTTTACCACAGTCAAAGAAAATGTTGAGATCCTATAGGTGATAATTTGCCTGAAATTATGGGTACTTAGATAAATGTATAGATGTATAGGAAAAAATAGTATGTCGTACAAAAGAACTATAGAAATAGTAACTTGAGGGGCTGGAGAAATGGCCTAGTGGTTAAGGGCGCCGACCACTCTTACAGAGGACCCGGGTTCAATCCCCAGCACCCACATGGTGGCCGAGAACTGTCTGAAACTCCAATTCCAGGAGAACTCCAGTTCCAGGGGAATCCGACACCCTCTTCTGACCTCCATGGGTGCACAAACTTGCATGCAGACAGTACATTCATACACATACAGAAATAAATAAAATTAAAAAAAAATAGTAACTTGAACAAACTTATGATCACGCAAGAGTTAAGAATAAATATTGCACAAGAAAAATATCTGCACTACATTTTTTATGGTGAAAAGTGTCACATTTTCGTGAAATTTATCATGCCATTTAAAAAGTACATTTATTTTGTGGTGGGGTTGACCGTGGAGGTCAGAAGACAGCTTATAGGGTTGGCTCTCGCCTTCCACCATCTGGGTCCCAGGGATAGAACTCTGGTTGTCCTGCTTGAGAGCAAGCATCCTTACCCTCTGAGTCATCTCACTAGCCTTCAGGTCACCTTTCTACAAACGCTTCCAAACATTAGAGGCATGAGAGAATTGGCTCAATTGACTGATACTGAAAGACAATATGAGGAAGGAAAATTAAAGGCTTATTTCATACAAGACTATAAATCTTAAGCAAAATACCATTTGAATGCAAGACAATATAAACAGGAAAATTTTCCACAATCAAGTTATATATTTTATGATATTTAAAAGAGAAAAAGAAGTGTATAATCAGCCCAGTAAGTTTTAGAAAAGAATTTGAAGAAATTCAATCTCATTATGATAGAAACATAGCTGTTGAGAAAGAGAAGGGATCCTCCTTAACTTTGTGAAATGCGTGTCTAAGGCATTACAGCAAATATAATCTTAATTGTGAAAATATTCAAATTACTTCCTTTGAGAGCATTCTGTCTGATATCCAGCTATTATTTAAAATTCTATCCAAGGCTGACTAGAGCTCAGGGGATGAGCTGGCACTGAGGAATATGCAGGGAGAGTAGTTTGCACAATGGACTCTAGTACAAATGACTAAACGTGGGAATTCCGGAGGAGGGCTGTGAGAGGATGCCAAGGGAGAAACAGGTACAAAGGCAATTAAGACTCAATGGAAAATTATGTACGAAACACATAAACATTTATAATAACACAAAACATAAAAAATAAATAAAAATAATAAATAAAATATTTAAATATTTTAAAAACAAGGGATTGAAGCAAAAATAAAAAATAATATTCTATATGAGGTAATAAAGAGGAGAGAAATTATATGTTCACGGAGCCAAATCTAATTTCACAAGTAAAATATAGCATTAAAAGAAATGCGTGGATTACAAAATGTTACAGACTCTATACATGCAAACAGATAATTTTAAACTTCTTAGATAAAAACAAATTTGCTGTGTTTTCCAACCCTTAACCTTAGTGGATTATAGGTTGATGCATTCAAGTTCAAGGGTAAGTTTATGAATGACAATTATTTGACAGCACTTTTAGATTTATGAAAGGAGGGGGTTGAGGCTGGAGAGATGGCTCAGTTCAGCCGTTGAAAGCACTGCTAATCTTACAGAGGACCCTGGTTCGGTTCCCAGCGACCACATGGTGGCTAACAACCGTCCATATGCAGGTAATACACTCATAACACATAAAATAGAGATAATATTTTTTTAAAGAAAGGAGTGGACAGGTAATAGAGCAACTAAAGATGCTTGCCAAGTTTGATGACTTGAGTTCAATCATTGGGACCCACAGGTTGGAAGGAAAGAACTGACTCCTGCAAGTTATTCTTAGATATCATATGCACACTTTGGCACACACATACACACACACACACACACACACATGCACATGCACTTACACAAATAAATTAAATACATGTAATCAAATATATTTGAGAAAGGAAAAGAAATGAATAAATGAAGTCTTCATTACAACTTCACATAATTATGCATGTGGATGTTTTAAAGGGACAGCCAGGGAATAGTTAGGAACCAATATAAAGAAGTGGAAGGAGATATGTTGGTAACGTGAGGGAGAAATTAAGTTATCCTATAGATGTGAATGGATGTGTCATCATGAAACCACTATTTTGTGTACTTGATACGGACCCATAATAAAAAAAAAAAAAGAAAAATAAGGCAGAAGACATTGTCTAATGTGGAATACACAGGTTATCATTCAGATGAAGAGATACAAGCTATGTGAGTATAACTTTGTGCTCATGTTGACAAAAGTAACTGTCTTTTGATCCTCGTACAACATGGGAAGCCCAAGCCTTTGTTTCACCATATGCTTGTTCTGTGTTATTGAAATTGGTTTAACTTATTTAAATACATCTTCTCATTTATAAAATGTGGTTAATAATATGGAGAGAATACTAGCTAGGGCTAGTATTATATTTCATATAAAATGGTTATTTCATATAAAATGGTTAAGAATGTTTCTATATGAAGAATAAAAGAAACCCCTTAATCCTTTAAGGAGGTATCACAATGGACCATGGAATACTTTGTAATAATTAAAAGAAATAAAATCCTGTCATCTGCAAAAAATTATGCATCTCTATCTAGTATGACTCCATTCTTCATAAAAACTCCATTCTGTTCTTCTTGGACCACCACAGTTAAAATATCTCAGTTCAAGAAACTAAAACTAGTTTCTACCATTTAATTCATATATAAATCTCAACTCCTGAGATTAGCATTCAGAATGCCATGTATAGATCTTTACTTATTCAACAGTATGTCCTACTAAGTCTACATTATTTTTAATTTTTTAATTTATTTTTATGTGTATGAAAGCACTGTCTGCATGTAGGTCTGTGCACCCGTGTCATGCAATGCTACGGAGGTCAGAAGAGGGCGTCAGATTCCCCTGGGTCTGGAGTCAAAGATGGTTCTCAGCCGCCATGTGGGTGATGAGGATCGAACTCGGGTCCTCTGCAAGAGCAGTCAATGCTCTTAATTGCTAGTCCATCTCTCCAGCCCCAAGGTCTACATTTTTTTTTAATTTTTTTATTTATTTTTGTATGTGTATGAATGTACTGTCTGCATGCAAGTCTGTGCACCCGTGTCATGCAACGCCGTGGAGTTCAGAAGAGGGTCTCGGATTCCCCTGGAACTGGAGTTCTGGAATTGGAGCTTCAGACGGTTCTCAGCCGCCATGTGGGTGCTGGGGATCGAACCCGGGTCCTCTGCAAGAGCGGTCGGTGCTCTTAACTGCTAGGCCATCTCTCCAGCCCCCAAGGTCTACATTTTTAAGGTCTTGTCATTACTATGTGTACATAGAAGGGCTTGCAATAGATTTCACACTCCAGTGTGGGAAAAAGTTGTTATTGTGATAAATCTGTTGCTCCATATATGGGGAATAAAACACAAAAAATTAACCTTATGCAATGTCAAGAGGGGGAGATGTCTCAGAGGTTAAGAGCACTGTTTGCCCTTAACAGAGGATCCAGGTTCAGTTCCTAGCACCCAAATTGTGGATAACAAGGTCTGTACTTCCAATTCCAGAGGAGCCTACAACCTCTTCTGGCCTCTGTGATCTCTGTATAACACAGGTACACTTATATTCTGCAGGCAAAATCTCATACATATAAAAATAAATAATTTTTAAAAATGCTATCATTAACATTTGATTATTTTCATATGCCAAGCATAAAGAAAAATGTGTTTTGTAACTCAAATAACATCATAAATAATATTTATAACATCTTTATTAGGTATGTATAATTATCATTCTACATATGGAACAATTACGGCTGTAAGGAATGAAGAAATTATCTACAGATAACACACCTTTAAAAGTAATAAAGCTGCCAGGCGTGGTGGAGTACACCTTTAATCCCAACACTCCACTCAGGAGGCAGAGGAAGGCAGACCTCTGTGAGTTCAAAGCCAGCCTGGTCTGCATAGTGAGTTCTAGAACAGCTAGGGCTACAAGGAGACCCTGTCTCAAAGACCAAAAAAAAAAAAAAAAAAAAAAAGTAATAAAGTTGGTTAGAGTGGATAGTTCACTGCGTTTCAAACACAAGGTCATAAGTTTGATCCCTAGAACCCTTGTAAAAAGGCAAATAGAGCCAGGAGTGGTGGCATGTTCTTCTAATACTAGCACTAGGGAGTGGAAACAGGTGGAGTCTGTGACTGACTGGCCAGCCAGCCTACTTAGTGATCTCCAGGTCAATGAGAGGCTCTGTCTCAAAAGGAAAGTTGCATGGCACCTGAGTAACAATACTCTGAGTTGTCCTTTGACCCACACATGCATACACACACACACATGCACAAACACACATGCACCTGACAACACACATAAAAGAAGAAATAAACAAAATATAATAAAACTAATGGCTTAGGCTAAAATCCATTCTTGGCTGACACAACAGTTGGGTTCTTTTCTACCTATCCTATTGTAGAAGCATTCTTGTCTTTCATATGTTTAGGTTTTTTTTTTTCCTTTTTTTGGTATTTTTGAGGTAGGGTCTCCCTTTTAGTACCAGCTATCCTGGAGCTCGCTCTGTAGACCAGACTGGCCTTGAACTCATAGAGATCCACCCACCTCTACCTCCTGAGTGCTGGGATTAAAGACATGTGCCACCACGCCCGGCTTTCTTTTTTAGTTTTTTTCAGTCTTTCATATGTTTAATGTTAAATGTTTTGAATATTCAAAACAGCTGTGAATTGCTGAATCCTATTTCTCTGTCTTATTCTTTCCTACTGCTTCTCTCTGAACCTTACTTCATCAAAAACCGTCAAAATCAAAGATTTCCACTCCAAGACTTAGCCTAGGGTCTAAGCCCTCCCCAACAGTTTCCCTGGAGGTATCTTGACTTATATTTTTACCAAAATACCTTAGAAAAAATAAACTTTGCTCTGATTTTTAAAATGTAATTCATTTTTATTGCCTGTCACTCTTGAAACAGATAGATCACCACAGTATACACTGATCATGTTCCTAAAAACAATAATATTTATGAAAGCCATAATTTTTTCTAAAAATACCTATGTGTATATAAATATAATCTCCTAGATAATCTCATTATGAATGCACAAAAAATGAAGAAAACTCATATAAGGTTACAAGTTACACTGGAAAAAATTCTCAGTGAAATATGAAAAGGAAAAAAAAGAGCTCTAATTGATGTGTGTATGCGTGTGTGTGTGTGCATGCTGTTACATATTTAGAATGCTTTCTCAAAAGAAGCTGATAGAAATGCATTTGTTTAGATCCTCATTTTTGCTTTTCTGTGAAGATAGTCACCGAGAATCTAAGCTGGTAAAAATGAGCAGGTGACTGTTAGACAGAGAAACTGTAAACATGAAAAGAAGATAAACTTCTAGAAAGAAGAGGTCCACAGCAGGGAAGCATATGCCACACAATATATGCATACATGAAACACTGACTGTGAAAGATCATTTTACCTTCTGGGTATTAATTCATTTAGATTCACTGAGCCAGATTTTTCCAGTTTTAGGACACACACCACTGATTTCCCTAGAACTTTATTTTATCTGTTAAAACATCACCATGAGACTTAAATGACAAACACTGACCCCCAAAATTCCTGCTGGGTTATTTTATTATTATTATCTTTGCTCCATTTTAAGTGAATAAAAATAATGAGTGGGGCTGAATTGAGAGTGTCTTTGGCAAGCCAGCTTTAACAAAAACAGAAAAAACATAAAATAAGACACGAATGTGTTTTCCAAGCATATATATGTTCATTATTATATTAGTACTAATTTAATTAAAAAGCTATTAACAAGAATGTAAAAAAAAATTAGTAAAATCCTTACATTTATATAAAAGTCACAAAACATTCATTTTAGCAGGGATTTTAGTTTTTACTAAATAAACTATGGAAAATTTTTACCACAATCTAGAGCACTAAAAAGTTATAAGTAAATAAGATTTTCAACAAATACAGTAAATTATATTTTATACCCCTTAAAACTCATTTCTACATGCCTTAGTTTATTGACTATAACTTTATAAAATTTAAATTCTGTATTTAAGCTGGTTTCATCTCCAAATACCAAAAAGAATTTCAAAATGTACTTGCTCACCAGTTTCAACTTGGAAGGGTCTATAACCTTCACAATAGCAATGGTTTTCTCTTTCTCCTTCATCATTTTCCTTTTCTTAACGTGCAAACAATGACCGGGAGAGGCATACAGAAACTTGTGCACGAAGGTGAACTTTGATTCTTCCTTGGACTTTAAGACTAATCTGGTCTAGATTGTGATTGACAAAAGCTTGCTCATTGATGTAATGCAATCCTTTCAAGTTGCAAACAAGCACAGGGGCTTGTTAATATTTACTCAGCTCTCATCTCTGGAATGGTCTTGAACTATAACAGTTTACTTAGATTGCCAAATGCCACCAGAATTTGCAGATTCCTGATTGAAAACTACCTACATATATTAAAAGAAATGGATTCATATAGACAACCAAGTCTCTGAATGAAAGAAAGGAACTCATCAACAGGTTGAAATTACACAGAACCAGTTCTAAACTTAGAAGCTTACCAGTCATCCAGCTGTGGCATAGCAAAGTCTACTCTACCTCTGGTCCCTTCATATATTATAAAATTAGATATGTCTGTGATCTACTTAACTTCTTTCATCTGCTGACAAAGCAGTGTGGGTAAGACTGTTACATTTGGTTTCTTAAAGGCTGGAAACAAGGCCTGAATCTGTTATTCATTTAATGAATGAGTCTGACCAGGTTACTGAACTTCTCTAAGCATTTCTTCATTTATAAAAAAAATAATAGGTCTCTACCACAGGAGTTTGTCCTAAAGATTATACACAACTTTTCAGGAAAAGTGTTTTGAAAATTTATTATCACATAATGTGTATCCATTGCACAGTAGCTATATTCTATCGTTCCTCTTATCCTTATTACTGCTGCCAATGAGCCACTAAGAGTATTCATAAATAAATAGAAATTAGGGGCTGAAGAGATGGCCTAGTGGTTAAGAGCACCGACTGCTCTTGCAGAGGACCCGGGTTCGATCCCCAGCACCCACATGGAGGCTGAGAACCATCTGTAACTCCAATTCCAGTAGAACTCCAGTTCCAGGGGAATCTGACACCCTCTTCTGACCTCCGCAGCATTGCACAACACAGGTGCACAAACCTACATGCAGACAGTACATTCATACAAATAAATAAATAAATAAATAAATAAATAAATAAATAAATAAATAAAAATTTAAAAGAAATTAAATGGGAACACTTATCTCTCTGTATGTGTGAGCTTCACAGTACTTTATTTAATATTTATTTGCTGATACCTATGTCATGTGAGGCACTGTGCTAGACGCTAATGATGAAATACTGAGAAGGCTATTGTTTAGAAGAAGGAGATTTTGTATGACCAGGACATACTGTAGAGATGGGTGAGTGTAAGGCAGAGAAACAACATTGCTCTTGTTACTGTTGTTGTTCCACATCAGCCAAAAACAGATTTGGGGAAATAAGGGTTTTTTTTCCCACCATATTAAGTGTGAGATGTCTGTTCCAGCATATGATATATCAAACAACCGTAGGATATGAAGGTTGAGCATATAGAAGAGAGATCTAGATTGAACTTAGCATGAGATGAGATCTACATCAACTGTGTGCAGATACATGAAAAAAGAGGACTTGATTGAGAAAAGGGAAAAATATGATGCTAAGGAAGTGGAGAATCACGGCAGTCACAGCCAATGCGACAGCACTCTGTGCTAGGCACTGGGTGTTTCTTGTACGCTAGGTCCATGCATTCCAGTATACGTAGATGCTGCTGTAGGATCTAATTCCTTGGCTAGGTGACCACCTCTCTGGACCATATAAAAATGGACACATGGTCACCAATTCAGAGTTTAGTCGCTCAGTATTCATTGTTAGGCCAGAAATGTGAAGCCTGTTCCCTCTTCCTTCAACGGGTCCAACAAAACTGAACTAAATTAATCAGAAATCTTCTTTGTTCTAATCAAGTATGTTCCTGAACAAAATTGAATTAGCAAGAAAAAAGTGTATAAGTGGCTAGGATTAGGCTGTTGATTCTGTCTGTTCCATGGCTGATAATAAAGCCAGCATAGATGAAAACAGGCAAGTTTATGGAGGGATTATCACATGCATTATTACTTAGGGGCTTTTAAGTGCTGTGAGCTAAGAAATTCCTTTCATGTTTAAATTTCCAAAGAGTTAAATTCTACCACCTGCATACAAAAGTTCATTAATTAATATACTCACTCAAAACATCCCTCTGAACCAAATAAGTATTTACTTTTACTTACAAGAGTCTTTCAGATTCCTACCTCTGCTATATGAATTATTCTTATATATTATTTTTCCTCACTTCTTTGCCCTATGTGGTTTATTACTGTGGCTTCTTTATGTCCAGTCTTAAAATCTTTATATTTCATGACTATATTTCAAAGAGCATCTTTTCACGAAGCATGTCCTCAAATTTTCCACTTGGCATGATTTCTTCTTATATGTGCTCCAAATCAACTCTCTGACTATCCTTTAAATATACACTTGTAGCCTATGAGAATATGAACATAAAATAACCTCAGAACACGTTTAATTATTCTCATGATGCAGAAGTAGAAAGTAGAGGAAAGAAAGGCTAAGTAACTTGTGTAAAGTCTAGATTAGAATTGGGCCTAGTACGGTGGTGTCCTCCTCACCTCCCAGGGATACCTCATTATGCTGACCCACTATAATGTCAAGTCTACACTTGTAGACTTATTTGTAAGAGTGTTGTGCTTTTTTTAAGGATTCAATTAATCTTCAGTTATTTTATTTACCCAATTGAATATGTAGATCTAGAATTGTCAATGATCATTGAGTAATGGAATTTTTTAATTTTAAATTTTCATTCCATCTATTTATTCTGTGTTTCTGTGTGTGTGTGAGTGAACATGAATGGACATGCACCATTACATACATATATTTGGAGTTCAGACAATTCGCAGCAGTCAGCTTTCTCCATCTACTATGTTAATTCCATAGATTAAACTCAGGTAAACAAGTTTGGTGAGATGGCCTAGTGGTTAAGAGCGCCGACCGCTCTTGCAGAGGACCCGGGGTCGATCCCCAGCACCCACATGGCGGCTGAGAACCAAACTCCAATTCCAGGAGAACTCCAGTTCCAGGGGAATCTGAGACCCTCTTCTGGCCTCCGCGGCATTGCACGACACGGGAGCACAGATCTACATGCAGACAGTACACTCATACACATACAGAAATAAATAAAATTTAAAAAAAATAAAAAAAAAAGAAAAGTGTCTTTAACCACTGAGCAATCTTGCTGTCCATGGAATTTTTATAAAAATGCAGATAGGCAGCAGGACCCATCTTTGCAACTGTATTTTCTACATAACGAAAGCAAATTCCCAATAGATAATACCATGCATTTGTATTATGCAGATATTACAAAACAAGGAAGACAGTTTGACAGAGAATGTTTCAATATGTAAATTTTCATATTATGAAATTAGATAAGGAAAAATTGGCATTAATAACATTTATATAAAGAATTAATCAGTTTAATGCCATTTGAAATTTGAAGACAGAAAATGTAGATTTTGTGATTAGCAAATGGACAGTGAAAAGCTGAAAGTTATCAAATAGGAGATATAATATACCATCTTTGAATTTAATTCCATAGTGCCTACTGATTTCAACACAAAATTCTTTCTACATTAAGGTGATGAAACCTGTCTTTTTTTTCACCTATGGATTTTGGTTCAGAGATCATTTATGTTTCAGGGGATTTTTTGGTCTCATTGAAACAGGGTCTCCCTGTAGCCCCAACTGTCCTGGCACTCACTATGTAGACCAAACTGGCCTTGAACTCACAGATGTCTTTCTGCTTCTACCTCCCAAATGCTAGGATTAAAGGCATGTGCCAACACACCTAGCCAATTTATGTTTTATCACTGTAATATTTTCTGTCTTGTCCAAATGTGTAGAGCCTACTAATCATAGTAAAAGAGTCAAAACTGAAACATGAGCTTATGAAAGAATTTGATTTCAGGCAGATCTTAAAATAGTAAATCTAATTCTGCCAGCACCATTTGCTGAAGATGCTATCCTTCCACCATTGAGGGGTTTTTACCCCTTTGTCAAATATGAGGTGGCTGAAATTGTATGAGCTCAAATTTGGATCTTCAATTTTGTTCCATTGGTCAACTGGTCTGTGTTTGTGATGTACCACGCTTTCTTTATGACTATGACCCTGTAATATAGTTTGAAGTCTGGTAGGGCAATCTCCCTGTATTGCATTTTTCACTCAGGATTGCTTTAGCTATTCGGGGTCTTTTTTTTTTCCATATAAATTTAACGATTTTTTCCCAAGTCTTTGAAGAAGCTCATGGGGATTTTCATTGGGATTGCGTTGAATCTCTATATCAGTTTGGGTAAAAAATTGGATCACCATCTGGAGAAGAACAAAATTAAACCTGTACCTCTCACCCTGTATGAAAATAAACTCCAAGTGGATCAAAGATCTCAACATGAAGCCTGAAACCCTGAAGGTGATAAAAGAAAAATTTGGCAACAACCTACAAGACATAGGTGTAGGAAAAGACTTTCTATATCAGACAGCAGCCACACAGGAAGTAAGGTCAACAGTTGACAAGTGGGACCTCATAAAACTCAAAAGTTTCTGTACAGCAAAACAATCAAGGAGGTGAAGTAAAAACCCACAGAGTGGGAAGAAATCTTTACCAGTGACACATCTGACAGAGCATTCATGTCAAGAATATATAAACTACTCAAAAAACAAAGAAGTAAGAAGACAAATGACCTACTCAAAAGATGGAGTAAAGAGCTGAACAGAGTCTTCACCCGTAAGGAATTAAAGATGGTTGAGAAACATCTTAAAAGGTGTTCATCATCATTAATAATTAAGGAAATGCAAATTAAAACCACTCTCGGATATTATCTCACTTCAGTACGGCTAGCTAAGATCAAGAAAACAAAAGACAACAGATGCTGGAGGGGTTGTGGCGAAAGGGTAACACTCATCCACTGCTGGTGGGAATGTAAACTTGTACAACCACTATGGAAAGCAGTGTGGAGAACCCTTAAAAGACTCGGAATGAGCTTACCACCTGACCCAATCATACCACTCTTGGCTATATACCCCAAAGACTCATCCTACCGCAAAGATACATGCACATCCATGTTTATTGCAGCTCTCTTCACAACAGCAAAGAGCTGGAACCAACCCATATGCCCCTTAACAGATGAGTGGATGACAAAAATGTGGTACATCTACACAATGGAGTACTATTCAGCAGTAAAGAAAGATGGCATTATGAACTTTGCAGGTAAATGGATGGAACTGGAAGCCATCATGCTGAGTGAAGTAACACAGTCCCAGAAAGACAAACGGAGAATGGTTTCCCTCATTTGTGGGTGCTAACACCAAATCCACCAGACAAAAGGCAAACTGAACAGCAGTGTGGTTATATTTTTGTTTATCTGAAAGCAACTAGGTTGTTATAATGTAAATCCACCCACCAATTATTTTCAGACTCTGTAATTACTGTATATGGGTGGAGAGTATGTATCCATATTCTAGAGTAATATGAAATTAACAGAGGAAAATGTGAATTCCTAAGCATAAAAAAAGACTGAGATAAAGATGCAGGACAGTTATGGCAGAATGTATGATCTGTGAAGGGATGGGGTGGGGTGGGGGGAAGGGATAGGGGAATATGCCTGAACAGAAATGAAAAATGATGTATGAAATATATAAAACATCAATAAATAAATTAAAAAATAGTAAATCTAAACATTAAATAATTCCTGGATTTATATAGCAACTTAGATATAGAATTAAACGTTTGCATCTAGACATTAGATAGAAATTAGATAAAAATTCGACAGATACTAGAAAATAGATGATAGATTAGATACATGATGATAGATGGATGATAGATAGATAGATAGATAGATAGATAGATAGATAGATAGATAGATAGGAAGAAGGGATGAATAGTTGAAGCCTATAATGTTACTCAATGATAATGCACCAAGTATTTCCTTTTTGTATTTCAGAAGTGCAGAAGAAAAGACCATCTACTAGTCAAATAAAATTACACACTCAGATGAGGTGATTGTTAACCAGTCCCATTGACCACCTTGAATCTAGAAAAAAATTACTGTTCTTTTCATTAGCAGTGGAGAGTCTGTTCCTTCCTCTTTAAAACTTGATTACATACCAATTATACTCAATAATGTCCTCCATCTAGCAGAACACAATACATTCAGAGTACTGTAAATAATGATTCAAGTACTGTTTTTACAGAGCAAACTTTCCTAAAATCAACTTTTAGACTTAAAATAATACAGAGAATTATTTTAAGTGTAAAAGTTTATTTTGGATATTTAACTTCTAAAATGCTTGACTGTACATATAAAATCCTCACTAAGAATTGAATGAGGTTCTGGTGTGTTCTTTTACATGTATGTCCTTCCCTGGGCTCTCTAGTGACTAGTGGGTAATGCCTCCACACCCTTAGAAATCGGGCTCTACATAAACAGTGTTTCTCATGAAGTAGTTTCAAACCAAAGTCCACAAGCCTTAATATGTTGACAAAGAGCTTCCCACAAAATCATCTTTTTTCCTTTTAAGATGTTTTGGCTGTCTCTCATGGATAGACAACCAAAGGTCAGTGGTGAAATCTTAGCTAACTAGTCCACATGAATACAGACTATATGAAAAAATATTATTCCCATTATTTCTGTAACCAATAATAAAAGTAAGAGCACGATAATAACAATATTCAAAATCACCTTAAACAGCAAGAATATCACACACACACACACACACACACACACACACTTACATAGAACAGAAGATGTGCCAGACAGTGTTCTTAGTGTGATCATTTATCTTTACAGCAATCGAGGAGGTACATATAATGTCATCTCAATTATACAGAGGAGAAAACTAAAAGAAAAAGAAACACCCTACCTTGCCCAGATTACCTAGTTAGTAAATGGCAGAGGAAGGACTGGACTTCTGAACTTTTGCTCCATTGTCCTAGCTTCAACGCAGCCCCTATTGTCAATCTCAATTCCTTTCCACAATAAGCTCCTCACTTCTGCTTGGTCAGGAGAAGAAAGCTAAGCTACAGAAGATTTTTTAACCATAGTATTATTTATATAGATATGATATATATATATATATATATATATATATAATATTTGGTCTTTTTTTTGAGACAGGGTCTCCTTGTAGATCCAGCTGTCCTGGAACTCATTATGTACCCCAGGTTGGCCTTGAACTCACAGAGATTTGCCTGCCTCTGCCTCTCGAGTACTGGGATTAAAGGCATGTACCATCACACCCAGCTAAAGCTTATATATTTTTAAAAGACTATATTTACTTTTTTTTTTCTTCTCTCTTGCACTATTTAGTCCTCATTTTTTCCTCTGCAATTGTGGTTAATTTTAATTGTCAACTTGACACATCTTCAATCACCTGGGAACAGTCTCACTGCAGAACTGTCTAGACCAGGTTGGCCTATGGGCATGCCTGTGAAGATTTTTTTGTCTTGATTGCATTCATTAAGGTGGTAAGACACACCCTAAATGCAGACCATTTCATGGTGCTTGGCCTTGGAATGTGTGAGAGTAATGAAAGCAAGCCTGGCACTAGTATGAATACATTTATTCCTTGCTCCTTCTGTCTGTGGATGTGACTTGACACGATGCTTCAAGTTCTTACCACCTTGACTTACAATAATATACTGCAACCTAAAATTCTGAGCTAAATCAACCCTTTTTCACCCTTAAGTTGTTTTTTGTCAGAATATTTAAGCACAACAACAGAAATGAAGCTAGAGCAAAACTGTAGCTTTAATTTTCTTCCCATCATTATATTGTTGTCTTCAGTGAAACCTTAAAATACCATATAAACTCAAAGACATTGTGAAGTCTAAATTTAAATAATAACAATATCACTGTGGATTTCTTATGACAAAATAAATAACCAGCAGTAAATACTTGTAAATATAGACAAATGTCTCATGATCTCGTTAATATCTTCTAAGCAAGTTTGTGTTTGGCCAGCATATATCAATTGTTGAGAGATGTCATTTAAGATACTCCCAAAGAAAATTTTCCAAGAAATCACAACAATATTTATACAGTAACATAGCAAATACTTATTAAAGAACATATATTGTCAAGGTTTTCCAGAATTGGTGTTATTAATACAACAGTCAATTGTGTGAAGATCTAGATCTCATGGAGTTCAATGTCTAGTGAGGAAGTGAACACAGAACAGTAGAACCCATGGATACAGAGGGTGATTAAACTCGCTGTTCAGGAATCTCCATATGTGCCAAAAGTATCCACTAATTGTTATTTCACAGAAAGTTGTGTATGAATAAGAAAAATAGTTAATGATTATTTTAAATGTGTTGTGTGCTGTGAAAATACCACAAAACACACAATCCTTATCTACATGACATGAGTGTTGCTACAAAAAACAGAAAATAGGCACCAAATCTATAAGGTTAGTCACCAGGGACAACCTCAGGAAGGAAATTCTGGATTAGGATTTTAGAATAGTTAGAACTATTCAAAAAAAATGGTAAATACTGAATGAGAGGAGTTAAGGAAGGATGTGAAAAGGAGAGCCCGGGCTCCAGAGGATCGTGTGTGGGTCTGTAAGACTGAAGCCAAGAGTCAGGGTAGAGGGCTACATGACAAGCCTAGGCTAAGAGCAAGGGTTAGTATAAAAGGTTACTATTGCTTTTTCAAGTACAAATGTGAACTTCATCTTGGAAAAACATATGCTATATAACACTTCTCTTAATTTCCAGAGGTATGTTTCAGATATCTTTAATTTCTTACTTATATCTAATTCCAATGATCAAATTGGAATTATGGTATTATGATTTGGGAGTTTTGTTTGAATTAATGAAATGTTGCTGGATGTCCCCAAAAGACAAGGCTTAGAAGGGATAGAAATCAAAGAAATGACAATAGTCACCATCTTATGAGTTGCTACCATGCCACTGGAAGTTTTAGAACACAAGCATCATAATGACTCTTCTACCAGGCATGGTGGCACACTCTCTAATCTCAGTTCCAGAAAGTCTTAGGCAGGAAAATCATAAGTTTGAGGCTAGCCTAAGCTAAATAATAAGACCCTGTCTCAAACAAACAAACAAACAAACAAACAAGTAAAAAGGAAAAAAAAACACAAGCAAAATCTTCAATATGTTTCAGTGTAAGGGAAGGATTAATCTGACACTAAAAAAGTAATAGGTGATCATTCTAGTGTGTATTATATATATCCAAGGACCTTTTACTTTCTTCTTTGAAACATGGACACATGTCCCTAGCAGCAATCAAAGCACATTAGAGAACTACAACCATCTAGAAATCCTAGCTATTGAAGATAAGCATATGTGTGAATGATTGCAGTATGTGGCAAAGGTGCATGTGATTTAGTTTGTTACAAGCTAAATAAAAGTATAATTAAATTGACATTCATGATGATTTCAGACACTTTTATACAGATAAGTTCAAGAGCAGTCATTCAAAAATTAGAAAATTTTTCTTTAGCCTTTTTTTCACATTGACCTGAGGCAGCTGAAGCCCTTAGGACTGTCAACCCTTCCCAGCCATGGAACTCCCTTTGACTGAGTCCATCTAAAATATCAGCCAGGACACATACATGCCCTTTATATGTACAAATATATTTTAAAGGTAAAGGTTATATATAAGCCTAAGGAATAAAAAACACACTGAGAAAAATTCAGAAGGCTGTTATATGCTGTATCCCGCTAAGTTTTAAAAAAACAACATACTTTATAAGATATAGGGTCACTTTCTAGGTCTTACTTAAAAGTGACTGGTATATTCATACCCTCTGAGATTTGTTTTTCCTTGCAAAATCAATCATACACACAAGAAAATGAACTTTGGAAGAGGTGGTTGTGTAGTTCTAACACTTGCTATGCAGATGCCTCTCATCTTACATACATTTTATGGACTTCATAAAGTGAATAAGAAAGCTGGTTCTATATTTCATTTCTTAAAAGTTCTTCATATATAAAGAATATATAAAAAGTTTTATTTTATAGCTACTTCAGATATTGATAAATTCTTCAACTTATTTAGAAAACCTGTACAATTAAATCTTCTAAATAAATATGATCATTCCTGCCTCATTGATAAGTAATTGAGTATTAAAAATTATTATAATTTAAGTCTATGATTAATAATTATAGATCAAATATTTTAAAAGTTATTTCTTTTGTTAAATTAATTCACATCTGGACTATTGTCTGCAAAATTGTTAACTTAGATTCCTAGCACTGATGATAGGCTTTTCATAACCAGCCATGAAACATACATGCCATTCCGTGCTGCCATCTTCTTTCCCAAGCGTCAGCAGTTTGGTGAGTGGGTTTCCTACACAGCCCACATCACTGTCTGGACTCATGAGTCCATGCTGTGCCAGAGGCATACAGCTTGGTCCTGGAGGCTGTGGTTGCTTGAGAGTCTGGCTGAAGATTTGGTGGTCAAGGGTCATGAAGGGTTTTATTTGCTGTCTCTGGACCTTCTGTGTCTGAGGCCTTGTAGGGCTTTCCAAGTGCGCCTGGACCTAAAAATTCAAAAGCAAATAAATGCAATGTAAAACAGCATCTAGTATCAGTTTTCCTTCCAGCACACTGTAACATTTAAATTTTCTCAGATTATACGGATGTATGATAGTAGAATGGTATGTATCCTATGTAGAATGCTATACAGGGTTTTGATAGACTGAAAAATTTAAGTAGTTGAGTTAAAATTTACTATTTGATGTTAATCAGATTTTTACAGTAAATATCAAGAAGAAAATGACATGAAATTGAGATGGAGTGTGTGTGGTGGGCTTCATGGTAGGCACTTGAGGCGGACGAGGAAGTAGTGGAAATTATGTAAGCACAGTACTCATGCAAAAAACCTACAACAATTTAGATTATAATAAAACAGAATAACTAGACAAATAAAGCAATAAATTAAATAAATAGCTCTAACAATTACAAATAAAAATGATGAAGCCAATGCTTTTTGAGTGTCTAAAAAAGGTTTAAGGGGTTGGAGAGATGGCTCAGCAGTTAAGAGCACTGAAGACCCAGGTTGTAATCCTAGCACCCACATAGCTGCTAACAACCATCTGTAACTCCAGTTCCAGGGGATCTGATGCCCTCTTCTGTCCTCCACGGGGCACTGCACAACATGGATATACTTATACTTACATAGCAGGCATAATATTCATACACATAAAATAAAAATAAATAAATAGATAAATAAATGTTTAAAAAGAAGGCTTAAAATGTCACAAGGAAGATGAAGCAGATTTAACAGTGTAAATTTTTTCTCTTTTATTTGTTTATTTTTTAAGGGATTCTACAATGTAATAACACAGTTGTTTTCAGATAACATTGATGTTACTCAGTTTGCTGTACAATTAGGTAATTGGTGCATTTTTTGAAATGAGCCAAATTATTAAGCATAAGCAATGAACGCAAGTAACATTCATGTAAAACCAATTTGCAAGTATCCATGTCCAAATTTTGAACAACCCAAAGTTCCCATAGTCCAGTTGGAGATGCTTGTATGCACAGGCATGTTGATCAATTAGGAGTCCAGTCTATATTGCTGTAGTCTCATGATTCACTCCAATCTATCCATGGCCCTTACATTCTACCACGCCTCCTCTTCCGCAAGTTGTTCCCTAGGCTTTGGGAAAGGGGCGCAAGTGGGTGAGAAGCAAAACAGTCTATTTTCTCTGGAGGTGTCATTTTGGACTCTAGTCTGTTCAGATTGTTTCCCTTCATGGGTTGACAGCTTATCCAGTGATACCTTTTTAGTCATACTAACAAAGCACAAGCAATTGGATGTACAGGCATTTAAGCAGTACTAATTATTATGGCAAGCTAAGCTGTGAGCATAGACACAGATGCTTGGATGGTATGCTAATCCACAAACTGTGGTTTCTCTATAAAGGGTGACAAGTTCTTATTGTGGCTTATAACATCTCCTAACCACTAGAGGACATAAGCTTGTGGCATCCGCTGTGAGTTATTCCTCCAAGGAGAGAGCTAATAGCCAATTAGATTTGGGATATATATATACACATGGCTGCCACTGTTGCACAGTATCTCCAGGCAGTTGAGGTGTAGCTGGTACTGACAGAGGAGTCTTGCTTGTCTCAAGGAGACCAATATTTTGCTGTATTGCTTTAGTGGCCTTTGGTAACACTCTCTGGCATTTCAGAGGCCAGTTGTACATTAGCAAGTGACATCTCAAAACATTTTTTCATGCTCACACCAGGTCTTCGACAACAGGGACTTACTGCCTTTTTCCTTGCGTATATCCCACTTATAGGCAAAAAGCCTTTACAATTTTTTTGGAGGGGGGTTGAATCCCCTAGCCAACATCTCCTAGGCAGAATAATTCATTGCTGATGTCAGAGCTTTCCTGTACTAATATATTTTGCTTAATTACACAGCTTATAAAGACTTTACTATTGAATTTGGCTCTAGATAGAGAATTATCCTTTCACAGCTCCTATGCCTATCAGTCAATTAAAAAAAGATAGTTATACCTGTTTTATAAGAAATTACCACTTTACCAGTTGGCTCTAATTTACAGTTAGGGAATGACTTCAGTACCATCATGTTTTTCTTTTTCCTATAAAGGGGAGAGGTAGGAAGGTTTCTTTTACATAATATTTATATATACTTCTCAAGTTTGATGTGCAAATAGTTATTTCCTTTGGAGTTGTTGACCACTGAGCCCTCATAGGCCCTCAGACCAAGCATTGCCATTACTCATAGTAGAAGATGTAGCAGAAAATAAGAGACTACTGGGACATCTGTATCACATTCTTCACCACAAGACTCAAGGAACTTCATGGATGACGGGGCGGAAAGATTGCATGAACCAGGCAGAGGTAGTGGACAACTACAAGGAAACAGTGTCTTCCAGACACAACAGGGAGATGCACATATGACCTCTCAGCAGTTGCCAGGGCACACACAGGACCCATGGAAGCTCAAACCAGATGAAATCCTAGCATGGGAGCGGGGGAGGGGCAGCAATGTGTGCACAAAGTTCCAGCCCTAGTTGAGGAGCTACTGGCGATCAATAGCAACTGGGAGAGGGAAGTCAGTTTTCTTCGAAGGTATAGTCCCCTGGTAGGCTGACCAGGCTCCAGGGGAGGGACCCATACCCAAGGCAATACAAATTAAACCCAATGGCCTTTTAAAAAATAAAAGAGGATATGAAGTGGGGGAGTAGGGAGGTGGGTCTGAGAGGAGAGGAAGGGAGTGAATATGATGAAAATAGATTGTATGAAATCTCAAAGAAGCAATAAAATATTTAAATAAATAAATAAAAATTAAAAATTAATCACAAGGGAGCAGAAACTAGGATTGTGTGTACTGTGAAGGGTGACAGTTTACGAGTAGTAAAACACAAGGTGATTATTTTTTCTACTTTTCTGTAACCTCAAGATTTCTGTCCTGAGCATACTTTTGTTTTATGAAAAGTATTTTTAAATTTTTTCTGTTCTAACCTATAACAACAACAATTTGGTAGACAATATAATGAATCAACAGATAAAAGTATTATGGAAAATATCTGACTATTGTTAGAAGACAATTAAACAACTGTTCTGTCTTTTGAAATCTCTTTACAAAACATACCATTAAAATTCTGGGCATCCGCAGTCACACAGATGGTCCTGGTTAAACTCACTGGGTCTCAAAATAAAGGCACATGAATATGAAAAGTGGACTTGCAGGGAGGACGGTGTCCTCATAGGAGTAGGAAGGGGACAGGCAGAGCAGGGCAAGAATAATCCAAACACCTTGTGTACACATACAAACATGGCAAAGAAGAAAGTAAGTACAGGGCTGGAGAGATAGCCTAGCGGTTAAGAGCACCGACGCTCTTGCAGAGGACCCGGGTTCGATCCCCAGCATCCACATGGCGGCTAAGAACCGTCTGTAACTCCAATTCCAGGAGAACTCCAGTTCCAGGGGAATCCGAGACCCTCTTCTGACCTCCGCGGCATTGCACGACACGGGTGCACAGACCTGCATGCAGACAATACATTCATACACATACAAAAATAAA